>OZ024740.1:94950533-94970533 GCA_964016885.1 Eledone cirrhosa
GTTTCTCTCCTATAGACATCTCTCTCTTTCTTTGCCCTCTCACAAAGCCTCTTCTTTCTCTCTCTTTTTGCCAGTCCCTTCTCACACACACATTTCTCTCTATCTCTCTCACTCTCCCCATCTGCTTCCTTTTTTGTCTCTTTCTTTATATATATATATATATATATAGAGAGAGAGAGAGAGAGAAAGAGATACGACTGTGTGAGAGAAGGGACTGGAAATAAGAGAGAGAAATAATAGGCTTTGTGAGAGGGGAAAGAAAGAGAGAGTGAAACAGTAAGTAACCACATGTTGTGAGAAGAGAAGCAGACGACAATAAAAAAAATATTAAACAAGATATTAGAAAAACATTTTTGTAAATATGACAATATTTTATATATACATGCATAGATAAATACATACATATGTTTATATATGTATATATATATATATATATACATATATATATATATATATATATATATATATATATATATATATATATAAGATCAAAAGAATGGTTAAAAGAGTTACATGTATTTTATTATGCGCATTTCAAAAACAAATATCATCATGCGATGACATTTGCGTTTTCGTCAGATAAAATAGGGAGACATGATATGAAGGTTAAAAAACACTTGTGAATAGTGCAGTTTTAAATCAACATATGAAAAGTAGTTTTAGATTGATGTGTGATATTGGGAAAAGATAATTGAGGGGGTGGGGGTGGAAAGGATGAACAAGAGGAGTAGATGAGAGTAAATAATGGAGGGGGAGCAGTATAATAAGGAAGGATGAGATAGGAGGTGAGATGGGTGATATAAAGAGAGAGAGATATGTTTTTATAACTGAGAAAAATATATTGTTTTACAGAGAGAGGTTAAAAAAACGTTGGAAGATAATATATAAATTAAAAGAATTTGAAAATTAACGAAGAGAAACATTTTTGAATAATGTTAAATTAAGGTTTGTATATTGAACGGTTTACTAATATGTGCGATGAAAAGTAATTGTTAATATGTATTAATAATAATATTAAGTTATGGTTTGAATATTGAAGGGCATAATAATATGTGCGATGGAAAGAAATTGTTTATATGTATTATTAAAAAAATATATATAAAAATAGTAATGTAATTAAGGATATATTGTGAAAAGAAGTAGAAGAGCGGATGAATATGTGTAATATGCAGGAGTTAGATGAGCATGAAAGGGAGTACAAAATAATGAATTGCGGATGAATAATCTAACGTGAATAAATATGTTTATGTTTACGAATGATTTTTCAAGGTGATACTATACAGTATTTAAAAGGGTAATATTACATCGTATGGCCTGTGATAGGTTGGAAGAAGGAAGAGTGGATATATTTGGTTGAGTAATAATGAGAATTGATAAGTATCTAGGAAGAGAAGATACAGATTAGAGGTTAGAAATTAAAAGAAAAAAGGAAAAAAAGAAAGAAGAGGAAGTGATAAATAGGAGTGATATAGAATGAATAACTAGTATTATATAATCTATAATAAATAACATTGAAATAAGGTAGAAAGATGGGTATATGTTTAATGAAATATATATATATATATATATATATATATATATATATATATATATGTGCCTTTGAGAAAAAGGATTTTAAATTGGTAAAGTTTTAGATATTAGCTGTATACTTTATGGAATATTCTGTGGAATTTATGCCAGCAGAGAGAAAACAAGTCAGTGCGTCTATTTATTATATAATCTAAGTTAGATATAATGGTAAATGTCTCACATAAACAGAGATTACATGTCTTGGTTAGAGAAGCAGAACAAACTTTCCTCCAAGAGATGTTATAGTTAATATTTTTGTCTTTCAAGGACCATATGAGTTCTGAGAGTGCCGTGTTGGTTCTTTTAAGTTGGTATTTAAAAGACGAATTACGATTATAAAGACGAGCTTTAAATGACGTGGAAGTGGAGCAAAAATAGGTAAAGGAATTGGTGTCAGTTATAACTTTACATTCATAGATTACGTTTTTTTCAAGACAATGGTTGTTGAGAGGACATTTATTTTTAACAGAGCAATTACAATTGCGATTATAGAAATTAGCAGAGTTATTAACAAGTGACCTAGTGTTATCTATAGAATGAATTGGATTGGAGAAGTTATTTACGATAGTTTCTTGATTTAGATTCGGTTTAAGAACATTTAACGAAGTTGCGTTTGAGTTGTATTTGGCTTTGCAGAAATTAGCCTAGACTTAACAATGACGTCGGAGTACTATTACTATCATTATGATATTCAGTGGTGGAAGGAATAGATTTAGTATTTAGTATGTTATTGTTGTGTTTAGAGATAAAGTTGGAGATGTTGGAGGAGGTCGAATAGGAAAATGTTATATTGTGTTTGTTAAATATTTTACTATAGATATGTGTGGGAGGGAAGCTTTTATTTAAGGCACTAAAGAATAATTTAGGAATATTATTATTAATGCAGTATCGGTAGAGGGTCGGACGCCATGCTTTCCAGTATAGTTACGTCCCTTTATGATGTGAGTTCAAATCCGGCCGAGGTTAACTTTGCCTTTCATCCTTACGGGGTCGATAAAATAAAGTACCAATAATGTACTGGGTAATTGCTGGCCTTGTGCCTAAAGTAGAAAAAATGATTATTAATAGAGATGGAGAAAGGAGCATTATACCAGATTATGTTTTTGTATCTAGGTCTTTTATTAAAGTTATTGGAATGATCATGATTAATTATTCTACTGTAAGATCTTCTAGAATTTGTTTATTTGCTATATTTGATTTTATCAGGATAACCGGCTTTAGAAAGCGCGTTATTATAGTAATTGGCGTTAGCATCAAATATGTTTTTTATTAGATGATAGGTTGGATATTCTTTTTTCCAATATTACTAACTATAGCATTCTTAATATTAGTGGGGTGGTTAGATTTAAAATTAACCTAATTTAGATTCCGTCGTTTTTTATGGTAAGGGTAATGTAGGCTAGTGTCAAGATTAAGAGATACATCCAAGAAATTAACTAGTTGGATGTTGTTATCAAATTAAAGTTTTAAGTTATGTTGATTAAAGAGACTACGTACATTGTTCTTAATAATATTAAGGTTAATTATGTTGGAATTTAAGTTAGTAGAGAGTCCATCGTTACGATAAACTCCACGGCGAAGTTGAGGAATTTTCCGATTCAAAGAGTTTAAAATAAAGATACGAATTAGATCTGTTAATTGGGATGAATCGGATGCCCCCATTGTGATGTCAGAGTGTTAGATATATCAACTCTGGTCCAATATTCATTGTTGAACTTCACATCATTATCAGCGCACGTAAAACCATCCTATAGACCATAGTAATGGTTCGGCTACTGTCTTTTTAACACCCCACTCCTCACTGATTAACCTCGATGTCACGTGATTGATTCTTTTGAATTTGCCACCGACCAAGTAGGCAGTGATTTTTTCAATGTCTTGGAATTTAGTCCACGCTTGCTTTTTTCCATCCATTGAATTATTTTTGTATAAGTTCCCTGTGTCCACGCATCGCCTGGTAATTTAGCTGTGAACAGACTTCATGATAACGAAACGGCTTCTCCATGCTTTCCATTTGGAAACCATGTTTATTCCCTTTCAGAAACTAATTAGTTGGAGTGAAATTTTAGTAAGTTAATTTTTATTATTTTATTATTTTACGTCTTTCATGTAAATGTTCTGCATCCCTTGCATTGAACCACAAAGTTACTAAGACAATACCTATATATTTGCTAGCATAGGTATGCATCTATATATATATATATATATATGTTGGTAGATATACTAATTCTTTATAATTATCTCCAAATTATTTTGTTTAGCAAAAAATTGCCAAAGTTGCTACTATAGTTAATAGTAATGGTTCGGCTACTGTCTTTTTAACACCCCACTCCTCACTGATTAACCTCGATGTCACGTGATTGATTCTTTTGAATTTGCCACCGACCAAGTAGGCATTGATGTTTTCAATGTCTTGGAATTTACTCCACGCTTGTTTTTTTTTTCATCCATTGAATTATTTGTGTATACATTCCCCATGTCCACGCATCGCCTGGTAACTTAGCTGAAAACAGGCTCCCTGATGACGAAACGGCTTCACCATGCTCTCCATTTGGAAACCATGTTTATTCCCTTTCAGAAACTAATTAGTTGGAGTGAAATTTTAGTAAGTAAGTTAATCTTTATAATTTTCTTATTTTACGTCTTTCATATAATTGTTCTGCATCCCCTTGCATTGAACCACAAAGTTACTAAGACAACACCTATATATTTGCTAGTATAGGTGTTGCATCTGTATATATATGTTGGTAGATATACTAATTCTTTATATATATATATTTTTATATATATATATATATATATTTTTATTTTTTTATTTTATATATATATATATATATATGTCGCCATTTTTCTAATCCTTATGCAACCTTGCATTCAAAATCTTCATTAGAAGTCCTATAAACAGCAACCAGCTAAATCTCTTTGATTTGATTTGTTTCAGATTTATTCAATTATAGATTTTCAATGAGATCGAGTCCCGTTCTGTCTGTGTGTGTAAAGTATTATAACTTGTGTATTATTCACCCGATCTCTTAAAATGTTATAGGAGGATGCGAGATGTTTTTTTTTATAAAAGAAACATAAACACTCTAGATGACGCTGTATATTGTGTATTACAATACTATTTTATTAATTAGCACTGATGAACTGTAATACTTCTAGAACCTACAGGTTAGGCAAGTATTGTACTCAGTAATTTGATTGCCGATGTCACGGAATATAGTTACTGTAAGCGACAATTCCTTAACGACATATACATAACATTTACAGCATTGTGTTTCACATGTTCTTCTCGGTGATCAGTTAGTTTGTAATGATATTGTCTTCGAACATTTGCAGTAGGTTCTGAAGTATATCAGCCCTGTTGACAGTTAATGATGTGTTTCACATTTATTCAATTACAGATGTTCCATAGAATGCTTCGAAAAAGCACGAGTCACAGTGGAAGAAAAACAGGAAATGATCTTGCTTTGAGTTTTTGCGCGGAAGCGAGACAGAAGAACAATGTATGCTACGGCGTGCTCGCATTGCTGCTTCTACTTCGATCGCCAGAGGAGTACATACTGGTAAACAAACAGAACTCCGTGTTCCTTGCGATGCTGCTTCTACTTCAAATAACCGTGCTTCAGAGACTGTTTACCAAAGGGCAACAAGGCTTGCGGCAGATTCTCAACGGAAAATGCGTTCTCATGTCTTTCAGAGGGTTTCTTCCTGTTACTGGTTTAAGAAGGCTTTTCATTACAGCCTTCAAGAAGACTACGCATCCCACCCATATATCATCATTGGTAGCATGTCAACTGTTTTCGTCCATTGTCTATACTTTTGTTTTGACCATGCTTGAAGACACCAACGGTGGCATCCTCTTCCTGGATACGCCAGGTGGCACAGGAAATACATTTCTCCTTAACCTCCTTCTTGCCAAAGTTCGCCAACGTGGACAGATTGCCATTGCAATGGCGTCTTCAGGAATAGCAGCAACACTACTAGACGGCGGCAGAACAGTCGATTCAACATTTAAGTTTCCCCTTAATATCGGTCATGTTGAAAATCCGACCACCAATATAAAGAAGAATTCTGATGAGGTTGCTGTCTTTCAAAAATGCAAATTGATTGTCTAGGACGAGGCAACAATGTTCCACAAGAATGCACTTGAGGCAATCAATACAACGCTACAAGAACTGGGCTCCAATTCTAAACCGTTTGGTGGCGTCGTTCTGCTTCTTGCTGGGGATTTTCGTCAAACACTTCCCATTTTCCCTAAAGATCAACCAGATTATGAAATAGATGCTTGCATTAAACATTCTCATCTCTGGCGATTCGTCCAGTCGAGAAAGTTAACCATGAACATGCGATCGATTCGCCACCAACAAGACGGTGTCAATTACTTTGCGTCAAAGTTATTGGATATTGGTAATGGAAACTTACCAACCAACGTAAACGGTTTGGTTGACATAAGTACCATCGGTAACTACGTCTCCAGCCCTGAGGACATTTGCACAAGAGTTTACCCCGACCTCTCAACAAATTACGTCAGTCATCAATGGATGTGTGAAAAGGCCATCTCAGCTCCTACAAATGCCACCGTCCAAGCTCTTAACACATGTCTACTTCGTCAACTTCCTCCCAAGAGTGATATTATAATTCGATTGATTCGATTACGGATCCGACGCAAGTAACGTTTTATCCAACATAGTTTTTAAACTCACAAGAGCCATCGGGAATGCCACCGTATAAACTCTGCTTAAGACTTGGAAGTCCAATCATACTCTTGAGAAACTTGGAACCTCCTCGGCTTTTCAATGGCACACGCTTGGTTATAACGCAAATGTTTGATTACGTTCTCGAGGCTACAATAATTACGGGGAAAGGCGCTGGTGACTCTGTTTTTATTTCCCGAGTTCCACTTATTCGAACAGACTGTCTTTCCGCTGAAAATAGTTCAATTCCCCATTCGATTAACTTTTGCAATGACCATTAACAAAGCCAAGGGGCCGTCACTAAAAGTGGTGGTTGGGCTGGACCTCAGTATTCCATGTTTTTCACACGGACAACTGTATGTGGGATTTTCAAGAGTTGGAAACGCGGCCAATCTCTTTTAATACGCTCCCGAAAGATTGACAAACAATTTGGTTTATAAGGCAGCCTTCCAATAGTTTTTCGATGTAGTTGAAAGCCCCCTCAAGTTGGTCCTTATTGCGATTACTTACTTTTCACAATAGTTAATGTTACTCTTCCAACAAATGCCTATTGATGAAATCAACCATTTTTTTCATTTCAATGGACAGCCTTCCACATGGCCCAGGTTATTTCATAATTCAATTAAACATGTAGATTCTTACAGATTGCCTTCATGTCAACCGAACTGTCTTCAATGCTTTTTGTACCGATTCTTCATCCATTCAGTCAATTAAACGACATTCCAAACGATATTTCCATTTTTCTCTATTCTAAAATTTTTCTCTATTTTCTATTTTCGATATTTCTCTATTTTCACATTTTAATGACAGATATCTGTGAATAAAACATGCGCTTTTTGAATACCGTCTCATTTTTGATTGGAAGAATTGATCACGTAAAGTTATCCTCCATGTGAAACATCGACAACACGGAATTAGCTACTATAAATATAAATATATATAATGACGTATATGTATGAGACGGTTTGTGTGCATGTGTGTGTCTGTGTGTATGTGTATGGTTTGGAAGAAGGTTTTAGAAAATGATACAATGTGATTATTTAAAACTTTCTGCGGATATTCCAAATCTTGTTTAGTATTCAGTTTTATTTCAATCATTATATTTATTCATGATTTATTCAGCTATTGAATATTCAATTTAAACCAATGGATTATTGTTTTAGTTTATAACCTTTTAATGTATATAATTTAATTGGTGATTGACATTATTTCCAATAATCCATGGTGTTGGTTTAGGTGAGTAATGGTATTAGTTAATTAATTAAATATTTAAGTCTGACTGCTTACATGTATTTAATTACAGAGCAACATCAGGTTAATTAATTGCTAGTGTCAGTTTAACTAATAGCTATATCAGTTTTTAAATAATTGAAATCTTATTTCAATAAAACAGTCGAGTCAATTTGAATAATCACGTCATATGATTTTGTTAGTGAGTATAACCGAAATTATAATACTGTTTACTATACCTATAAAACAATATAATCTAACTACGAATGTAATGCTTAAAGGTAATTCACTATACTATTATTTTGACCGTAATATTCTTTACTATAAATATCCATAGAAATATGTGTACTTTATATGTAATAGTTCTTCGGTGCAATATAACTATAACTCTATCAGTGTGTACTCAATCAATAGAAGTTATAGTTAGTGCAGCTCTATTTAATCTAATCTAATTTAATATAATCTGGCCGAGTTTACTTTCGCAAATAAGAAGAATCAGGGCCGCCTCTAGAAGCATTGGATTTAGTGTACTTCATACTTGTTTCGGTTGATTAATACAATCAGGAATCGCTGCTTATCGTGAAGGTCTATAGTTCCATTCTAACTGCGCCTTTCGATTGTTAATATGGATTGATCATTGCAAAACCGCATTGTTCTCAGAACCACTACGGCAGTATTTCATTGTGTGTAGCTGAGAATACTGCCACCAATTGAATTGGCAGGATTCTTTCTTGTTATTTCAGACGGCCGTTGACTCTTGTGAGTTCTTCCGGACTTTCTCAGGTTATGTTTTTGTCCTGCAGGGTGTCCAAAATCACCCTCTTCACCTAGTAAAATTGCAGATCTAACTATGCCTTAATACTGTATCAATAACTGTAAGATACTAAACATATCACTATAATAATGCTTAAATAGTTGTAATGTGTATATATAATACGTAATGCGTATATATAATACTGAGGGTTGATTTTCTGGTCCATGTGCGCAGTCGATGGCTGTTGCTGTGCACTCGGTTTTGCCTAAAGGTGATTGTTAGTGTCCTTGATACGCATTGCTGGTACACGTGTGTGTGTATGTGCGTGTTTGTATGTGTGTGTGGGGGGGGATACGTGTGTATGTGTGCGCGTGTGTGTGTGTGTGTGTGTGTGTGTGTGTGTGTGTATGTGTGTGTGTGTGTGTGTATGTATGTGTTGGGGAATCTACATGTATATCCATTCTGATGAGCATGTGCTTACATGCATTTCAATATCTATAGTTAGGCCTAGACTTCCATGGGTAATACCAGTGCATGCGCTAATATTTACTGCAAGTGTGTGACTTCATGTAAATTTGTGGTAGTGTGTGTATGTATGTATGTGTATATATGTGTGCTTTCTTGCTTACTTATATATGTGTGTGGCAGACTATGTAGTGTTTTCGGAGAGTGTTTCTTTGCGTTAACAATATATGTTTGTATGGTTGTCTTTGTCTCTATATGCGTGATACGAAATGTGCTATATATGAGTGTAAACGAAACTATTTGTGTTACTGTATATATGTACGTATGTGAGAGTATGCGTTCTTGAAAGTGTTTCATATTATTGCTTCTGTGTACGAGTCTGCAGAAAGTATATACTGGTGGATGTGCAGAGAGCGTTCGCAGTGAACAGGAGGTTATTCTAATGACGATGGCTTCAGTTGGTGTGCATCTTATCTCGTAGTCCTTACGTGTGGAGGTGAGCTGGACCGAGTCAAATATTTAGAAATATTGTCTGTTGAATTTGGTGAGGCTGGTGGTGTTCATGTTGAAACAACGTATATGGCATATGGAGAGAGAATAGTATTGGGATACGGGAAATTAGTTCGAGAGAGGAAGAGTGTTGCAGACGAGGAGATTTCGGCGTTTGCATGCACATATACAGTGGGGAGGGGGAAGGCAATACGATGGTGAAACCAAAAAATGGAAGTGATAAGGTCTGGCGGAAAAGACGGTGGATCGACCTATATGTGAGTGTGCGTAATAAAGTATACCTACATAAGCATTTCTCTGAGTGTGTCACTGCAAGCAATAAGTAGATTATATATATATATATATATATATAGGAGGAAGTTATAGTTCACTTGAAGCATTGTGTAATGAGGTATAAACATTTGTTTTTTTAAAAACCAAAACAATGCAGGTATGGATATAGAATATAAATGCAAATGCAGGATATTTAAGTATATTTAAATACATTTAAGGTAAAAGATTAATTGTCAACATTATCTTTTGCATTTGCATTTATATTCTATATCCATACCTGCATTGCTTTGGCTTTACAAACACAAACGTTTATATCTCCTTACACCATGATTCAAGTGAACTATAACTTCCTCCTTTCTTTACGCCTAAGCCAGGCCCAGTTCATAACTGTAAAGAAACTCTTCCAGCTATCTATAAAGCGCACCAAAGCCGGCTGCCAAATAAACTTCCTCAAACGATGCCTGAATAACAAAATCATCCCCAAAACTATCAACTTTTGCACCTACCAACATGTTTCAAATCACCAGGCCTCAAACGATCACTTAGCTACATACACAAATTCTGGCTAAGAAAACTCATAAAACAGCTACACCGCACGCTACAATAATATATACGGACTATTTCCAGCCTTGTACCACAACTCGCTGACACCCCAGAGCCTCTGCCAAGAAATATCTCCGCCGCTATCATACCACCATCCCCGAGACTACGAGAAAATACGCCTAACTCAAAAATTTATCAAACTCAGCACGGCTAACCATCTTAACAACAACCCAACTCTAAGCACCAACAGAGGCGAACAAGACGGTAACAACACCGTAACTAGCGGCGCCCCGACCAACAAGACACACGAGGCAAAACACCTGGTCACAGACTTGACAGGATCCCTATCCCGAGAGGAATTCGACCTCCTCAGCCTGGGTCCCAAGTTCATATAGTAACAGAGACTGGACGACAAATTATGGCTCGACATAGAAACGAATTTCTCTCGGGCTGCCTACAAACTAAAATGGATATCGACTCTCGGCAACAACACCACGGAATCTAACAGACCCAGATTCCCGATATACCAACTGGATCGCCCAATCTGTCCACCGCCTGCCAACCGCGAGCTTGAAGAAAAACTCTCGATGCTAAAATATTCCGTATTTAACATCTTACGGAAACAGAAGAAGATAGCCCCAAACCTCTCCAGGACACAACATCTCGCCCTGAAGAACCTACGGAATAGGGAAGTTATATACTTACCATGCGACAAAGGTAAATACTTTTATGTCATCTCTCAAGCCACATACAACAACCTAGCCTTTGAAAACCTAAGCGACAATGAACTATATACAGAGATCCCGGACATGACTGCAGCCCAGATCGAAAAACATGCCAACTCCATCTGGTTCGACATCTGTTGGAGAAGACAACTCCCAAATAAAGTTAAGCTCAACTACACCACTAGAAATAGCAGACTGTCCACTTTCTACCATCTCATCAGGAACCACAAGAATAGAACTAAGACGCAAATAAGACATATCGTCTCTAGCATAGAAGGACCCCTATACAAAATATCGTGGCTTCTCTCCCAGGTCCTCAAGCCTCTACTCTCCACCTTTCCCGGGGACGTCAGTAGTACCGACGAAGTCATAGGTAGATTACACCAACTCCAATCAGAACAATTTAAACTAAATAGATACGCCTTTAGGCTCGACGTTGACTCCCTCTACACTACAGTCATCGCTCATCCAGCAGACGATTTATTGACGGACTGCGTTGTTGCAGAGGAAATCCACTGCTACGGCCTACATCCGACGAACATACACCAGATTTTGTCCTTCCGGTGCTCACACGTACTTCACCTTCCACCACCACACATACATACATACAACAGGATTACCCATCGGATCCAGCCTATCGGGTCTGCTGGCCATCCCCTATATGAAGCAGCTAGAATGCCGAGCCCTCAACACCTGCCATTCCCATACCTTCTTCACCCGATATGTAGATGACATACTCATCCTTACTTCATCCCATGAGGAGGCGGATAAAATATACACGACATTCTCCAGCATTGACGCCAGTATAATGTTCAGCATGGAACACACCGATGACCGCGGATCCTTATCCCTACTGGACTTCCAACTCAGGGTAACAGAGGAAGGCAACATCCAGACATGCTGCTATAAAAAAGCCGCCAGCAGGGACCTGTTTGTACATTTCAGATCGGCCCTCCCAGCTGGCGCTAAGTTCGGATACATAAGGAACGAACTAACACGTATCCGGAACAAATGTACTGATTCTAGAGACTCAGACACACGCACCACACATTTCATGGAAGTACTCAAACTGAACAGACACCCGACGTCCACCACGAGGCGTGCCAGAAAGAACTGAGTACACCACACCCGAGGCACTAACACCTGCTTCCTGAAGCTTCCAAACTTCAGTGAGGAAACAACAACAGCCACCGGCAGAGCTATCAGACGAGAGGGATAAGATATCCAACTAGCCCACTCAGGCCCTTCTCTACGCGGACGGCTAACCAAAAGACTATCCACCAGATATGACAGCCGCTGCAGGCTAGGCAACTCCCTCATCAACGACACAGACCTATGCCACCAGGCTTACGTTGTATACACATTATAATGCGACAAATGCAGCAACATCTACGTAGGTAGCACCACCAAACCACTTCACTTAAGAATAAAATAACACCTCAATACTAACGCTTCCTCATTTAAGAAACACCTAGTTAAATGCATAAAACACCTACAAAAACATAACAGTTAGGCTAGAAACCTAGGAAAGAGACCTCGGCAATGTTAGAATTAAGGAAGCACTGATTATATACAAAACACAACCACCAATCAATAATAGACTAATACTCAACACCCAATTTATAACTTGATAGAACACCTAGCCCCATACTTACACACACCCTTTCACACACACGCACGCACACAGACACACACACACACCGCTTACACCTCCACTTATTCTCTCTCACACACAGACACACGAAGATCAATTTTAACACGATAAAGAATATATCCCCCACATTCACGTATAAACATACCTTCTCACACTCACACACAAACACATACTTACACCTTCACGTATTCTCCCACACACTTCAACATACATGTAAAAAAAACCTTTTAAAGGGAGACTACTTTTATCCACCTAACCTTCACTCTTTGACATTAGAGATAGAACAGATTCTCTATACCATTTCCTGTCAGCAAAACTTGGCAAGCTACTTAGAACGCTGGTTTAACAACTTTACCTCCCTCCGAAGAAGAGATATTACCTCGAAAATTAAGAATATCTAAATAAATGTATGGTAAAAGACTAATTGCCAACACTATCTTTTGCATTTGCATTTATATTCTATATCCATACTTGCATTGCTTTGTCTTTTCAATTACAAACGTTTATACCATATATATATATATATATATATATATATATATATATATATATATATATATATATATATATATAAATATGCATGTAAAGTTATATTTAAAATTGTTGGGTTACAACTAGTAAATATTTATAACTGATATAAAAGCACTCGACAAATATTTGGAGTATATTTACAATATTAAATAAATGGAAAACTATATTTATAAAACCATATTTATTTCATTATATATATATTTCGGGGATATCATATTAACAATATAAATATATATATATATATACTTGAGGAGGGTCATATTTGTGTAATATTGCCAGAATTAATAACAGAACACACTCACTGTTTGGTTGGTTTTCGCTTCTTGCTCTCTTTTATATCGGTAATCTAACTTACTAGGTCCTCAATGTTGCCATTGACTAACCGACGGTCAAAAATAATACAGATACAATATAGACACAAACACATATATATAGGTTATTGTAAATCTTTCGTTGCACATCTGCAACATCGTCAGTGGTGTTATATTTTCCTCCTGTTTCGTTGTATGTCTACGCCATTTTTATTCAGTCTGTCTACATAGACAGACTGAATAAAAATGGCGTATATGTATGTATATGTATGTATGTATATGTATATGTATGTATGTATATGTATGTATATGTATGTATATATGTATATATATATATATATATATATATATATATATATATATATATATATATATATATATATATATATATATATATATATATATATGTGTGTGTGTGTATATATTTATATGTGTGTGTGTATGTATATGTGTGTGTATGTGTATATGGGCAAAGGGCAAAGGAACTCTTAAGAGTCAATGGCCATCCAAAATCACCGGGAGAGATGACCCCTTAGCCTTTGTCAATGCAGAATTCTAGGAGAAGGAAAACTCTGATTTAATACCTGCAACCCTGATGCTATCAAATGATGTTGCCTTGTTCTTCTTTGTGGTAAATATCATATTGGTTAAGAGAGTGGGACTGGCTTTGTGCAGTGACTTTGCTCACTATAAAAGCTTCACGACACAGGCATTGCTTTATATCTGGAGATCACTCTGCACTTGTCGTTACATGGTACCAATGGCCCAGCACTATGTGTCAATAATTGTCACAAGTGTAGTGTTTGTACCAGAGTTTTCAAGTCGCTGGCTGGACTAAAAATTCACACTCGTTCAGCGCATCGGTAGGGGTTCTCCTACATGGATATAAATTAGTGGCCGTACTCGAAGACGAGTTGGCAGCCACCATGTGTATATGTATGTATATATATATATATATATATATATATATATATATATATATATATATATATATATATATATATATATATATATATATATATATATATATATATATATATATATATATATATATATATTTATATATATATATGTATGTATGTATATGTGTGTATATATATATATATACCCATGTGTAGGTATGAGTACATATTCGTGTGTGTACGTATGTGTATGTGTGTTTTTATATGTGTCGCTATATGTTTTTGTGTATGTATGTGGATGTATTTGTACATGGGTGTGTGATTGATGGTGTGTGCCTATATATTCCTACATATGCCCGTGTGTGTATGTACGTATATGCGCACATATGTGTGTCTTGAACAAATGACTAACTTTGGGGTGGACGTAGAAAAATTCTTCAGGAGTAAAAAAGGAAAAAATAATCATTCACAAACTTGACAGGTGCGATTTGCCTGTGACCATTCTCAACACAAAAGCAATACTAAAAGCTTTTTCCCCTGAATAAAGGAATGTTTCTAGAATGACCGCGGCAGGCCGCACTTGCTACATTTCTCCACACCCAACCCTACTCACCGTCTCAACTCATTACTGCTATGAACACTTTTTCAACAAAACCTACACCCATGCACTTATTAAAGGGGGAGAAAAGAAACCCCCACCACACCACAGACATGTTAAATCCCTATATATAGAACAACACACCACATACACATCAGTTTGACAAGCGCACGTCAGCGTGAAAGGTCTTTCTAAAAACGAAACAATACCTCCTACGTTAACCAAGAACTCCTAAGACCTAACCAACAACCAACAACTTAATTTATAAAATATTTTTTTTTAAGAAAAATTCTTTTTGGATTTTGTGAACAAAATAAATTTGTTGAAAGCACAAGTGAAGCCATTTTCTCTTCCCCCCTGTCTAAATATGCCTAACTGTACCAAGGATTACACACATTTTCCAATATATATATATATATATATATAGTAATAATAATAAATTTGAAGACTAAAATCCAAAGAGGGCTCGATAAGGATAATATATATCAAATATATAAGAACCGTAGAACAAATATTTATTAAAATAACATATTAAAGTTTAAGTAAAGAATCGCTACTTTCACCCTTAACGGGATCTTCTGAAACTAACAAAGACAATCTGTAAACGCAGAATGGATATTTCAAAAAAACGTTGCAACCGGAGGAAGACAGGAAGACGATACTTTGGTTCGTGGTAACGTTCCCTGCCAAAGAACGGGAAAAAACGAATATAATACGTCATTAATAGGAGCGGTGAAACACAATTACGCGCAAAGACAGAACCACGTTTATGGTATAAAATAAGTTGTAGGCTAATGTTCTCTTAGGTGGTTCATAGAGACGTACTCTGGCAATGAACGAAACAAAACGAAGATAATACGTCATATGTGGAGCGTGGAGAACAATTGCACGCAAAGACAAAACCACGTAAATGGTATAACAGAAGTCGTAGACTAAATTCTAACTAGGAAACCGAATGAATCTCCGCTTCAGAGTTAAGAATAAAGTAAATAAATACAATACAGGGGTAATAGAAATTAAATAAATGCATACACACGTTCAAATACGTACATACACAAGCATATGCAAAACACTTGTCATAGGTATACAAAACCACGCACATATAAATATGTGTGTGCGTGTGCGTGTATACAAATAAATAATTAATTAAACGTATATAAATAAATAAATACGTATATAACAAGCGCACCAACATACCTACATATAGATACACAAATGTTCCAAGACGTAAGTCAGCCAAAACATGAAGTACACATATACACACACCCTAAATACGTACGAACCTACATACACACGCGGATGCAAAACTCCCGTATACACATAACCAAACCATATGTACCAGAAAATATAAAAAATGTATACGCCACAACATAATCAATCAAATATATGTTGAGAAAGTATACGTACCTTCACAAAACATACAGGTAATATATACTTACCTATGCAAATAAGTAATGGTATAAACAAAACATATACTTAGCTACCACATGAAGACGTAAAAAATCCACGTATAGATCGTACTCTCCGTTAGGGTAAAATGTGGGGGTGTAATACAGGAAAGGTTTGTGAAATTTATGTTTACAAGCCGAAATTGCCTCATATTTTTTGTTTAAGATGTGGTCTGTGGCGTAGAGTATTTCCAGGGCCACAGCGGCGTAGAGGTCACATGGTCTTTTATTTCCGTTATACGATCTCGCCCTAGCTAGGATCTCCCAGTGTAACTTAAATTGGGTGTGGTTGTCTTTTAGACTCCAGATATAAGCTGAAAGTGACGTCATATTCCTTCTTAGAGGGTAACGAAAAGAATGTGTATTCATGTAAAGACGCTGCTTGAAACTATTGGCGGTTAACCCTATGTAGGCTCTGCGGGACGTGGGTGTTACAACCTTACATTTGTAGACAATGTTACTAGAGAGGCATTTCCCGGATAGGGGGCAATCAACCCGATTCCTACAATTACAGTTAGTACTACCTACAGGGTTGCACGTGTTCCTACGGTTAGGTAGTTTAGCTAAATTTGAAGCTGTGATGTTATGTGCAAGGTTAGGAACGTCTCTATGAACCACCTAAGAGAACATTAGTCTACGACTTCTTTTATAGCATAATCGTGGTTCTGTCTTTGCGCGTAATTGTTTTTCACCGCTCCTGTTAATGACTTATTATATTCGTTTTTCCCGTTCTTTGCCAGGGAACGTTTCCACGAACCAAAGTATCGTCTTACTGTCTTCCTCCGGTTGCAACGTTTTTTGCAATATCCACTTCTGCGTTTACAGATTGACTTTGTTAGTTTCAGAATATCCCGTTAATGGTGAAAGCAGCGATTCTTTGCTTAAACTTTAATCTGTTATAAATATATATATCTGATATAAATATATATATTCATATATATATATATATATATATATATATATATATATATATATATATATATATATATATATATATATATATACGATATTAACAAATGGAAAGTATATTTATAAAATCATATCTATTTTATTATACATATTTCAAGGATACCATGTTAAGTTATGGTATGCGCTCATCAGACAAAATACAATATATACCAGTTTTATAAATAAATTTTAACATACCCTTTCAAAATGTAACCGTTACTTTTGTAAATATGTAAATATGTATAATAAAATATATATGGTTTTATAAATACAGTTTCCATTTATTATTATCGTATATTTACTCCAAATATTTATCGAGTGCTTTATATCAGTTATAAAAATATTTGCTTGTTGTATCCGACAATTTGAATTGAACTTTTGCATATATATATATATATATATATATATATATATATATATATATTTATTTAACAATGTTAAATAAATTGTAAATAACATTTATAGAACCATATTTATTCTATTATATATTACAAGTGTACCAACACTTTGGTACGCTTTTATCGGAGAAAATACAAAGTGTGCTTTATAAATGTTGACATAGGGAGGGAACATACCTTAACGTATACACACACACATACACACCAACACACACATATATATATATATATATATATATATATATATATATATATATCCAGATGTGAGAAAAAACACAGAACCTCCATCTCATCTCAACACTTCTTTTGAAGAATAGAAGTACTGCGAAACCGGTAAAGGAAACAAATATATAACTATATATTGTTTTTTAAATATGACTCCATTTGCAATTTCGATTTCATCTAGTTTTCTTTATTTATATATATATATATATATATATATATATATATATATATATATATATATATATATATATATATATATATATATATATATGTATATATATATATATTTATATGTATATATATATAAAAATGAAAAATAATGAAGCGAAATTTCATTTTTCACTCTTAGTACGGCTGATACTTAAATATATATGTGTGCATGTATGTATATAAACATATAAACATATCATACTACTGTAGGTATATAAACATATAAACATATCATACTACTGTACGTCTGTATACATATAAGTATGTACGTATACATACGTATATTTAAGTATCAGCCGTACTAAGAGTGAGAAATGAAATTTCGCTTCATTATTTTCCAATTTTATGATTCCAAGCCACTGAAAAATTCACTGCCTTCTTGGTCAAGTGGCAAATTCAAAAGAATCAGTAACGTGACACTGTGGTTAACCAGCTTGGAGTGGGGGTGCTATTAAGACAGAGCCTAGCCACTACTATCAGTCACAGTAGTAATTTCGGCAAATTTTGCAAAACAAATAATTGTTTCTTTTGAATTTGCCACTTGACCAAGAAGGCAGTGAATTTTTCAGTGGCTTGGAATCTAGTCGCGCTCGCTTTTTTCCATCCACTGAATTATTTTTATAGACGTTCCCAGTGTCCCCGCATTTCCTGGAAGCTTAGCCGAGAATAGACTCCCTAGTGGCGTAAGGCTTATCTATAGTTATTACGTAACTATATTTATCCCCTTACAGAAACTAATTAGTTGGAGTGAAATTTTAGTAAGTAAGTCAATTTTCATAACTTTCTTATTTACGTATTTTATATATCTATCTATCTAAGGCGGGTAAAATTCCCGGGATCGATAGATGAGTTCTCTCCAGCAGTCTCTATCCCTCATTATCGCTGCCATGTCCTGCATCTCGAACAAACCAATGTCTGTCCTTAGGGCATCAACATACGTTAACCTTGGTCTTCCTCTTGTAGTGTGTCCATGTAGGGGCTCCCAAAGGAGTACTGAGTGCAATGTCAACTCTGGATGTCGGTGAGCATGTCCAGCTAACCTCAGTCTCCTCTGTGTCACTTTATTTATAAAATAACAGATTAAAGTTTAAGCAAAGAATCGTTGCTTTCACCATTAACTGAATCTTCTGAAACTAGCAAAGTCAATCTGTAAACGCAGAACTGGATATTTCATAAAACGTTGCAAACGGAGAAAGACAGGAAGACGATACTTTGGTTCGTGGAAACGTTCGCTGGCAAAGAACGGGAAAGAACGAGTAATACGTCATTAATAGGAGCGGTGAAAAACAATTACGCGCAAAGACAGAACCACCACCATTAGCTAAGATCTTTCTTTCACTTATTACGAAGCATTTTCTCCCTACACATAAATATAGTAACATTTTTAATAGAAATACTATTAAAATGTCTTACTCTACGACTCCTAACCTTGCACATAACATCACAGCTTCAAATTTAGCTAAATTACCTAGCCGTAGTCAACACGTGCAACCCAGTAGTTAGTACTAACTGTAATTGTAGGAATCGGGCTGATTGCCCCCTATCCGGGAAATGCCTCTCTAGTAACATTGTCTACAAATGTAAGGTTGTAACACCCACGTCCCGTAGAGCCTACATAGGGTTAACCCCCAATAGTTTCAAGCAGCGTCTTTACATGCATACCCATTCTTTTCGTTACCCTCTAACATCTTAAACCAAAAATCTGAGGCAATTTCGGCTTGTAAACATAAATTGCACAAAACATACCTGCATTACAGCCCTACGTTATACCCTAACGGATAGTACGATCTATACGTGGATATTTTACGTCTTGATGTGGGAGCTAAGTATATGTTTTGTTTATTCCTTTACTTATTTGCATATGTAAGTATATATTACCCGTATGTTTTTTGAAGGTACGTATACCTTCTCGTACCTATATTTGATTGTTATGGCGTATAATTTTATATATTCTGGTACATATGGTTTGGCTATGTGTATACAGGAGTTTTGCGTCTGTGTGAGTATGC
>OZ024740.1:94978033-95045533 GCA_964016885.1 Eledone cirrhosa
TAAACAGTTTTATAGATAAATAGATTTGACATACCGTAACAACATCGACTTGTATTTGAAACAGTTGAATTGGCAGTGAAAAAATTGTACACAGAGAGAAAGAAAGAGAGAAAAAAAGAGAGAAAAAAAAGAGAGAAAAAAGGAAAGAAAGACAGAAAACGAAGAAAAAGAAGAAAAAGAAGAAATGCAAGGAACAAAATAGAGAGATGGAAAGATAGATAAAGAGAAGAACTTCATGTTAAGAAACAGAGAGAGATATATATATATAGAGAGAGGAAATAGAAATAGATAAATATATAAAGAAAACTAGGTAGTGGGACGTCCGTTGAGTAAACGTATCAATGATACATTTATTTATTTACCAACTATGGATTAGAGCAGATAGAGATAGCAATTTTGACATTACTATGGGATCATCCGACTCAGCCCAGGTAACTGACCTTGTGGGCTTATTTTTAATCAATTCGCTACATAGGAAAATACCTGGTACTACCGGAGGTTTATATAGAGATGACATGCTTTTACTTATTTATAATAATAACTCTGAACTAAATAGAAAATGTAAACAAATTACACAATTTTTTAATTACTTTAATCTTAAAATAGAAATTGAGAACAACCATAGAATAGTCAATTTCCTAGATATAACATTAAATCTCAACTATCTTCACTATCCTTTTCACAAGTTGAATGAAAACTTAAACTATGTCAACTTTAACTCTAACCACCTCAGATCTGTCAAAAACACTATAGTAAACTCTGTTCAAAAACGTATCTCTAGGATCTCGTCGAATAGAAAGATTTTCGACGAAAAAGCCCAATACTACAATGAAGCATTAGCTAGAGCAGGATATGCTGATAAGATCGTGTACATAGATAATGATAGACAAACTAAACAAAATAACAACTATTTTAATTACGGCAACAACCTTAACAACTATAATAGAAAGCATTACAATAATTCCAAAGGCCAAAAAAGAAATAGAACTAGAACTAGGAATATAACTTGGTTTGCCCCACCCCTTTCTCACTAAACATTAAAACCCACATCGCTAAACTATTTTTTAAAGCTCTTGATAATCGCTTCCCTAGAACACATCGGTATCACTCAATTTTCAATAGACATACAATAAAATTAACCTACTCATCCACCAAAAATTTAGCACAAAATATTAATATAATAAATAATAGGAACTTAAAACCTAGTGATAATAGCATAAATAATATACAAGTTAACAAATGTAACTGTAGAGATAGATCTAAATGTCCGTTAAATAACAACTGCTTAGTTAAAAATATAGTATACAATTGTAATGTTAATACTGACTCTAATTATTTTAACTACGTCGGTTCCACATCGACGGAATTTAAACTTCGCTATAATAACCACAAGAATTCTTTCACAGATCCAAGCAAAAAATCTTCAACGGCACTATCAGGCGTACTCTGGCAACTTAAGCTAGATAACGTTAGATATTCGACGGCTTGGAATATAGTCTCAAGAGGGATTCCTTTTAATTCATCCTCTGAGACATGTGACCTCTGCGCAGAGGAGATATTCTTTATACTAAAATCTAAAAATTCCCTTAATCTACGGACAAATTTATTCAGTTGCTGCAAGCATAGATTAAACTCAACGTTTAAATATAAATTTAAATTTAAAATGTAGTATATTTAGTTTGATTTATAATTATATGGGAAACTAGCCGATAAATCTTTGATTTCTTCTTTTTATTCTTTTTATTTTTATTTTTATTTTTATTTAAACATTCTTCATGAAAAATTAAGCTACCCTAAAAGTTGATGCTCCAAATATTTCGAATAAACGTTACACTAGATAAACTTCTATATTAAATATAAGAACACATGTAGACCAAATGGGCATCCTAAACTTTCTGAAATGATGTTTGCTAGATGCGATTTGATAGATAATTTTCGGCTTTATCTGTTTTTCGACTCTGATGCTTATAATGAACTTGGCAATATATTGTCAATTAATTTTGAAGGGTTGATCTTTGTGGTTTATTTTTATATTTTTATATTTATATTATTGTAGTATTTTCTAATATTTTTATTTTTAATATTTTTAATATGTAATATTCTTTCGTAATCTTTTTTAGTTTTCTATTTTATTATTACTTATTATTATTATTGTTATTTTTTAGTTTTGTTTCTGATATATATTTTTATTAGTATATTGAAATCTGCTCTCTATTTCTGCTTGATAGATAATCTTGTAGAGTAAAGACAGGAATAGTAGTAATATTGACTCTATATATATTTGTGTGTATATATATACACATATATGTATACTTAAATTTTTTATACCACAATGAGAATGTTTTCCGTGAACTTAGGGTTTGCAGAGTTGATCATGTAAATTCACATGGATGTTTGTAGTTATCACATAAACATATGAATTTTTAAAAAAAACTAAACATAAGATAATTACTTTTCACACATTATGGATACATGTCTCTTTCAGGAATACTGATATTTACAATATGGTGGCTGGTTTTATACATACTAATACCTCTACATTAAAACATAGGGTTTTTTACGCCTCGCCTATGTCTGGTTATTTTTAAAGTTTTCTCTCTATATAACAGCTGGTTTCTCTCCATATATCTCCCTTACATTAATACTAGAGCTAAATAAATAAATAAATAAATAAATGTATCATTGATACGTGTACTCAACGGACGTCCCACTACCTAGTTTTCTATATATATGTATCTATCTCTATTTCCTCTCTCTCTATATATATATATCTCTCTCTGTTTCTTTACATGAAGTTCTTCTCTTTATCTATCTTTCCATCTCTCTATTTTGTTCCATGCATTTCTTCTTTTTCTTCTTTTTCTTCGTTTTCTGTCTTTCTTTCCTTTTTTCTCTCTTATTTTCTCTCTTTCTTTCTCTCTGTGTACAATTTTTTCACTGCCAATTCAACTTTTTCAAATACAAGTCGATGTTGTTACGGTATGTCAAATCTATTTATCTATAAAACTGTTTATATTGTATTTTGTCTGAGGAAGGCATAGCATATTGTTAATATGATATCCCTGAAATATATATAATGAAATAAATATGGTTTTATAAATATAGTTTCCATTTATTTAATATTGTATATATATATATATATATATGCATATATATATATACATATATATATAAATGCATATATATATATACATATATATATATATGCATATATATATATATATGCATATATATATATATACATATATATATATATATGCATATATATATATATATGCATATATATATATATATGCATATATATATATATATATATATATATATATATATATATATGCATATATATGCATATATATATATATATATATATATATGCATATATATATATATATATATATGCATATATATATATATATATATATGCATATATATATATATATGCATATATATATATATATATAAATATGTATATATATATAAATATATATATATATATAAATATATATATATATATATATATATATATATATATATATATGCATATATATATATATATATATATATATATATATATATATATATATATATGCATATATATATATATATGCATATATATATATAAATATGTATATATATATAAATATATATATATATATAAATATATATATATATATATATATATATATATATATATATATATATATATATATATATATATAAATATATCCTGGTGTCCTCCAAAAGTAATGGTCGCATTTTGAAAGGGTACGTCAATGCTTATTTATAAAACTGATATATATTGTATTTTGTCTGATGAAGGCATACCATAATTTCACTTGGTATCCTTGAAATATGTATAATTAAATAAATATGGTTTTAGAAATATAGTTTCCATTTGTTAATATCGTATATAAATATATATGTTTATATACAGTATATATGTATATATACAGTAGATATGTATATATGTATATGTATGTATATATATATATATATATATATATATATATATACGTATATATATATACATACACACGCACACACACATACACACACACGCACCTATATATATATATATATAGATATATATATATATATAGATATATAGATATATAAATACATACATATATATATATATGATCAGAGCAAACAGCACGGACACTCTATCTCAAAATTATTTTTGAAAAGCATTTAGAAATGCGCAATCGGTAGAAACTTAAAAACTTAAAGCCACAACTGAATACTAACCCATACAATCACTAATACTCTTTTATTCCTAATTAAACCATTTTTCAACTGTGTACAATTTGTCAGCATTTTCTATATATATATATATATATATATATATATATATATATATATATATATTCAATGATATTAAATAAATGGAAACTATATTTATAAAACCATATTTATTCTATTATGTATATTTAAAGGGTACCAAAACTTTGGTAAGCTTTCATCAGAAAAAATACAATGTTCGTTTTATAAATGTTGACTTAGGCAAGGAACATACCTTAAAGGTTGAAGCTTTCCCGTTATGGTATGTTCCTTGGCTATATCAAAATTTATAAAACATACTTTGTATTTTATCTGATGAAAGCTTACCAAAGTGTTGGCACACTTGAAATATATATATAATAGAATAAATAAGGTTTTTTAAATATAGTTTCCATTTATTTAACATCATTGAATATTATACTCCAGGAAACTTGTCGAGTGCTCTGAATCAATTATAAACAAGTATATATGTATGCAAGCGTGAATATGTGTTTAGCCATGAAGTATTCAAATAGTAGGAATTGCACTTGAATATAGAATTTGAACTAGAATAGGTTTCAATAAACAGGTAATAAAATGAAGATTGATATACATAGATTTACTCTATTTACAATAAAATAATATGGATTGTTATGGCATTCTCAGTATTATAACGAACAAATATTACAAACTGAAATTATTATTATGAATACGTTATTTTTGTAAATTGAATTGCATTGAAGCGTCATCATGTTTATTATATCTCTATATATATAAAATTAAGTATGTATGTGTGTCTGTGTGTCTGTGTATTACCTATATGGGCCTACATCTAACGACCGATTTTCATGAAATGTTACACGGTCATAGAGTAGTCATCTGGGAGTGTTTTCCATGTATCAGCGTATCGTTCTTTTATTCCGGGGTCATTCTGCAGATAAAAATCAATAGGGATGTCAGCTTTTTTTAGGTATGAGAAAAATAAGATTGTTGGCTCTAGCTCCCACATGTTGCTGCCGATTTCGTTCAAAATTTAAAGCAAAATAGAATTTATAATTGCACTTCGTTTACATGCTTTATATTTTGCATTTGTTGTTCAGGGACGGCGTGGCAGGCAGCCGCTTAAATATTCAAAAATACACATTTAGATTCAAATTTCCACTATTTCCGCTCTAGCTCCCAAATTAATCAACCTACTTTGTTCAAATTTTAGATTACGCTACAACTGATTATTTCACGTCTTAAAGTGGATTTACATTTTGGAGCTTTTGTACAGAAACGGCGTGGCAGCCGCTTAATATTCGAAAATACCACCTTTTCGCTCACATTTCCGCCTTTTCGGCTCTAGCTGCCACATTTTTCAACCAATTACGTTCAAATTCGAAACTTCGGCTCCACCTCACACATAAATCAATTTATTTGGTTCAACTTTTATACTACGATAGAACCTATCATTGCACATCTTATAGTAGCTTTACACTTTGCATCTTTTGTTCAGGGACAGCGTAGCAGCCGTTTAATTCTTCAAAATACGATTTTTTCCATCTCCCACATATTCCATAAGATTTCACTCAACATTTCGCCAATTGCTACACCTTACGACCGATTTTCAAGAAAGTCGCAGTCGCTAAGATCAACGGCTTTTCATCATTCAGATATTATTTTACCTAACCAGGCAAAGCTGGGTACTGCTGCTATTATACTTATATATATATATATATATATATATATATATATATATAGTATATTTTGGTTGTTTACCGACACCACAGTATGCAGATTGGAGCACTCGACTAAGTACGCATGTTGGTTTGGTTACCCCGGAGTAATGTGAAATAATTAATTCAAATATTTAAAATTTGGCTTCGTTTTTTAAGGATGTACTGCTATATCTATTTCGGTGACATGTTGTTGAAGTGTTTATATAAAGCCGTATATATTTAATAAACGAAGCCAAATTTTAAATATTTGATTTAATTATTTTATATATATATATATATATATATATATATATATATATATATATATATATATATATATATATATATATATATATACATTATATATATATATATATATATATATATATATGTGTGTGTATGCGTGTGTGCGTGCGTGCGTATGTGTGTGTCTGTGTGTAAAAGTTGAGAGTAAGCTGATATATATTTATGTGCCTCCAAATAGTAATGCCTCTTTGACATTTAAATTCAAGCAGACAAAATCCTTATTTAATGTAAACTGTCAAATAAAACTAATGATGGTTACTTAAAAATATTTGAACATGCAAATGCTGCTGCGATTTAGGTGCACAATGCGTCATTCCCATCCACCACTCTCTAAAGAATACACAAACATACATACGCACATATATTTATAGATATGTATATATATATATATATATATATATATATATATATATATATATATATATATATATATACACGGTAAAAATGAAACGAAATTTCATTTCTCACTCTTAGTACGGCTATTACTTAAATATAAGTTTGTATACGTACATACATATATGTATATATAGACGTACAGTAGTACGTATACATGTATACATACATGCACACCCACACACACACACATATATATACATATATATATACGTATGGATTCACCGAACATTTATTATAATGCTTGGTGTCTTTGTAAACAAATTCCCGAATTAAGCCGTACAGTGCTCATTTGTTCAACACTGACAAAGGACGCTGTGGTGGATTTGAGCATTATAATAAATGTTCGATGAATCCATACGTACATATATATATATATGTGTGCATGCATGTATATATATATACGTACTACTGTACATCTGTATACATATATGTATGTACGTATACATACTTATATATATATACATATATATGAATATATATTGTGTGCATTTGTGAGTGTCCGAGCATATATATACATAAACAGTCATGAATATTTTCTTTTAAGTTTCTGTGATAAAAATAATAGTTAAACCTTATTCATATGGTCCGTCTGTGATAAAGATTATTATTTCATGCATTGAATCGGAAAGCAATGAATGTTTACTTTTTCTGATATCAAATTCTCTCAATAAATATAACGATTATTCAATATTCGCGAAACTGTAATTTGTGTCTAGGTACTTGTTACTCATAAATGAAATGACAAAACAATTCATCATAATACATATTTAGCTGGAAATATTTTATCGGTATACTATAGGACACTTTTCCAGGATGAACATAACATTTACTATGATATTAATATTTCGAAAACATAATATATTTCTCATAAGTACCAATGTATCTTGAAACATTCAGTTCTGTATTTTTCTTGTCTATTTTGCTTATATTGATGAAATGATATTTCAGAGGGTTACTCTTAAATATATATTAAAATAAAATAAACTATACCTGCATATTGAACAATATTCCCACACATATGCAGGCGTTTTCTTAATATTTTAAGTGGATTGACAGAATCTCTACAATTTCTGACAACTAAGTTGTAAAATATAGTTACAGCTTATTAAGGTTTTGATTTCTACCATTGCCCATGCCAGCTACGTGTCTCTTATATCCAGGCTTAATGGAAAATGATTCAATACTGAAATTAATGTAATAGACCAACCACACAAACAAAAAATGAAACTAAAATGAAACTAGAAAACAGCAATATTATCAGTGCCTGGAACGTTGATATATCTCCATGAAAATTATGCATAGTAAAGATTGCGTTGTATGCACAAAATACATGACAAGTTAAATGAGTGCTATAATAATTGTTTCTACTGTTGGCAAAAAGCCAGCAATTATCCCAGTACATTACTGGTACTTTATTTTATCGTCCTCGTAAGGATGAAAGCCAAAGTTAACCTTGGTGGAATTTGAACTCAGAACGTAAAGGGCCGTAATACGAGCTATAATTATGGCGAAAAATCTGACGTAAAACTTGAGAACAGCTCAGAGGGTTACAAACAATCCTATTGATTAGTGAGAAACAGTGAACTATTTTTTTCTAAATAAATATGTCTCACACAACAAAATTGTTTCAGTCACTCTGACTTCTAAATGCAAAATATTCTATACAAAATATACTCTTAGCCACTCACGCATGTCCGTGTATGTTGTTTGCAATTTGTACAATTAGGATTTTGGATTGCATCAAACAAAAAGGGCATGACAAATGCAAAACCGGGAATGTTGTCAATTAACGTTTATTGAAACTCATAACCTGAACAGATAGAATGGTATAACTTGTTGATGAATAATAGTTCAAAATCACCCGCATGATATCCATGAAATAAACAATATTATTTGTCGGCCGTAAGGAAGCTAGATGTGAACAGGTTCTTGGCTCCCACGTGTGGTTTAGTTAGTGGTGAGGCATTTGACAAGTATTGTGTTTTTGTTTCCTGAATACCTCACCAATTGTAGGCTCACGCTGTAACAAGTAAAATGTGATTTCGCCAGGAAGCTACAGACGGAATATAGAGATCATGATTGGTGTGATCATATTTTAACTTTTGCTATTCATATTGTTTAAAAGTATATGGATAGACGATTACGTTAAATGTAACATAAATCAAAGACAATTAAACCTCCTCTTTGTTTTCCAAAGAAACACTATAGAGTTCAGTGATAAACAAACATAACATTTCACAGATAAGACATATTACATTTCTTTCAGATGTATCAATTTAAAGTTATCATATAAATGAATTTCTACAGCCGGACGAATGATATATGTTTCATGAATCTCATTTCTGTATTCTTCAATAGGCTGTGATCAGTGTGTATATTCAAGTAAATTCGATGTGTATTAAATCAACATTGATAACATTTTTTAACAATTGCAATGTTACATCCATTACTGCATATTACATAAGCGATTCAGAAGAATTGTTTGAAAATTGAGGTTCGAGAAGTTTACACCTGTGACTTTCATTCTAGTGGAATTTCTTTCTTACGACATTATTATGATTTGTTTGATGTCTAAACAATTCAACCATCACATATCGTATTAATAGATGACAGAAGCGCAAAAGCATATACTAGATGAAATGGAAATATTGTTAGCTGAAGATGAAAAGGGAACTAATTATGAGTCTTGGTGAAAAGCTGGAATATTCGCAAGAAGTCAAATAGACCACGATGTGACAAGAAAGGTATATAAAAGTGAAATGAATATTATCTGATTGCCTTTGGTTATGTCAGTAACACATATTGTGCTAAAGACAAGTCAATCCAAAGACGAAATGGATAACAAGGATATTAACCAATAAATTATACATAATGTTCCTATGTCGAGGCAGCATGCTGGACAAAAACGCAGGTTGTCTATTTGAAGTATTGAATGAGCAAATGCATCTCACTATAACAGTACCATGCGACACCTTGTAATGCTGCAAGAAATAGCAGCCAAAATACAGTATAATACCAGTCGACAAATTAAGGAGTAATTAAATATTAATTAATAGATAAGTAACCTCTAATAATTAAACATCTCAATGACTGGATGAAACATGTAGATATTATCTGATATATATAAATATTGTCAATCGTTGAGATGTTTAAGTATTAGCGACTAATTAACTCTTCCATTCAACTAGTCAATCTCCAATTCGACTTTTCTCCATTTAAGGTCGCTGAAAGAAGTATAAGTCTAGAACTGTAGTCGATTCTTAGTCAGAGTATATTTCCCATTGAGCGTCTCACTGTCTATTCTTCTCGTGAGGAAATATTTTGTATTCAGGCTTTGAAAGGGGATGGGCTCCGCCAGATATTAAAACCCCCGACAGTTAAGGATTGAAAGAAAAAGATAAATTATCATAAATTCACCTCGTTATGTACATATCAGAGAAATCAATTATCAATTTTCAATAGTTATTCAATGCGTTGTCGCCAGACAGTGCAAATGTAACTAATTTTATAGCTTGTGTTTGTCTTCGATGTGCTTGCTAATGAAAGGTTGTTTATATTTCAATAGCTGTCATAGGAAGATGAAAAGCAAACTTTATTCCATTTACATTTTATCTCTTATCTGATGACAATTTATTGAATACCGATAAACAACGATAATGTGATGCATATACACTTTATATAATGGGATATTGGAATAAAATAAACTGATGTTAAATATTTGATTCAGCCTCATCTACTTTTCATAATATATATATATATATATATAAGTATGTATACGTACATACATATATGTATACAGACCTACAGTAGTATGTATTTGTATATACATACATGCACACATATATATATATATATATAGGAGGAGGTTATATTCAAACGTTTATATATATATATATATATATATATATATATATATATATATATATATATATGTACGTATACATACTTATATTTAAGGAACAGCCGTACTAAGAGTGGGAAATGAAATTTCGTTTCATTTTTTCCGTTTATCGTTTTCGGTACCCCGGCCGATTAACTCACTCGATATGCAAATCAGGCTGCTCAGCCGTTAATATGCATAAGGAAAATATATACTTTCAGACGTTAAATTATCTCGCAGGAAGGTATACGTTGCTGACGATAGCTAATAAGCTTGAAACTAGTACAGCGTTCCTTGTCAGTGTTGAACAAATGAGCAACGACGGTTGCTAGACACAGTACGGCTTAATTCGCGATGTTTGTTTACAAACACACCGAGCATTATAATAAATGTTCGGTGAATCCATACGTACATATATATATATGTGTGCATGTATATATATACATACTACTGTACGTATGTATACATATATGTATGTACGTATACATACATATATTTAAGTAACAGCCGTACGAAGAGTGAGGAATGAAATCTCGTTTCATTCTTTTCCATTTATATATATATATATATATATATATATATATATATATATATATATATATATTGCAATTTATTTAATAAGAAAAAGAGAATTATTCGGAAACTCTCTACATAAATTTGGAAGAACCTTTCAAGCATTATACACATTTCGAAAATAATATTGACTATGAATAATTCGTGAAATAATATTAACTTTGTTAACTTTGCATTTCATCCTTATGGGGTCGATAAAATAAAGTACCAGTAATGCACCGGGTAATTGCAGGCCCTGTGCCAAAAGTAGAACAATTATTAATATATATATAACGTTTTGTCTTACCTTAAAATGTGTATATCGTTTTTATATAGTAAATTAATCTGATAATGAGACTCGGTATCCTAAGTTTTGATTTCTAATGGTCATTGTGTAACTAGAAATTTCTGAATTTGCGGTTTGAAATATATTTTGGCTTTCAAAGTACTTAAATATCTTAAATGTTCACATATGATGAACGATTTATCTTCCTTTGTATATATTCTTCGTAAAAAATTTTGTTCTGTCCAAATGGATTACTAATGTATATTTAACATGATTTATACATTTTAATAATATACGAAAAATCCTTAAAGGGAAAATATAAAAAATAAAATGTAATTACGGAAGTAAAATCGAAATAATAATATATGCTAAGAGTAAATACAACTACTAATGAATCCTGTCATGAAATGACAACCAATGAATTGGAATGATTTTATAATTAAAATAGAATAATTCAGATAATAATTATTAACATTATATAATATATATATATATATACTGATGGTGGTATATGCATGGGTTTTAGTAAATATCCTTATACATATTTAATATGTATTTAAACCTGCTTTAAAGATAAAAATGTGTTTTAATATTGTAACAAAATATTGTAACAAAATATTAATTAAACTATGCTTCTGATTAATATACAAAATAATATATTTGTATAATTAGCTTAAACATAACCAAATACAAAAGGTATTAAAAAATGCCATGGTATTTAATTGGTCGCTTCTAGTTGACTTAATATTTGAAAGCAACAGTCACACATCATTTCTCTTCTTTCATTTTTGCTGTTACGTCTTTCTTCTATCTCTCTCTCTCTCTCTCTTCCTTTTTCTTCCCTAACACATGTATTTACGCATTTAAATATTTATGTATGTATATATTTATTTTCTTCTTGCATTTCTTCATACTCACCCCCTCCTTATACCGATAACTCGCTCCACATCCTTCTCTTCATTAAATTTAATTTTATCATGTTATTATTTGTGGTATATAAATGTTGCGATTTGTTGTAATAAATCACTGCCAATACTGGAATTGAACATTAAGACCGTTGAGATATGTCATACATCAATTCATGTACTTATATCTGACGAGGATGTACAGTACCTTCAAAATATATATAATAAAATATATATTTTAATTATGTGAATGTCTTCTTTTATTAATATTCTGAATAATATATATATATATATATATATATATATATACATGGAAAGTTATATTTAAATTGTTGGGTTAACAACGAGTATATATATATATATATATATATATATATATATATATATATATATATATATATATATATATATATATATATATATATATATATATATATATATATATATATATATAGGAACCAGTAAGACCACACAAAAAAACAATTAAACAAGATTATAATATTAACAGGCACCTATGAAGAAATAATAGATAAATAACCGATAGCAATCTATTCACGATCAACAGCCATAGGATATTTACCCACCATTTCTAATAGCACGTGGAAATCGATTAGATATATCGTCAACCATACACAATTAGGTACAAAATCAAAGTTAGAAGGAAAAATGTATATAAGCATACGAACATTATGTTTCTACCCCATGAGGTTACATTCGCCTTTCGGAAATATCCGATCAAGGATAAATTCACGAGTTTCAAAATCATTAGGAAACATTCAATTGGACGAATATTTTGCGTAAATGATACCCCCTCCCAGAAACGAATTCAAAATGGACGTAATTTATTGTATATTGCTCTGATTGTTGATTATTTAATTAATTAATTCGTCATTGAGCCACATCGTGAATGGTTGCCAAAAACACATATATATATATATATCTATGACTTTGTCTAGTTTATGCATAAGGTAAATTTGTATACATATATATATATGTATGTGTGTGTGCGTGTGTGTAAAAGTTAAATATAAGTAAAAACACAATCGGTACAGCATATGGAAGGTATATATTAGGTTAACGCTTGATAGAGAAGGAATAGGGTATTAACGTTTCGGACGCTAGTCCTTCATCAGACGAAAGAATGAGAAATAAAATAGATTAAGGGGACGGGCGGGATGGAATTGAAAAAAATGTCTTTAGATAAAAATAATAGGTCCATTCATGTTAACATCTCATATATATATATATATATATATATGTGTGTGTGTGTGCGTGGGCGTGTGCGTGTGCGTGTGTGTGTGTGTGCGGGATTGAGTCAGTGTATGTGTGTGTGTATTTGTTCTTTTTTGTGTCGGGGAGTTTATACAGCGAACGTCTGCAGTACTGATACCGAATAGTACTTTATACATTGGTAGGAGGCGCAAGATTTCGAGCATGTTTCACTGAAAATAAACAATCTGATCGTAAACGATAAGTCTAATGATAATGGAAAACATTTTGATATATAACGTGTAAATATAATTAGTATGCCAGTAACATTGTTATTGTATGGAGAGGAATGCTGGTTCGGTTGGTAAGAATAAATTATTTATTTCATAAAAAAAGAACCGTTATTACGTTATGGAACCATACACTTATAAAGAAAAATATAATGTTTATATATGAGGCGAGAATTTTGTAACAACGGAGTTATATATGAGCGAATAAATATCTGTTTGGGAATGATATATTAAATAATAGTTATCAAATTTGCATTGTCACATAGAACAATTAAAATATAAACATATTGCAGATACTCTAGATAATTACTGTCAAATTCAAAATCTCTAGAGTCAAGAATTTAAAAGTCTAAAGCTTATGATGCTCATGGGGAAACGAATAAACTCAAACCGATATGTTGTGACAACTTAATAAACTTCATTCTGAATTTAACGTATGTTCTAATTTGTTTCACTGCCATTAGTTCCATTTAAACTCTAAATACAGTTTTGGGGATTATGATTTTCGTATTTGTATAGCACTTTATGTCAATAGTTTTGTTCTTTAAGAAGCAGAGATATTTCTACTTGAGATGAAATGTTGAAGAAACTTAAAATTAAGAGGAATGTTTATGCGTGTGGTATTTGAGGATTTGAAAAACATGTTAGACTTTGTATATTTACTTCGTTCTTTTAGTGAATGTTTCAGAATGTACTAGATATTAGTATGGCATAATATCAGATGCTTTGTGCGTCGATGTAGATGTTCCAAAGCTACTTGCGAATAACTGATATTTCGTAATTTCTAAAAAGTATATGACTGTAAATATTTTAATATCAAATCACCTTGTTTATGAAAGTTCCCAATAAACTATATAATATTATTGCGTTCATGTTTTGCTTTTGGTAGGTTCTTGGGAAATCATGTACATTTGGAAATGGTCATCTGGCAACTTTTGGTAATAAAATCCCAAATACTATTTTATTTTAACTTAAGTATTATCTGTTATTATATATTCATGTTTACGTCAAATCGCTTTCGTCATACATGACGTATCATCCTCAATGAATATCAGTTCTGTTTACTCAATCTTGAAAGCTTTCAAAATAATGGTGTAATTAGAGTAAGCTCAGAAAGCAGAAAAGACACAGAGTTACAGAGACAAAAGTCATTGAGGAGGTCACGACATTTGACGAGAGATCTTTAATGAAGTTGCGAATAAATATATAAAGGATACTGAATTGAAGATCAAAATGTGCGTGCGTTTTCATTAGCAAAATGACCATCCGGGAATATAACAATATTTAATGAGTCAGCGAATTGCATGACACAGCCACATGAAAATATGTTTGAATCATTAGAATCAAAAGAAAATCCGCTATTTTTATATTGTTCTGGCATCTCAAATTAGTACCATTGAACCACACATATTATAAACACCTTGTATGTTTCTACAAGTACATAGTACCTGTGGAAGTATTCATCCACTTTTATAATTGTTCTCCTTATGTAGAGAACAAAACGTTGAATAATGCCGATAGTTGCAGTGGCAATATCAACATGTTTATAATAAACAGCTATTATCTGCGACCTGATTTTGCGTGTGTGTCATTTTAATGGCCTGACCGCATGTGTTGGGCAGGTAGCGAAATATTTACTTACTATGGGGCTAGCAACCTTATGGTGTGGAAATGAGCTGTCTGAAGATTAATTTCTTTCCATTGGAAATTCTCTGGATTTCCAATCTTTCGGAATGATGAAACCGTCGGTACAGTAATTGAACAGGTGATTATTTAAATTGTTTTTTAATTCATTTAAAGAATTGTTTGATAACCGCTTGTTCCGCTATTTTATATATATATATATATATATATATATATATATATATATATATATATATAAATATATATATATATATATATGTATATCTGCGTGAGTGTATATATATATATATATGTATATATATATATATATATATATATATATATATATATATATATATATATATATATATATATATATATATATATATATATATATATCGGCTAAAATCCCGAGATCCATGGACGTGTTCTCTCCAGCGGTCTCTGTCCCTCATTATCGCTTCCATGTCCTGCGTCTCCAACAGACCGGTGTCTGTGAATAGGGCATCAACATAGGTTAACCTTGGTCTTCCTCTTCTGGTGTGTCCATGTTGGGGCTCCATAGGGGCACGAAGTACAATATCTTCTCTGGATGTCGGTGAGTATGTGCAGCTAACCTCAGTCTCCTCTGTGTCACATTTGAGCTGAGGTTTGGGAGACTCCCATACATCTCTGAGTTTTTCATCATCAGTGTATACTGATCAATGTACAGAGTATTTTAGTGTAGCACCGATCCACCATCTGAGTGAGTTTCTTGGTCAATGCCCAAGTCACAGACCCAAGTCACATACACCAACGAAGAGGCAGATTTTCAAGTCTTTACGAACGTCCGACTTCTACATCGATCTCAAGCTGTGGCACGCCGCCCATCTTTTGCTCTTCCTCTCAACCACATCATCTTCCGTATTCCCAATCTTTTCTCCCAAATACAGGAAGTGCTCAACCAATTCTAGCGGCTTCCCGCCTACATCAGTGATCCCCTCTGGCTTCTCAACATTCTCTACCACATATTTTGTTTTAGTCTCATTCATTCTCACCCCCACACTCATCGACATGGTATCAACCTCCTGCATCAAATCCTCTGCCTCCTTCACTGTATTTGTCACCAATACTATGTCTTAGGCAAATTTAGCATCCGATATCGTTTTCGCCTTAACTCACCTGCTTTGAGCCGGTGCTACAGTAAAGCCATAGTCCGGGTGTTTCTCCAGTGCAAGGCGCATACAATAGTCCAATACGATGATAAATATGTAGGGACCCGATGCATCTCCCTGGAGCACTCCAGCCAGTATCTCAAAGTACTCTGTCATCCCATCAGGTGTAATCACTTGGGCTTTGGTGTTGTTGTAGACCAGTGATATCTGCTCCACTATCTTCTTGGGGATTCCATAAGCCTGTAGATCTTCACATGGCAGTGACGGCCAACAGAATCAAAGGCCTTCCTAAATTCAATGAAAACCATGACCGCAGGAAGGCACTTTACTATAGCTCCATCAAATATACTCATCGGCATTAGGATGTGACTGGTGGTTGATCTTCCCTCTGTGAAGCCGTTCTGGTTGTCCCTGAGCCTCTTCTCCATCTCAGGCTGGATCCTGTTAAGAATCATTCTGTTGATGTCTTTGCCACACGAGATGTCAGTGAGATCTTCCAGTAATTGTTGGTGTTAGAGAGATCTACCTTCTTTTGGTACTGGGATGATGTTACTGATCCTCCACTGATTCAGGGCAACTCCTTTCTCCAGTGTCTGGTTACAGAACCCTAGGATGATATCATCAAAATCACACCTCTTCGTCACCTCTGATACCACTCCATCTTCTCCATGAGCTTTGTCTCAATGTCCAGTTCTTCAAACAGCCGCCTGATCTCCCCGGTGCTCTGAGCTGTAGAGGGCGGCTCTCTTGGTAGGGTCGTAAAATGGTCTAGCCATTTCCTCTTCCTTTCCTCGGGCCTTCTTCACTGGATCTAACACGAACACCTTGTCTTCCTCCCTGTGATCTCGTTGATGATCATCCAGCTTTCCTGTTTTACATGCATATATATATATATATATATATATATATATATATCCAGGAGGTGTAACTTGGAGTTACTGCAGGTTCACCCGGTAGAGCACTCGATGTTTAGATTCACTTCTGTAATGAGGTGTAGAGCTATACAAAGTGTAATATATTGAAAGGATAACAAGCACGATTGGTTACTCCTTCATTACATTATATATATATATATATATATATATATATATATATATATATATATATATATATATATATATATGCATGTATAATGTGTAGAGAAACAAGAAGAATAACAAAATAAACTAAGGGAGTAATATATACGTATGACCACATTGTTTGTGTTTTTGAGTGATTTGCATTGAAAGAGTCTCTGAAACTACATATATTTTTTTATAAAGGATTTGTCGTTAAATCTATACCAATAATTTGAATTAATCCATTACAATTGAAAGTGAATATATTTCATGAGGAGAAATATGAATTTTATGTTCATTTATATATTTATATATATATATTTAACATAAATATGTAATAAAATATCTCCTATTTAAGAGTGGGACGCTTAATTTAAATTGAAAAGCATAATAAAAAACTTACAGATTGAAATATTCTCACGTTCCTAAATAATGGATAAGGAAATGAAATATATATAAATACATCCATGTAAAGCAAAATCTACTCTACCTCCGGATTAATAAATAGTTATGTGCATACATATATATATTTATATATGTTACCCGGAGATTTACCCATCTGCATCGTTGAGGCTTCCTAAACGGCTGAAAGAAATATACCTTATATATATATATATATATATATATATATATATATATATATATATATATATATATATATATATATATATATATATATATATATATATATATACTCGTTCCTATATATATATATATTAAAGAGTAGGACCCCGACGGCTGAGCTCAAGCCGTTTCGATGGCTAATTCTGGGGACTGAATTAGCAGTCCAGAATTAGCCGTCGAAACGGCTTGAGCTCAGCCGTGGGGGTCCGACGATCTTATAGACACCTGAAATATAGGCATTGTTAGCTTAAGAGAAACTTAAAAATAAGGAGTGGCACCCCAACCACAACTTGTTTATACAATTATTTCTGCCGTTGTCGTTCTAAATATAATTTATAGCTTTAAAGAATTAGCTTTTAATGCATTCCCTTTTCTATCAACCAACGACCTCTACCCATCCCACTCCCCACCCTCTCCTTCCACCTGAAAAGACCTATATATTCTAATTTTAATTTTGGATTCCCAGATTCCTGATGATTTCTAAAGAATGAAACAGTTCTAGTCCTGTAGAATCTCATCTATATTAAAACTTTTATACTCTGCTATATATTGAGTACCTTACTTACTGTGGTTACCTCTGATTCAACCCGGAATAACGCATATATATATATATATACATATATATATATATATATGCGTGTGTATATATATAAACACACACACACTCTCACATATAAAGCGTGCTTTAAACCGTCGATTCTGTATGCGCTAACATATTTCTGTCTGTTCAGTACTTTAGTAACAGTATGAATACATTCATAAATATTTTGAGTGAGAAACATTTTAATATATAGAAAAATGTAAAATCAGGGTCTCTAAATTAAAGATGTAAGCATGTTGACTTCCATATTGTATTAAACTTATAGCAAATTATATCCTTACTGAAATAGTTGAGTCTTCGTACGCATTGTGTATAAAACGTGATTCAAATTGTGAGAAGTACGGCAAATTGGATTCAGAGTGTCGTTGAAGAATATTACCTTTAATACATGTTAGAAGGGATATGCTGTTCAAATTTGCTGCATTGCTCGAGTAGCAAAAACTATTTCAAAATATCAGTACTCCTTCATTTGCATGTTCGATTTTATCAGAAGTAGTAATACAAATATAATTTTGTTACTGCAATTGACTTTAAGTAAAGGAACCGATCGACAGTTCGTATCAACTACGTTTTCATTCTCCTTTCTGTTATTCATAATATCTGCCGATCGCCAAATTAAAAAACAAAGAAACGAAACGGGATTCAGAGTCAGAATGCACCTCTTTGAATCAGGTACTACTAAGCATCTCGCTAGATTGTTGAATAATCCGTCAATCAAACACCTCAGACGAGTATTTTATTTAGCCGCAAGGAAAATATGAAAGACATAACCGACATCAGTGATATTTACATTCTGTGCTCAGGCGAATGGAACAAACAACGAATCATCATTAAACTTAATGAATCATGTTTCGTTAAAAAGAAAATTAAATAATATGTGAGAGAAAGCAATTTCCCTATCACATATATAGGATTATCATGTGTAATGCGTCGGTGTCTATAACTTGTTTTTGTTTTAATATAGAAACTTATGTACTATTATCAGAAACATTTTAAAATTCCTCAAGAACTTAATATTCAATATGGGCTGAATATTCTATAGGTTGGAAGAAGTTGAATCCTTAATCCAGAAACCATTTGTCCCTTTAGGGAATTTGTGGATAATGAATATCATGGTATCTATGTTTAATGAAAATAATATTCGAAGGAACTGATGCAGAAATACTGTTTTCTTTTCTTATACATTTCACACTCTATTCCAACAACGACGTTTCGTTACAGAATCCAATTAAAATTGATATAGGGCAGGAATTATATATACTTAATTGAGTACGTGTGTCAAAAAGATACGTATTATTCAAGATGTGTGTAAGTAAACGAACAAAAAATAACCAACTAACACGAGTGGAGACGTCGCGTAATTAGGAAAACGATAGACTGGAGATTGATTAGTATACTGCATTTAAATTCCACACATGAACAGGCAGTTTTTTTCACTCCTGTAAATTTAAACAATCATACCTGCGCTCTCTACATCGAATAGAAGGGTAGCAACAGAAATGCAAAAGAAAGAAAAAGCCAAAAAAGCAGCTAAAACAACCAAAAGCACGCAAACCGATTGAACCGTCTCTATCCCGAGAAAACTGAAAGTAAACCTGATCACATTATTTTTTTCGTTTGGCTTACAGAAAGAAATTTAAGAGAATATTTTCTTGGGAAATGGAAGATATAAACTATATGTTATTTGGTGTCAGTACTTTTATATTTATTTCATTCTTGAATTTCTTGAATCTCCACTTTACCTTTCTAGGAAACAAATTTATCATTTATATATCCTTTGAGGGTTTTATTTAATATTGTTTCACCTTACTCCAATGGCTAAACAGATATCCATCCAGGAACTGCTTTTCTATATTTTTTCGGTTTTATACATTCAAAAAATAATGTTTGTTATTCATTGATCTGTAGAATTGGCACAGCCTCATTAGAGTGGAATATAATAATATTTGTCTTAGTTTTGCTATTTCTATTAGAACGTTCTCCGAGGAATGGAACGGAATCTGATATTTTCCTTTTTCTTTTATTTAATTTTTCATTTTCCAGAATATAACTGCTTGGCTTGTCAAGAGAAAGTTTGCAGGAATATATCACTAACTTCTCCAAATACTTCCAATATTGTGACGTGGCCCTGAACTGGATAAAAGCAATAAATATAATATATTTATTTATATATTTTATATTGATAAATCTTCAAAATATTTATCTCGACATATCTTTATGAACAGAGGAGAATATTTATACATATATAAATGTTGACACGGATAATTCACTTTAGTTAGGCAATAGAATACTATCTATTTACTGTGTTGCCAAAAACAACTCAAATATTTCATAGAGTGGAATGAGTTGTATGCCTTGACCAACGAGAAACCTTTATATTTTGAGCCACTTATCCTTCGTAAGCGAGACCTATTCGAGTTAAATAGATCAAACATTACGCATCAAAGGATTGTAGAGTTATCTGTATGGGCAGAAATAGATGTAAATCCACTGTGATGTAGGGTAAGAATCTGTGAATCTTAAATACAGCCCGTTACATAAAGCTAAGTAGTTATTTCAATGGAGTGGATGAAGAACGGCGAAGGAACAGCCAAACAGAAAAGCATCAAGGAATAAGAATTGTAAAGGAATTAATGCACATATATTCAGCAAATGATACTCCTAAAACAGAATTATGCTTTAGAAATGTTATGGATATGTCGTAACGTAATTGTGGATATTATGATATACATTTAATCGAAAACAATTTGAGTACGTAATAATATCTCATATAGAAATTTACACACATCCTAGACAACAATCGATCATATTCTTCTTTTAGATGATATGAATTTTAATGATATGAATTCATTTTTCAGAACCTACTGAGTTCAAATCGGGCTTTCACTAGCTTGGAGCTTTTGGAAATATAGAAGTCTACATTTATATTTTTTTATTATGCTTACATCCTGATGTAGTTTAAGTGCCTAGAAGCAGTAATCTGATACTTGCGAGACTTTATTTGAGTGCATCCCGTCACCCGCTTTAATACAATGTATCTAGTTTTTGGTGACATTACACGCTCTACTTGGTTATTTCGATAATTATTATATGCAATATAATATTTATTAAGTATATTACTTACATCTACATTCCTTAATAACATGACTACCAAAGTTATCCTCATGCGCATTGATATTAACAGCGATCGTCTCGAACAAATACGTCAACATCACAATAATTATGTTCCTAAATATCGTTCAGCTTCATCAAAACTATTTTGATTATCGTCGACCTCATTTTGTTGTTCACATGATTGTTAGATGTAATAGATTCGATAAAAGTTCAATGACGTGTGTTTATATGATATTATAATTATTATAGTTCATGCTAGTTAATTACTTCATATTTCAAAAGAAAAGCTTTCCCAAGAACTCCTTTTAAATTACATAGTCCATGGTATGACTTCATATTTAATATGACAGCATATTTGTTATATTTTTAAATGGATAATGAATAATCAAAATATGAATATATTCTTTAAAGGAAAACATTACACATGGTCTATCATATATAATCCCTCTTCCAATAAACAATTCTGATGATTGAAATTAATATTATGTTCATTATTAGATGTGTTCCTATGCTGATTTGATGCGTCCTGAGCGTTTCACTTTTTTATGAATTGCTAGACGATCATATTATCAAGGACTCATATGCTAGATGATGGACCACCCACATACATACACGCACAAACACACACATACACATATAGAAACACAATCACACACATACATATACATACACACACCCACGCACGCACACACACCCACACACATACATACCCACACGCACACACACACACATATACACACACACAAACACTCACATATAAATATATATATATATATATATATATATTTAAAATTAACTCACTTACTAAAACTTACTCTGTGTGTATATAAATGTTACTAGATGTAAATTCCTTATAATTATCTCCAATTCATTTGGCGAGCAATGTTTGGCCAGGATGGTAGTAAGCTGGCCGCTATCTTAATAACCACTCGCTTTCCACTGATTGACCTCGATGTCACGTGATTGATTATTTTTGAATTTGCCACAGACGAGGAGACAGTGATTTTCTCAATGGCTTGGAATCCAGTCCACGCTTTGCTATTTCCATTCCACTGAATTATTTTTTTAATAAGTTTCCAGTGTCCTCGCTATGCCTGGAGACCTATACGGAAAAAGACTTTCCTGATGACGGAATAATTTTCTATATGATTCTTCGGCAAATATATTTACTCCATTCCAGAAACTAATTAGTTGGAAGTGATTTTTTTAGTAAGTAAGTTAATTTTATAATGTTCTTATTTTACGTCTCTCATATTATTGTTCTGCAACCCCATGCATTGAACCACATTGTTAATAAGACAAATCCTATATATTTGCTAGCATTAATATGCATCTGTGTGTATATAAATGTTACTAGATATAAATTCCTTATAATTATCTCCAATTCATTTGTCGAGCAATATTTGGCCATGACTGCTACTATGGTAGTAAGCTGGCCGCTGTCTTAATAACCACTCGCTTTCCACTGATTGACCTCGATGTCACGTGATTGATTATTTTTGAATTTGCCACAGACGAGGAGACAGTGATTTTCTCATTGGCTTGGAATCCAGTCCACGCTTTGCTATTTCCATTCCACTGAATTATTTTTTTAATAAGTTTCCAGTGTCCTCGCTATGCCTGGAGACCTATACGGAAAAAGACTTTCCTGATGGCGGCATGATTTTCCCTATGTTTCTTCGGAAAATATATTTATTCCATTCCAGAAACTAATTAGTTGGAAGTGATTTTTTAGTAAGTAAGTTAATTTTATAATTTTCTTATTTTACGTCTCTCATATTACTGTTCTGCAACCCCATCCATTGAACCACATTGTTAATAAGACAAAACCTATATATTTGCTAGCATTGATATGCATCTGTATGTATATAAATGTTACTAGATATAAATGCCTTATAATATATATATATATATATATATATATATATATAATATATACGCCCGAATATATTCATCACCAATAAATTATTTATTTGATTTCCTTATGGTTTATTCTCCAAAGGACGTTATTTTTAATATATTTGTAAAGAAGTCATTAGAATTAATTATATATTACATATAATAGGCATCCATTTATCAACCATGTGTGTGTGTGTGCCATCCGGTTTTTCGTTAATGATATGGAAGGTTAGACGTGTAAGAAATATATAACGGTATTTTACTCAGTATTTCGTTTGACAGGCGTTTTCAGTATTCGTGTTCTGACATCCTTATACGATATATACTATGTTACTATATAACTGAAGTTACAACCGAATGTAACGTGAGTAAACAGTGTAATACTGGTTAATGCTATAAAACTCTATGGAAGCTCGTATTAACAACAATTATCTTAAGGTTTCGAGAATGTATTTCTGTTGTGTGTTATCAATGGAGGTCGATGAGTGCGGTAGATAGGGCTGAAATTTGGGAAGGAACAAAGGGTAAGGTTACAACATTCAACATTGTATTAACCTTTCATGTTCCCCTCTTCTCTTTCTCTTCTCCCAATATTTATTTTCCCGCTTCTTTCCTTTAATGTTGGTGCTCATGATTGTGTTCTTGCTGTTGCGTGCGAGGGGTGTAGTTTACTACATTTAAAGTGTTGGGATGTGTTATAGACGTGTAGAAATGCAGTCACATTGCCTGGTTGTGTTAAGGTTTTGGTGTTTGTGAATTCTGTTGACTTCAGTTATGTTGGAGGAGGTGATGATTTGAATGGAGTTAGTTGCACTGAATGAGAGTTTGACCGTATTGTACTTAAAATTCTGTGGTGTTAATTTGTTATCAGTACTTTAAATGAGGTAACTACGATATGTGTGGTGAATTCGGTGTAATCATGTACTCTTTTACCTGTTCCAGCCATCCGGCTTAGGCCAAGCTGGGATGCTACCCTTGTTGCTATATATTTTATAACCACCCTGTGTTGACTGGGCATTAGTGTAGATGGGAGTTCCTTGCTGCTGCCCTTAGGTTAGCACAGTTCCATGGTATGGGTGGATAGCAGAGTACCAGCTTATTGAAGTGTTGACGACTTTGAACCCCAGACTATTGCATTATCTGCTACTTACTTTAGATGTGTGGGGTATTAAACCAGGTAATATAACAGGTGCGGCCGTTTTTGGTGGGTCCTCGTCGTGTGTGTGTGTGTGGAGGAGTAGTAACTAAAGGAATATACTGGACTGCAATGGAATCATATATGGTGATAGTAATGAAAAAGCCAAACAAATGAGAATTTAACTTTTATCTCTAGTACATGATATGTGTCAATGTTGTTGATGGATTAGCAAAATTGCTAGAACACCTGACAAAATGCTTTGCAGCATTTAGTGTTCCTTGAATAATAGAATGGACTCTATAGATGATGAACACAATCACAAGTATATGGTCCGAACGTGGAAGAGCCGAACTCCCACTGTCATCTCTCTCTCATTACCAGCTGATTATGTTACCCGGAGATTTACACATCTGTATTGTTGAGGCTTCCAAAACGAGTATTTTTATTATTCCACAATACTTCAAGCAAATTTCAAAACACTCTCATATATATATATATATATATATATATATATATATATATATATATATATAGTAAAAAGGAAAAGAAAATGCTGCCAAATTGTTCCCAGTGAAAAATAGTTTAATTAGGAATAAGTATTAGTTAGTATTCAGTTTTATTTTTAAGTTTTATACCGGTTGCGCATTTCTTATGCTTTTCAAATATAATTTTGAGATAGAGTGCTCGTGAATTTTTCTCTAATCTGATCAGTTTTGGAAATTCTTCCTGTTTTATGTGAAACAAGTGGCTTGGGAGGTATTAAGATTTGGTTGGTTGTTGTATGATACGTTAATAAGCACTATACATTTCGCGCCAGTTCGTGTTGCAAAAATTCTTGTAGTCAAAACAATATTGATTCGTCAGTAGAAGTCACGTGAATGTTTAAATAGATTTTAGCGTCAGCTGGTTTCGCGCTAAATGTAGGTTTGTCGAAGAGTGTCCTTTTCCGCTTGATTGAGTTGCAGTCACGTTGAGAGGTCAATAGTTCAGGTGTCTATAAAGACAAATATCTGTGTGTGAGTGTGTACATGTGTGTAGCAAAGTGGTTAATTGATGTGATAATGGAAATGAATCGGTCAGTAGGAACGTGTGTACGTGTGTGTGTGTGTGGGTAGCAAAGCGGTTCATTGTTTTGATAATGGAAATGAATCGGTCAGTAGGAATGTGTGTGTGCGTGTGTGTGGGGGAGGGGGTTATTTTAACATGTTGAAACAAATGTTCAGCTCTTGTCTTATACAGAGATGTGTGTGAATGTATGTCTGTATGTTAGTGTTCGCGTGTACATGCGTGTGTGTGTATATTTGTGTGTGTGTGTGGATGGCCCAGTATTTTTGCGGTACTGGTAAAATGGAGTACATTATTAGATATCTTCAGTCATTTGCAAAAACGATTTTCTCAAAAGAACATCAATAACATCAATAATATAAAGAGGTGAAATTATGTATAGTATTTTCATAACATCATAGCGTGAGTATAGATTGTACTTATTGCAAGGGGAATCCATTAGGCCATGCCGTATGGGATACTTGTGTACAAATATGTATGCACCCATCATGTGTGCGTTAATATCTCCCAAGTCACTGTTTTCACATAAAACAGGAAGAAATTCCAAAACTGATCAGTTTAGAGCAAAACTCACGAGCACTCTATCTTAAAATTATTTTTGAAAAGCATAAGAAATGCGCAACCGGTAAAAACGTAAAACTAAAATTGAATACTTACTATTGCTTATTACTAATTTATATTTATTCCAAATTAAACTATTTTTCACTGGAAAAAATTCGTCAGCATTTTCTTTTCGTTTTCACTAATATATCACAACACCTGTGTCACACCTCTATATTTATTTAAATATATATATATGTAAATATGTTTTGAAAAAGTGAACAGGTTTCAAATTAGAAAATAGAATAGCTTTCACTGTATTTTTTTACCAAAGAAATTTTAGTTTGATAATAGGGTTTAGAACCTTCAGATAAATGGAAAAGATGAGTATTGACGTACATGTACATCAATATTCATCTTTTTCCATTTATCTGAGATTTCTAAACCTCATTATCAGACTAAAATTTCTTAGTAAAAAAAAATTTGCGAACTATTCTATTTTCTAATATATATATATATATATAGATATATATATATGATAAGAAGATGGTGCCTGATTCGTCTCTGAGTTAAAAAACAAAAGCATAAACACATTTAAGCTTTTCCGGTTTTTTTCTCACTCTTTTTCTATGCTTGTTTACTTAAAGTGTATCGTATTTGCGTTCGTATAAATCTACTACGCAATCCACATGTGAAAATGTCACCAGGTTCATAAGAAACCTGGCCGCTAAAATGTGTTTACAGGATAAAATAATTGAGGACATTCAAAATCTTTGTCCTCCTGTGATTTCACTTTATAATATATATATACTAGATCTGAAAAATGCGCAAGCGTAAAAGAGCCACAGAATGTTATAATAAACCTTCAAAAGTGTGGGAGTAGAGTTGTTGCTCAAAAATATTGTAATCATTATCTATCGCACACTCTGTGGCATCCTTTTATAAAAAAGAGACTCATAACGAACTCAAGACGACACGATAAATAATTATTTAAGATAATGTTCAATATCTCATATTAGATGTTTAGTAATGCTTAATACCAAATGCACTTAAACCGAATTCTATATTATTAATTCACTTAAATATTTATCGTGTCGTCTTGAATTCGTTATGATGCTCTTTTTTTTTTATAAAATGATGCCACAGAGTGTACGATAGCTAATAATTACAAAGTTTTGGGGCAACAACTCTAGTCCCACATTTTGAAGGTTTATCATAACAAGCTATGGCTCTTTTGAGCTTGCGCATTTTTCAGGTCTAGTTTAATATTTTTTTAAGGCAACGCTTGTAATAACTCTAATTAAGTATGATATATATTAATAGTAAATTATCGTTGTAATGTAATTAGATTTTATAATTGTTATTTTATAAATGACCTTATAAATTTTATTGTAAGATGTATAAACATATTTTCAGACATTTAATATAAACTACTACAAAAACAATCAATATTAAATAATTATATTTTACATAATAATTGTTATAGTTGAATTAATAAAGATTAATATTACATACAAACAGTCTAACATAATAATAGAAAAAATAATCTAACATAATTATAATAAAATAATCTAACAGAAAACGAACAATAATATGGACATATATACAAGTAAATATGATACAACCAATATTCTAAGCATTTTATAACGGACTCAAAAGAAATAGTTAATATAAATTTAGAAAATCATATATAACTTAACAATATAACTTACCCACACGAGAAAAATATTTTGATGATAAAACGACAAAATACAGGAGAGAGATTCGAAAGCGAAACGATAAATAAACAAGCAGACACAACGCTTTTGAGCAACAACTACTATCGTTGGTTGAGTAGCCAATAAGACGATGAAGTGAGCCAATAAAACGATACATTACAAAACAAGTTTGGAAGGAATCACCACGGCCGCGATACCCCTGGAATCTTTTATTCACAAGCTACGCATATATTGTCAGAGAAAATGCAAATTGAACACATTATGTTGTTAGTCACTGCGTGTCTAACAGATATATATATACATATATATATATAGTGACGAAACATAAGTCAATTGCATGAACTCATAATCCTTTATTTACTGCTATATATATTTCGATGATATCCATTGACTGGCTATGACCTCATCAGGCAGTTAGTCAGCTGTTAGATATGCCAGCTCTGTGTTTATATTGTTGATGGGATCAGAGCCTTGGGACATATCTATTATATATATATATATATATATATATATATATATATATATATATATATATATATATATATATATATATATATGTTTTGATGATAGCACTGTCACAGTAAGTCTTCCCTCTTTGTTTCCACATTTGGTGATTATGTTTCCGAAAGGATCAGCATATAGTGCTCACGTGATTCTTGATTTGTATGTGCAGCGGTTGAATGGAACTGCCACTGTGAAAATGCAGTTGGCCCACTTGGGATCCTCCCTACACAGATGCCTCATTAAGATAGTATATAACGCAGATAATACGTGCGCACTCAGCAAGTGCCCAATACGCCACTAATATTGTTGTATGCGCACCTATGTCGTTTAAAAGATCAAATGTGACAAGTGCTAACATTTTTACATCGGCAGCACGACTAACGCTGAAACATATCGTAATGTGGGTGTATCGTTTTAAACGAATCTAATATATATATAATATCATAGCTTTATTGTTATTCACTCACGAATACACACACACACACACGCAGGCACGCACTCAGACGCACACATACACACACAAATACACCCACACACACAAACACACAGATATATATATATATATATATATATATATATATATATACGTGTTTGTGTGTCCATGCGTATTCTGTGTAAAGTTCTATAAGTGTGCGTTCATTGGTTTGTATTAATGTATTGTATATACTTATAACTGTCAAAAATTTCATTGAACAGAAACATTTTAAGTACGCTTGTTTTTTTTTAACAGGAAATTGTCTGATGACAAATTCAAATATTTGAAGAAACATTTTGCTGATATGTGTCTGTTTTAAAAGAAGTCCTTGAAAATTAATTCATCTCTTTCAAGTATAACACATTATTAACCACCTGTCCATTGATATAGTACTTGATTCGGTGGATCTTGCCTCTACTACACTTCTATCGAAATTTGTATACATAAAATATATATATATATATATATATATATATATATATATATATATATATACGCATATAATAAATGATATATTTCCTCCACGAGTATGAAGATTTCCCTCATTAATTTCTCTAAAACGGATATTAAAAACAGAAAGTATTAATGAACATAGTGCTAGACTCAATCTATTTTAATCACAACATTTTATCATTAATTTCACCGGAACCTCTTCATATTCATCATGACCGGTTGTCAGCAATATATGATTGCAGCAATTTTCCTCTATTCATTTCAAATGTTGATATCGAATTGTTTAAATAAAAATTGACCTAAATGGGATTCTAACTCAAGGACAGAGATTCGAACGAAATATCCCTAGATTTCCTGTACGCTATTATAATGACACTGAGAAGTTTGCGAAACACGAATTAACATGTATTATCTATCCTCGTTTGAATCCGCCGTGACATCATGAAATAATGCGGATTTACATATTCCTTGTGAAACATAAGTTCGATTAATGAAATTTTCAGATATATTTAATTCGATCTTAATTAATTGTTCGTGTTTCACATTCTTTCGAATTGTTTGATAGATAAGTTAGAAAACTACTTAATAAATTATACATTCCTAATATTTAATTCGCATCTCCCAATATTTACATGAGCCACTACTGCAATTTAGTCGATGCAAGAACATATGTCTTCCAGAATAACATCCCTGTTCCGGTTCTCCGGTTGACTGTCGGATTGTACCAGTGTATGTGGAGTGTTAAATACACGCATTAGTAATTGTAAGTAGATCGTTTATTTCGGAAATGTAATATTAGCAATGATTGATTAACTATGAACTTAAATTAACATATTTTTTGTCGTCAGATGGTATATCATTTTAAAGGTGAATTTATAGGGAAAGAGATGTCAACACTGGTGGAATGTCATTCGTAGATGGGTATGGTATATATGGCGATGGTTGTAGATTGAAGTCGATAATCCTCAACTCAACAGATGTGGCTAGGATTATTAGATGTTTTAGACAGTATTTTTGAAGGATGTCCGGGAACTGTACTGCATTTTCTGTGAGCCATGAGTGTGGTTAGTGGGTCGATTTAAGCGCGAGGATTACCCTAGTATGTGGATATAATTGAGTTCATGCGATGCGTTTATTTTGAAATTAAAGAAATTTGCGGACAGTGCTACACAGGCAAAAACACTCACACAGACTCACTCTCACACACACAAACGCACACAATGGATCGTATTAAAATGAAAAGAGAAACTAGATATTACACCGGAATGTGTCACCGTATAAACACGGGATGTGTTTTGTTTTTATTGAAAGTGCAGTTACTGGTACAAGGTAGAAATATATTAAGGAATTCTGATGTGTAGTAAAATAACTAGCGATGTTAATACATACATGGAGTTTAAAATTGCAAGCTGGTATTAAGGTGTACTATGTCAATCAAAGATATACTGTAATATATTTTCAATATAATTGTATGTTAGCTGGTTTTAACAGATTTTACTTATTGATGCATATATTTATTATTTTCATAAACATTATATTTTCATATTTTCGAAATATATTATATATTTTATTAAACGTATTTTAGTATATCAAGTTATAGATCACCAAGAGAAAATATGCAGTCTCTTCTTCTTCTTCTTCTTCTTCTTCTTCTTCTTCTTCTTCTTCTTCTTCTTCTTCTTCTTCTTATTATTATTATTATTATTATTATTATTATTATTATTATTATTATTATTATTATTATTACAGTTGCATTTATCTTGCTTTATGTTCATACGAGTTATCACCAAGTCACAACCAGTGACCTCACGAGACAACAAGGTCCGCCATGTTCAAGGCAGAACATACATACTCACACATGCATCTTTAGTGTTTAGACTTGTGATGTACTTATATTGACAGAATCTTCCTTAGTATATGGGCAGTTCCCATTAGTACTATCTTTTGTATTTCTCCTATACGCGGGTTTCCTGGGATCTGCGATAAGTAATCATTAGACCCCTTAGGTGTCATTCCCAGAGCGCCTACAACCACTGGTATTGTTTTAGTTCTCAATTTCCACATTTTTCCAATTTCTATCTCCAGGTCCTTATAATTGCTCAATTGTTCAAATGTTTTTATAGATACATTCTTGTCTATTGGAACAGACATATCAATTAGCAGGCATACCCTCTTTTTAAAGTCCTTCAATATTATATCAGGTCTATTTGCATCTATTTTTCGGTCTGTTTGTATGCTAAAGTTCCACAAGAATGAGATGTGATCTTTTTCAAGTATGGGAAGTGGTTGATGCTCCCACCAATTCTTTTGATGGGGCAGGTCAAAATGCTTACACATTATCCAATGTTATTATTGTGCAGCTCTGTCATGCATGTTTAGGTATTCGGCTGGAGCTATAGGACTGCACATTGAAATTATATGGTCAATGGTCTCTGGTTGTTTTTTACATACACGGCATAATGGGCTGCATCCATTTTTTATTATGTAGGCTTGGTAATTTTTTGTTGGCAGACACTGATCTTTTGCTGATATAATCAGTCCTTCAGTCTCCGATTTCAGTCCAGAGGATGCCAACCACTGATGGGTTAAAGTTTTGTCAACATCAGGATTGTTAGCTCGCTCTGGGTATTTTCCATACAGAGGCTTTTCTTGACATTTCTTAGCCAGTTTCTGTAGCAGTTCTTTCTTTGCAGTTACTTTTACCTGCTTTGCTTTTTCTGTGTTTTCCATTTCAGCAGTAAATGGGACTTCTGAAATTTGTAGTCCATTATTGTATCTTTGTGCATCTTTTGTAATGGAATATGATCTTTTGATGCTTTCGTGTTTCAAAACGAGTTTGATCATCCAATCATGTGATTCCCTTAGATATGTAGATAATCCAATTGTTGCAGTTTTCAACGCAATGTCTAACTGAATTAACCCACGTCCTCCTTCTTTCCTAGGGAGATATATTCTATCTATATCTGCCTTAGGGTGATGCATTCTGTGCATGGTTAAGAATTTTCGAATTTTTGTATCGAGCCTATGGATCTCTGTGCTTGACCAGTTGATGACATTGTAACTGTAGGTTAATACTGGTATGGCAAGCGTGTTTATGCGGTAACATTCCTTCCTTATCCTTTCCCTCATTGTCGAGTGCTTGATTCTGTCTCCTTCACAAACACCTAGATACTTGTAAGTTTTTTCTTGATCAAGTTCTCTTATCACGTTCCCCCGATCAAGATTAATGTCTGAACTCTTCAGCAGCTTTCCTCTGGTGAACGTTGCTTTGGCGCATTTATCTAGTCCAAACTCCATTTTAATGTCATCACTGAACTGCTCCACAGTGGATAATAGCCCTTGCAATTATTCATCATTGTTTGCAAATAGTTTCAGGTCATCCATGTAGAACAGGTGATTAATGGTTTTGTCATAGACTTTATATCCATGTTTTGTTTCATTGAGCATTTTACTTAATGGTATAAGTGCGATGCAGAATAAAAGCGGTGATAAAGAGTCACCCTGAAAAATTCTACAATTAATATTAACTTCTCCAGCTTCCAGTGATTTTGTTTCACTATTTAAAAGGAGTGTCGTTTTCCATGTCTTCATACTGAATGACAAAAACCTCCTGACAACGGGGGATATTTTGAAAATCTTTAAACTTTTTTCAATCCAAATGTGAGGCAAACTATCGAATGCTTTTTTATAATCTATCGAAGCAATCGATAGATTTTTGTGTCTATTATGACAATCTTCCAGTATCATTTTGTTAACCAAAAGCTGATCCTTGCAACCATATGAGCCTCGTTTACACCCTTTCTGCTCAATGGGAAATAGGTTATTTGTTATCAGGTGGTCATATGTATATTCAGTTAGGACTGATGTTAACATTTTATACATTGTGGTCAAGCAAGTTATCGGTCTGTAATTTTTGGGATTGTTTGTCTCATCATTCTTCGGAAGCAGGAATGTAATGCCGTTAACTAGCCATGATGTTATCTTTTCTGGCTCCTTAACTATTTCATTGTAAAGTTGGGCTAACAGCTCATGAGACTCTGTGAAAGCATTTATCCAAAAGTTTTGTATTTTGTCTTTTCCTGGGGATTTCCATTTGCTGGTTTTTCTTAGAGCCAAGCGCAACTGTTCAACTGTTATATTTTCCCATATTTGTTCCTCAAGGTGAGCTGTATATTTCATTTGTCTGTCTATCCATGGGGTATGTATATTATGAACTTTTTCTTCGGCCCAGATCTTTTCCCACAATTATTGCACTTCCTACTTGGGTGGTATTGATTTAGCAGTTATTTTTTACTAAGCAATTTTTCTGTAGAAGTTTCTTTGGTTCTTTTTGAACATTTTATTGTCCCTTAGAATCTAAATCGTTTTACAAAGCGCCTTATACGAGCAGCTTTGGCCGACACTTTTTGCTCGATTATTTCTATCAGCATGTCTATGTCACTTGTTGATTTTAATCTGTACTTTCTTTGCAATTTTCTAAGTTTCGTTATAATTTTTATTATTATATTATTATTATTATTTGTATTATTATTATTATTATTATTATTATTATTATTATTATTATTATTATTATTAATATTGGCGACCTACGTAGTAAATCGTATCATCGTGAGCTCCGCAAAGGTTTGTTATTTCCGTTTTTTAAAAATTGCCATTTATGGAAAATTTTTATTGTTAACTATATATAAGCGCACATACATTGTTTTCCGAAAAGGACACCCAAAAAGATTGGGGCCTTGTGCCCAAAATTTAAACTTTTATGATTATCAAAAAAATTCTTTGAAAAAAAAATGGCTAATTCACCTCTGCACCAAGTAGCTGAAAGCCTTCCTCACAAATGAACACCTCACAACGACACCACCATTGTAAATGTTACTACGTTTGCCAACACTAAAAAAAAAATGTAAGCAGTAGCAATATTTTAAATTTGTCTCAGGCAGACATTCATTTCCCGCCATTACCAATGACTGCATGTGTTAAAGCCGCCACCGCCACCACCGCCACCACCGCGACAACCACCACCCCCACCACCAACGCGATCACAGAAACAAAAGGAAAAAATAAATCAACTCGTGATGGCGAAATAATTTCTACCAAAATGGACTCTTCCATTCCACACCGAAAACCACTGATGTCACCACCACCACAACTGAAACTAAAATTAATAATAACAAAAACAACGATAGCAACAACAACAAAAATGACATAAAAAAAACCACCCTCAATGTTGCCAGAGTAGCAAAACATTTCGAAGCATTTACGGTAACTCAGGAGGATTTAGAAAATGCCAACAAATGGTAAAGAAAGATGTGTACAGGGTCAGCCTCACCCCCCCCCCTCACACACACACACACACCTAATAAAATGGAGCATCGGCGCCTATGCACCGTGTCGTATCGAACAATAAATGTAAAATCGCGCCGAGTGGTACGGGCATCCGAGTTCCAAATCCAAAAAGCTTTGGGACATGTGTGGGCAACAAAAACCCACATCAGACGTGGGCAAAAGTATGGAACCGTGGACGTGTTCTTTGAAACACCAGAGGAGGCTAGAGAACAATCCATGGTCCCATTAAGAAGTGACGACTTCACACTCGTCCCAAGCTATTGTGGCCAGAGACTCGTAAAGATCAGGGTGACCCACGTTCCACCGGCCATCGAAATTCCGTGGCTAATAGCTGCCGTCCTCACCGGCATCGAAGCCAACACAAAGATAATAGCAATAGCAAAAGAAAGGCAGGAGAACTGGTCCGGATCTGGGATAGAACTCCTGATCCAAGCAGACCAAAAAAGCATTGAGCAGATCCCAGAGGTAATAGACCTCACTGACGGCAGCCACCTCACCGTAATTGTCGAGGGCAGAAGAACTAGGTGTGTCGTTTGTGGTGAAGGAACCCACCCAAAGGCTTTCTGCCCTCAGACTAAAAGGTTGAGGCCACCTCTCCTACCCACCCCAGTGACACAACCATCAACACCAACAGTGGGCAGATATGGCAGCAACAACTGTAGCAGAAACAACAGAAGCAACAATAACAGCAACAACCCCAGCAACAGTAGTAAAACCAACACCACCACCACCCAACGCTTCAGAACTAGCACCAGCGCCTACACCATCCACCACACCACAACAAAAACTAACGCCTGTGGAGGATTTTCCACTCCTCGGCCTATCACAACTGGAGACAGATTGTGACGACGAGGAGTGGGAAACGGTATCAGGAAAAGAAAAAGAAACCAAAAAAGAAAAAAATCCTCTTCCTTCCCCCTCCAAAAACAAAGTACAGAGGGAAACAAATAAATTAACAAACAAAAAAGTTAGGAGAGTAATGCCACCATCCACACCAGCATCACCAACCCCATCAACCCAAACACCAACACCATCACCATCATTAACCCCAACACCATCATCATCTACACCACAAAAGTCACCAAAATGCGAAACAGAAACAAACCCACAACAAACGCAAACAAAACAAAACAACCAAAACGATACACACTACACAGCATTAAATGTGAACAACAAAGGGCGGTGGATTGGCAGTATCGGTAGAGGGTCGGACGCCATGCTTTCCAGCATAGTTACGTCCCTTTACGATCTGAGTTCAAATCCCGCCGAGGTTAATTTTGCCTTTCATCCTTACGGGGTCGATAAAATAAAGTACCAGTAATGCACTGGGTAATTGCTGGCCTTGTGCCAAAAGTAGAAACAATTAAATTTGAACAAGCAATTATTACACTACATCCAACACAACACCAACATCACAGTAAAACACTACAGAACAACCCAAAAATTCACACCACCTCCACACATACAAATCACTCGCATCACACAGAACACGTACATGACACTAAAAAAAAATTCCCCGAAGACATCGGAGACTTCCGACAAGCACTCTCCAGGAGGATTTATAAGGACATCCTTCCTGAGGAGGCCACAAGCAGTGAAAAGGATAGAAAACCCGTCCTTCCTCTACGAGAAGTAAGGTAAGGGGTCTTCCCCATCTTTTCCACTCCTTTTCAACATGACCTCACTCAGAATAGGCAGCATAAATGCGCGTGGCTTGGGGTCGTCATGGAAGCAGGGCCACCTGCTCAACGACCTCAGGTCACTAAACATAGATGTAGTGGACATCAGCGAGACCAGAATCTCCGAAGCACGGGCCTTCGCACCAATCTTTGGCGGCTACGATGTGTACGCATCTCCCAGCCGTCCGGGATCGGGGGAAGGAGTTGCTGTGCTTTTTCGGGGAGGTTTGGATCTTGTCATACGGGCCATCTTCCTGGACCCAGAAGGTAAGTTGATGGTGCTGGACGTGACCAGCGGAGAGGGGCAAGCTTTCAGGTTAGTGGCCGTCTATGCCCCGACAGGAGCAGGGCGGCCTGATTACTTCCGGCGTCTGGAGAACTTTCTTGGAACGTCCCGCTCTTTAGTGTTAGTGGGTGACTGGAACGGGATCTTAGATGCACGCTGGGATTGTGTGGGATTAGTGGATAGGGAAGGAGGGTGCATGAGTCTCACCAACCTGCCCAGGCGTTTTGAACTGTCTGAGCGGTACCGAATGGATTTCCCGAATGTACCAATGTGGACTTGGACAAATCGCATAGGGTCATCCAGATCATAACTAGATATAGTATTTTGTGTGGAAATAGATAGGTCTAGCATAGGCTGTCCACAATTCAAGATAGTCAGCTACACGGACCACAAATTCATGATCTGTGTGCTTGACTTTGATAGGCTTGATAGACGAGGATCCGACTACTGGAAGCTAAACGCTTCCTTACCAGCGCGCCAGCCCTACAGAGACCGGATTAGCGAACTAGTTAAGCGGGCGTTGACGGGGGCCATCGTCAACAACAAGTGGTGGTTTGCTCTGAAAAGAGCAATTAGAATAGAGTCCATTAGGTTTAGTAAGACTTTAGCAATAGAGAAAAATAGAGCAGAGGGAGAATTAGTTAGAAAGTTAGATGAGGTGCTTAGCAAAGGCATCGCAACCGACGTACTTGCGGCGAAATTGGCCCTTGACCAATTCTTCAATGCAAAGCACGAAGGCGGCGTTGTCATTGCTAGGGTGCGTGCTCTCAGACTCGAGGGGACGAAAGCCGTTCAATGGGCCCGAGTGGCGGAGGCGCGTCATGGCAACAAAGCCACGATCCGGTCTTTCGTGGACCACGACGGGCGCATGCTACTCGATCCCGGGCAAATGTGTGAAGCTTTTCAGCGACACTTCGCTCAACTGGTCGGGGCAGTGGCGGGCCGGATCGAGGGATGGACTTTAGTGTCTACCTCGACGGATTGCCGCGGCTTTCGGCCACTGAGGCGGAGTGTTGCGAAAAGCCGATAACAACCGCTGAACTACGGGATGCAATGACTAGTTGCTCAAGGGGTAAATCGCCTAGTTTGAATGGACTGCCCTATGAACTTTACGTACAAATGCCAAACTTGTTCGGAGGCCTCTTGGCGGACGTCTACTGCAACTGGCAACAGAACGGGAGAATTCCCAGCTTTGTGAGCCGAGGGGCGGTGGCGCTGCTGAGAAAGGATCCGAACAAGGGGGATAACATAAATAATTTTAGGCCCATAACTCTGCTAAACACAGAGTTCAAGATTTTGGCCAAGGTGCTAGCAAAGAGGTTGCTGCTTATCGTTGGTGGTCTGCTGGGAGAGGCACAGACATGCGCCATTCCCGACAGATCCATCCAATACAACCTCCACCTCATGCGATACATCGTAGAGAGGGTAGCTAGGTAACCTGGCACGGGTGGGTCTTTGATCAATTTAGATCAGTCGAAAGCCTTCGATAGGGTCGACCATCGTTACCTATCGGCAGTCCTGTGGGCGGCTGGCTTTGGGCCCGTCTTCAGAAGCTGGATCGCTGCCATGCACAGCGACATCTGCTCTGTAGTGAGAGTGAACGGTCACCTTTCGGAACCGTTCATCATCATGCGCTCGGTCCGCCAAGGATGTCCCCTCTCGTCCCTATTGTACGTATTGACTCTCGAGCCATTACTGCACAAACTGGAGACGTTGAGGGTGGTCCCGCGCGAACTAGGATGCGGAAGATATGTGTCAGCATATGCCGACGATGTCACCGTAGTGGTGTCGAACGCCAAACACATCGAGGCGATCGGCACTACACTAAGAGAATACGAAGCGGTGATAGGAGCAATGATCAACCAGGAAAAGTCAGTGGGCTTGCAGCTCGGCAGCTGGAGAGGCAGGTCCATGCCGTCCAACAGCGTCGTCGGGCGCTGGACGGACGGACCGGTTAAATTGCTAGGGGTCTGGTTCGGTGCAGACCTCCAGACGGACAAAAACTAGGTCGAGGTGACGAGCAGGGTGGCTTCTCTCACCCAGAAATGGGCCGAGAGGAAGCTATCCCTGAAAGGTCGAGCGGAGGTGGCGAATGCGTACATCGCATCCGTCATCTACTACCGCCTGACCGTCGTACCTTGTCCTAAGCCCCGCCTGACTGCGCTGGAGCGTTTGCTCTTTCGCTTCTTGTGGAAGGGACGCGCTCCGATGGTCAGGCGGTCCATCTGCTGTCAACACCCGCTACGTGGAGGGCTGGGCATGCCGTGTCTGATGATGCGCAGACACGCGCTCAGGCTACGACATATCCACCTCTTTCTCGACGGTGATCAGGTGTGGTCGCCGTTTGCTAGACAAGTTTTTCCCCAGCTGGTCTCCTTGACGGAGCTGCAGTCCTGGGTCAAGCGAAGACCGAGAGGGAGCGCTTGGAGACTGGAATGTCTTCAGGCGCTCACAGCCCTCGACCAATCGGGCAATGTGATCGGTGGAAACTCCACCTTGGCGTTCTATATGGGATTAGTGGAGAAGAAGAGCGACCACGTACTTGGAGAAACTCTAGGCGTCGACGAAAATCAACTAGCCAATCTCTTCGGAAGGACTTTCGGGCCGGGGCCTATGGACAACTTCCAGAAATCCCTGGCCTGGCAGTGCTACCGGGGTGCTTTGCCAGTTCGGGATAAACTTTACAGGCATGGAGGTGCTGTCAGCCGGGCATGTCCGAGATGCGCACAGGGCGACGAAACCGTCCTGCACGCACTCGTCCAGTGTCCGAGCATTGTTGACTTGTGGGTTTATGTCGAACACCTGCTGTGACGTGTAGGACGGATCCAGCTATCAGCTGAGTCCATCGTGAGGATTGCCCCATCCTCTTCCTTTAGCCGGGAAGGGCAGGCAGTTTTTATCTGTCTGGTGGCCATGGCGAAAGAGATAGTATGGTGGACACTTTTGAAAGGGCTGAAGACGAGCATTTACCTCTTCGGTGATGCCCTGATTAACTTTTTCAAATTTCATCTGAAAAGAAAAATCAGGGTAGTGAGGGAAGTGCTCTCTTCCCAGCATTTTGTTAAAAGATGGGTGAGAGAAGCAAGTATGGCCCGAATGAATGGGCCTTCTCTGAGTATGTGTCAGTACATTAAAGGTGGAAAACTGGGAGAGGGCACTTTCCCTGGTGGTCAGGGCCACTGTGGTCTTTTAATGGGCTTTCTCCACAAATGTCCCTCGGAAGTCTCCCCCCTATTGGGGAATTTTTCTTTGTTATTTTATTTCATTCTCTGTTTTTTTTTACACGCAGACATGCCCATTTGTACCGTCCTGTATTGTCATGTACTGTCCTTAATGTCTACTTTATGTAAACCCTTGTGGTTAATAAAGAAAGCATTATTATTATTATTATTATTATTGTTATTGTTATTCCTTGAATCTCAGTCATTGATGTTGGTTAACTGGAAAGTCCGTTGGATTGAATATCAAGCCACTACCTGCAGCCTCAGATATTCAGGACGTATCGGAGGGTTTTTGCCGTTCCAAGCAAGCATGCCTTTTGAAGCGTTCCAAAAAGCGTGAAGGGGCCGATTTTCTTTAACCATCCCTGGAAACCTTTGGAGATAGTCCCCAGTGCGCCTATGACAATCGGGATCACTTTGACTTCATGGCAGTTCCAAATCCTTTTCACCTCCCACTTTAGGTCCTGGTATCGGTTAATTTTCTCCCTCTCCTTCTCTTGCACTCTCGTGTCGAACGGGCAGGCCACATCCACAATCAAGCACGATCTTTTTTCTTTGTCCACAACCACCAGGTCAGGTCTATTGTGTTCCAGTTTTTTGTCCGTCTGTATCCTAAAATCCCACAGCACCTTCACCTGACTGTCCTCCATCACCGCCTCTGGCCTATGCTCATACCATTTCTCAGAATGTGGTAGATTGTTTACTTTGCACAGGTGCCAGTGGATTACCCTGCCCATCACATCGTGTCTCCAGCCCTTATAGTGGGTCTGGGCTAGGTGTTTACACTCGGACACAATGTGAGCCACAGTCTCCTCTCTCTCTCCACAGATCCTGCACAGTGGGCTAGCCTCCTCCTTGTAGATATGGTGCTTCAACCACTTCGTTTTGAGGGCCTGCTCCTGCGCAGCCATTAGCATTCCTTCTGTAGCCTTTTTGAGGTCTCCTCTTCTCAACCAGTTCCATGTCTGTGGATCTCTAAATTCAGTTTTCTCAAAGAAGGTACTATGAAGGGATTTTCCCTTAAGGCTGCTCTTCCTCCTTGATGTTATTTCCTCCTTGGATATCCCCTGGCCTACTGTCCCCTCCTTCAGTACAGCTCTGAGCATTGGCTCCTTACTATAGGTCACGTATTTGTATAGGTTGTTTTTCTCCATCTGAACACAGTCCTCTATGCTGATAAGACCTCTTCCACCCTCAGATCTCCTTAGGTAGAGTCTATCGACATCACTCCTCTTGTGGAACATGTTGTAGATAGTCAATAGCTTCCTAGTCTTCCTATCCATTTCTTTTTGTTCAGCAACATTCCATCTCAGAATTCCCGCACTGTACCTAATAATAGACACAGCTCGGGAATTTACTGCGCTTATGGCATTTCTGCTGTTCAGATGTGACTTCAATACGCTCCTTACTCTTCGAATGTATTCAGTTCTTAACAATTCCTTCATTTTTTTGTTCTTTATGCCATCAGCCTCCAGAACGCCCAAATACTTGTATCCTTCCTCAGAGTCAATTTCCTTATTTTTATTATTATTATTATTATTATTATTATTATTATTATTATTATTATTATTGTTTTTTGAGTCTCAGCCATTGATGTTAGTTATCTGGAAAGTTTGTTGAAATGAATATCAAGCCACTACCTGCATCATTAGATATTCAGTACGTATCTGAAGCTTCTTGCTGTTCCAGAGCAAGCATGCCTTTTGAAGCGTTCCAAAAAGCGTGAATGGGCCAATTTTCTTTAACCATCCCTGGAAACTTTTTGAGATAGTACCTAGTGCGCCTATGACAATCGGGATCACTTTGACTTTATGGCAGTTCCAAATCCTTTTTATCTCCTACTTTAAGTCCTGGTATCGGTTAATTTTCTCCCTCTCCTTCTCTTGCACTCTCGTGTCGAATGGGCAGGCCTCATCCACAATAAGCCACGATCTTTTTTCTTTGTCCAAAAGCACCATGTCAGGTCTATTGTGTTCCAGTTTCTTGTCCGTCTGTATACTAAAATCCCACAGCACCTTCACCTGATCGTTTTCTATCACCGACTCTGCCTTATCCTCATACCACTTCTCAGAATGTGGTAAATTGTTTACTTTGCATAGGTGCCAGTGGATCACCCTGCCCATCACATCATGTCTCCAGCCCTTATAGTGAGTCTGGGCTAGGTGTTTACACTCGGATACAATGTGAGACACAGTCTCCTCTCTCTCTCCACAGATCCTGCACAGTGGGCTAGCCTCCTCCTTGTAAATATGGTGTTTCAATCCTTCGTTTTGAGGGCTTGCTCTTGCGCAGCCATTAACATTCCTTCTGTAGCCTTTTTAAGGTCTCCTCTTTTCAACCAGTTACATGTCTGTGGATCTCTGAATTCAGTTTTCTCAAAGAAGGTATTATGAAGGGATTTTTCATGAAGTCTGCTCTTTCTGCTTGTTGTTATTTCCTCCTTGGACATCCCCTGCTCTATTGTCCTGTCCATCAGTACAGTTCTGAGCATTGGCTCCTTACTATCAGTCACGTATCTGTGTAGGTTGTTTTTCTCCATCTTAACATAGTTCTCTTTGCTGATAAGACCTCTTCCACCATCAGATCTCCTTAAGTATAGTCTATCGACATCACTCCTCTTGTGTAACATATTGTAGATATTCAATAGCTTCCTAGTCTTCCTATCCATTTCTTTTTGTTCAGCAACATTCCATCTCAGAATTCCCGCACTGTACCTAATAATAGACACAGCTCGGGAATTTACTGCACTTATGGCATTCCTACTGTTCAGATGTGACTTTAATACGCTCCTACTCTCCGAATGTATTCAGATCATATCAATTCCTTTATTTTTTGTTCTTGATGTCATCAGCATCCAGAACACCCAAATACTGTTATTCTTCTTCAGTGTCAATTTCCTGTATCATCTCACCTGTAGGTACCTGGATTCCGTTGCTTCTGCTCAATTTACCCCTTTTCATCACAAGGACTCCACATTTACTAATACCAAATTGCATACATATATCTTTGGTGAAAATACGAACAGTGTCAACAAGCACGTCCAACTCCTTCTCACTCTTCCCGAAGAGCTTAAGTTCGACCATGAAGAGGAGGTGATTGATGGTAAGCTCTCCCTTTCCCAACATGTATCCTGCTCTCACTCTTCGCAGTATAATGGCCAGGGGCATCAGGGCAAGGACAAACAACATAAGGCACAGACTATGTCCCTGGAAAATAGCTCTCTTGATCTTCACGCCTACAAAGGATTCTCCAGATGATTTTAACTCTGTTTTCCAGGACTTCATACTTTTGCCCAACAACTGTCTTTTGTTATCTGCCACCTTGAAGATCTCTAAGCTTTTGGTGATCCAAAATGAGGGACCATGTCAAATGGCTTTTTGTAGTCTATCCATCCCATGGCAAGACCAGTGTGTCTCCTCTTGCAATTCCTCATTACCATCTTATCGATAAGTAACTGGTCCTTTGTACTACAGGACTTCTTTCGGCATTCTTTCTGTTCGTCCGGTAACATGTTGTTTGTGTGGAGGTGATGGTAGATTTCCTCAGACATAATGCTTGTCAACAGTTTCCACATTACGGACAGATATGTGATAGGTCTATAGTTGGTAACATCATTACCCTTCATTCGGTCTTTTATTATCAGAACTGTGGTATCTTTTGTCAACCACTCTGGTACCTCACCTGACATCAAGCAGTCATTGAACATGGTTGTCAGTTTCGGGTGGAGGGATGTTATGTTTTTAATCCAATACTCCTGCACACCATCTGGGCCAGTTGATTTCAAGTTGGTTAGTTTTATGGCCTGCCCCTTAAGAGTTTCAACTGTGATACTCAAATCAGTTTGTTGGCGTGCCTGCTCACTGATCTCCTTCTGTACTGTCTCAATCCACACTGCCTGGTCATTATGTTTAACATCTTGCTCCCATATTCCTCTCCAGAATGTTTCAGTTTGTTCCGCCTCAGGGATCAAATCGTTGCCTCTTTCTTTCCCTTCAAGCCGTCCAAACAGCATCTTCTTGTTGTTGTCGAACATGCGGTTCTATCTATACTGGCCGACTCTGTCCTCGTATCGACTGATTTTTGCACTCTTTGTTACAATGCGTTGCTTCAGTTCCTCTATGATAATAACTAGCTTTTTGCTCCTAGTTTTGTACTTTATTTCCAGTTTATTTTTAGTGTCTATGGTTTTTAGTGTCCCATTCAGTAGGGACTCAAGCTTTCCAATGTCATTTCTAATTCCCCTGATTTGTCCGCTCAGTCGTTTCTTCCACCAAGGCTCTGATCTTTCTTGTCTGTTGCTTCCTCTCGCTTTTATACCAAGTAGTTTCCTCACCGTATTTGCTGTTGCTTTTGAGGATATTGTTGCACTGGTGAAGGCTCCTCGCCTAAAGGTATGGGATGACTTTGTTTACCTTAGCTGTTGTTTCTTTTCACTTTTTCCTGTCTACAAATCTAAGGTGCATAGGTCTCCCACTATCATTGTTCAATTCATCTACCACCAAGTTTAGGATATCTACCAAATCTTGTCCTAGCCCGTCAGCATTCATCTCCTCAGTGGCCGTATCTCTGTTCCAGGTATTATTTATCTCAGTATTCAGATCATTGTCTGCTTCGGGTGGTTCCTCCGTTCTCAGGACCTCTTCACCTTCATTTCCCACTGGCTCGTTTGCCTGGCATACTCCAGCCTCCATCTCCAAGCTAATCTCTCTGCCCAGTTCCTCCAGGTCCAGCTCGCTTATCCCCCCCATTAGTTCTTATTACCCGAGCCTGCCCGGCCAGTTTTGCTCATCTAATTTAAATGGACCAAATTCGTTCCAGATGTTATGCATCCTTTTCCTATAGCCTTTCTCCTTGGGGTTACTCTTCAGGTAACATTGCATAACAGTTCTATTCAATTCTTTCGTCCAGTTGGTTCTGGTCCTTTTCCTTCTTCTTCTTCCTCCGACACCAGCAGTATTTTGTTGACAGCCAGGTCCCTGCTGCTGAGCCAGGGAGCACCTTTTGGGTGAGAGTCTGTCACATGACAATCTAGTCTCCATTTCACCGTTATTCGAACTGTTTAGTTTCGACATTTAAACACTCTTATCGAAGATTGGCGAATGTATGGCTACATAACCACCGGTGAATTACTTGTCTCCGGTGGTTTCGTCATTCCACGTTACATTTGTGTGGCATTATCACGCTGTAGGCGAAACCAAACAAACAAACAAACAAACAAACAGGCAGAAAAACCCCCAAAAATGAATAAGCATATGTTTCATTGTGATGTAGTGTTTGAATGCCTGACTTAGTTTTTCCCTTCCATTCTCTGTCCGTCCGTTTGTTTTTCTCTTCATTTTTATTTCCGTTACATATTTCGTTGTTGCTGTGCTGCTTTTATTTTTGTTTTTTTTTATTTATTATTATTATTATTATTATTATTATTATTATTATTGAATGCCATGGTTGACGGAGGCTCGGCTCTGTAAGGTATAGTAATTTTTAACCGTTAAAACAATTGTAAATTGTTTAAAACTTGAACCAAATTGTTGATAAAGACACCCTCCTCCTCGTGAGAGGGGTCTTTCTGTCCGTTATTTGGCCCTTCGGGGTTAAATAACCAGTTATTGGGGTTTTGTACCCAAAATTTCATTTTAAACAAAAAAACATGGCTACCAAAAAGAAATTTCATACGTCACTCCCACTCATTCCGTCTTCTTCTTCCTCAATCATCACTACAGCAGAGAGAAGATTGTCTCTCTCCCTCCCTTCTTTAAATGTGTCTCTCTCCCTCCCTTCTCTTTCGCAAGCGACGAAAGAAAAGAAAAGTCTCGTGCAAAGCCTGCAAGGTTTCTCCACGACGACGACGACAGCGACGAAACAGGTGTGCGGGAAATACGAAAACCCAGTTCATTCGTCTGACGTCAGGAATAATAGCAGTAGCAGCCGTAATAACAACAGCAACAGTGACAATGAAAACAACAGTAGCAGCCGCAACAGCATCACCAGCAACATAAACAACAACAGCATTAGCAGCAGCAACACCAACAACAACCACAGCAACAGCGGCGGAGGCAGTAGTCGTAGTACCTGCAGCAACAACAAAAGTACCAGCAGCTCTGACGACAACAACAACAGCAGAGAAAAACCAATCTCATTTGCAGGTATTGCGAAAAACTTGGAAACAATCCTCATAACAAATGAGGAATTAGAGGAAGCGAAGAAGATGGTGACAAAGAACGGACACCGAGCAATCTGCAAGGCAGCGGAAAAGTTTTTCGAGACCCAAGAGCACTGTACGGTCACGTACCGTACAGTAAGTACAAAATCCCGTAGGGTGGAAAGAGCCACAGAGGCCCAAATACAAAAAGCCTTGGGGTCTGTGTGGCAGCGGAAAACGCACATCACCCGAGGCAAAAAATATGCCACCATAGACGTACTTTTTGCCACACCCCAGGAGGCAAAGGCCCAATCAGTAGTGACCCTAAGGAGCGAGGAAATGGTGTTGGTGCCCTCCTACTGCGGGCAAAAAATTGTGAGGGTCAAACTGACCCACGTCCCACCCGGAATGACCCCTTCTTGGCTGGCCGCGTCTGTCCTCGTCGGAATCGAGGACAAAACAACTGTACTGCAAGTACAGAAAAAAGTAAGAGAAGATTGGGTCGGCTCATCCATTGAGATGCTAATCCAAACCAACCAGGAGTGCATCGAAGCTATCCCGGATGTGATAGACTTCGATAACGGCATTCAACTGCCCATAAGTGTTGAGGGCAAACGCCCGAAATGCTTTCGCTGTGGATCGAAGACTCACCTCAGGGCCTTCTGCAACGAGAAGACCCTGAGAAAGGAGAAAACCCCCCTCCTTCCGAATCCGGCTCCACGGCTACCAGCAACAGGACAAGCGGCAACCAGGAACGATAGGTCCGTGGCACCCATACCCACTCCACGGAAATCAAAAACAGCAGCAGCAGTGGAAATATTAACAACAACAACAGCAATACCAAATGCAGCTGCAACAGAGACTCCAGTGCAAACATCACCAACAACAAGTGAAAGAGTGGAGCTGGTACCCCTCCCCGACCTCACAGAATCAGACATGGAGTGTGAGGTGGGAGAGGGATGGCAAAAGGTCGTAAGAAGGCACAAACGCAGAAGCAGCGCATCGTCGCCTTTGAAAAGGGAGGAAAGAAATGAGAAAAGAGTAAAGTCTACTGCAAAGAGACCCACAGCAGCAACAACACCAACACCATCACCACCCACACTAGCACCACCATCACCACCGCCAACAACACCTTTAACACCACCACCACAAGCACCAACATCGCAAACACAACAACAAAACACACACACCCAGCAACAACGACAAGAAAATAGCAGAACCACACCCCACCCCCAGAAAAACAAATGCACGGCAATAAACACACACAACAAGAAACTAATGACTTACATAATTGAACACACAGACATTTCACAACAGGACTACATAATACCAGCACCAATCAAAACTCCAACTAACATAAGACTGCTAAAAATAGCACAGAAACAATACACAAACATTAAAACGAAATTCCCCAACGCAGTTGGTGATTTCAGGGACCTAGGAGGAACCATCAATCGAAGAGTATACTCAGACATTCTCTTAGAAGAGCCGACGACCAGCCGAAGGGACGATTCAACGGTCCCTTCACCAGACGATCAAGTGAAAAGGGATGTAAAAACCATCCCTCCTCTACCAAAAGTACGGTAAGTGGTCTTTCCCATCTTTTCCACTCTATTTTAAACATGACCTCACTCAGAATAGGCAGCATAAATGCGCGTGGCTTGGGGTCGTCATGGAAGCAGGGTCACCTGCTCAACGACCTCAGGTCACTAAACATAGATGTAGTGGCCATCAGCGAGACCAGAATCTCCGAAGCACGGGCCTTCGCACCGATCTTCGGCGGCTACGATGTGTACGCATCTCCCAGCCGTCCTGGATCGGGTGGAGGAGTTGCTGTGCTTTTTCGGAGAGGTTTGGATCTCGCCATACGGGCCATCTTCCTGGACCCAGAGGGTAAGCTGGTGATGCTGGACGTGACCAGCGGAGACGGGCAAGCTTTCAGGCTAGTGGCCGTCTATGCCCCGACAGGAGCAGGGCGGCCTGATTTCTTCCGGCGTCTGGAGACCTTTCTTGGAACGTCCCGCTCTTTAGTGTTAGTGGGCGACTGGAACGGGATCTTAGATGCACGCTGGGACTGTGTGGGATTAGCGGATAGGGGTGGAGGGTGCAAGAGCCTCACCAACCTGCTCAGGCGTTTTGAACTGTCTGACAGGTACCGATTGGATTTCCCGAATGTGCCAATGTGGACTTGGACAAACCGCATAGGGTCATCCAGATCATATCTAGATAGAGTATTTTGTAGGGAAATAGATAGTTCTAGCATAGGCTGTCCACAATTCAAGATAGTCAGCTACACGGACCACAAATTCGTGACCTGTGTGCTTGACTTAGATAGGCTTCATAGACGAGGACCCGGCTACTGGAAGCTAAACGCGTCCTTACCAGCGCGCAAGGCCTACAGAGACCGGATTAGCGAACTAGTTAAGCGGGCGTTGACGGGGGCCATCGTCAACAACAAGTGGTGGTTTGCTCTGAAAAGAGCGATTAGAATAGAATCCATTAGGTTTAGTAAGGCTTTAGCAATAGAGAAAAATAGAGCAGAGGGAGAACTAGTTAGAAAATTAGACGAGGCGCTTAGCAAAGGCATTGCGACCGACGTGCTTGCGGCGAAATTGGCCCTTGACCAATTCTTCAATGCAAAGCACGAAGGCTGCGTTGTCAGAGCTAGGGTGCGTGCTCTCAGACACGAGGGGACGAAAGCCGTTCAATGGGCCCGAGTGGCGGAGGCGCGTCGTGGCAACAAAGCCACGATCCGGTCTTTGGTGGACCACGACGGGCGCATGCTACTCGATCCCGGGCAAATGTGTGAAGCTTTTCAGCGACACTTCGCTCAGCTGTTCGGGGGCAGCGGGGGGCCGGGTAGAGGGATGGACTTTAGTGTCTACCTCGACGGACTGCCGCGGCTCTCGGCCACTGAGGCGAAGTGTTGCGAAAAGCCGATAACAGCCGCTGAAGTACGGGAGGCAATGACTGGCTGCACAAGGGGTAAATCGCCTGGTTTGGATGGTCTGCCCTATGAACTTTACGTACAGATGCCAGACTTGTTCGGAGGCCTCTTGGCGGACGGCTACTGCAACTGGCAACAGAACGGGAGAATTCCCAGTTCTGTGAGCCGAGGAGCGGTGGCACTGCTGAGAAAGGATCCGAACAAGGGGGATAACATAGACAATTTCCGGCCCATAACTCTGCTAAACACAGAGTTTAAGATTTTGGCCAAGGTGCTAGCAAAGAGGTTGGCGCTTGTCGTTGGTGGTCTGGTGGGAGAGGCGCAGACATGCGCCATTCCCGACAGATCCATCCACGACAACCTCCACCTCATGCGATACATCGTAGAGAGGGTAGCTAGGGAACCTGGCACGGGTGGGTCCTTGATCAATTTAGATCAGTCGAAAGCTTTCGATAGGGTCGACCATCGTTACCTAGCGGCAGTCCTGAGGGCGGCTGGCTTTGGGCCCGTCTTCAGAGGCTGGATCGCTGCCATGCACAGCGACATCTGCTCTGTAGTGAGAGTGAACGGTCACCTGTCGGAACCGTTCAACATCATGCGCTCGGTCCGCCAAGGATGTCCCCTCTCGTCCCTCTTGTACGTATTGACTCTCGAGCCATTACTGCACAAACTGGAGACGTTGAGGGGAGTCCCGCGCGAACTAGGATGCGGAAGATCCGTGTCAGCATATGCGGACGATGTCACCGTAGTGGTGTCGAACGCCAAACACATCGAGGCGATCGGCACTACACTAAGAGAATACGAAGCGGTGACAGGAGCAATGATCAACCAGGAAAAGTCAGTGGGCCTGCAGCTCGGCACCTGGAGAGGCAGGTCCATGCCGTCCAACAGCGTCGTCGGGCGCTGGACGGACGGACCGGTTAAATTGCTAGGGGTCTGGTTCGGTCCGGACCTCCAGACGGACAAAAACTGGGACGAGGTGACGAGCAGGGTGGCTTCTCTCACCCAGAAATGGGCGGAGAGGAAGCTATCCCTGAAAGGTCGAGCGGAGATGGCTAACGCGTACATCGCGTCTGTCATCTGCTACCGCCTAACCGTCGTACCTTGTCCTAAGCCTCGCCTGACTGCGCTGGAGCGTTTGCTCTTTCGCTTTTTGTGGAAGGGACGTGCTCCGATGGTCAGGCGGTCCATCTGCTGTCAACACCCGCTACGTGGAGGGCTGGGCATGCCGTGGCTGATGATGCGCAGGCACGCGCTCAGGCTACGACATCTCCACCTCTTCCTCGACGGTGATCAGGTGTGGTCGCCGTTTGCTAGACGCGTTTTTCCCCAGCTCGTTTCCTTGACGGAGCTGCAGTCCTGGGTCAAGCGAAGACCAAGAGGGAGCGCCTGGAGACTGGAATGTCTTCAGGCGCTCACAGCCCTCGACCAATCGGGCAATGTGATCGGTGGAAACTCCACCTCGGCGTTCTATAGAGGATTAGTGGAGGGGAAGAGCGACGACGTACTTGGGGAAACTCTAGGCGTCGACGAAAATCAACTAGCCAATCTCTTCGGAAGAACTTTCGGGCCAGGGCCTATGGACAACTTCCAGAAATCTCTGGCCTGGCAGTGCTACCGAGGAGCCTTGCCAGTTCGGGATAAACTCTACAGGCATGGAGGTGCCGTCAGCCGGGCATGTCCGAGATGCGCGCAGGGCGACGAAACCGTCCTGCACGCACTCGTCCAGTGTCCGAAAATTGCTGACTTGTGGGTTTATGTCGAACACCTGCTGTCGCGTTTAGGACGGATCCAGCTATCATCTGAGTCCATCGTGAGGATTGCCCCGCCCTCCTCCTTTAGCCGGGAAGGGCAGGCAGTTTTTATCTGTCTGGTGGCCATGGCGAAAGAGATAGTATGGTGGACACGTTTGAAAGGGCTGAAGACGAGCACTTACCTCTTCGGTGATGCTCTGATTGACTTTTTCAAATTTCATTTGAAAAGGAAAATCAGAGTAGAGAGGGAAGTGCTCTCTTCCCAGCATTTTGTTGAAAGATGGGTGAGAGAAGCAAGAATGGCCCGAGTGAATGGGCCGACTCTGAGTATATATCTGTAAACTATAGGTGGAAAACTGGGAGAGGGCACTTGCCTTGGTGGTCAGGGTCATTGTGGCTTTTTACTGGGCTTTCTCCACAAATGTCCCTCCGAAGTCTCCCCCCTATTGGGGAATTTTTCATTGTTATTTTCATTGTTATTTTTGTTACATCCTCTGTTTTTGTTTTTTACACGCAGAAATGCCCATTTGTACCGTCCTGCATTGTCCTGCACTGTCCTTAATGTCTACTTTATGTAAACCCTTGTGGTTAATAAAGAAATCATTATTATTATTATTATTATTATTATTATTATTATTATTATTATTATTATTATTATTAGTATTATTATTATTATAGTTGCATTTATCTTGCTTTATGTACATACGAGTTATTATTATTATTATTATTATTGTTGTTATTCCTTGAATCTCAGTCATTGATGTTGGTTAACTGAAAAGTCCGTTGGATTGAATATCAAGCCACTACATGCAGCCTCAGATATTCAGGACGTATCGGAGGGTTTTTGCTGTTCCAAGCAAGCATGCGTTTTGAAGCGTTCCAAAAAGCGTGAAGGGGCCGATTTTCTTTAACCATCCCTGGAAACTTTTGGAGATAGTCCCCAGTGCGCCTATGACAATCGGGATCACTTTGACTTCATAGCAGTTCCAAATCCTTCTCACCTCCCACTTTAGGTCCTGGTATCGGTTAAATTTCTCCCTCTCCTTCTCTTGCACTCTCGTGTCGAACGGGCAGGCCACATCCACAATCAGACACGATCTTTTTTCTTTGTCCACAACCACCAGGTCAGGTCTATTGTGTTCCAGTTTTTTGTCCGTCTGTATCCTAAAATCCCACAGCACCTTCACCTGATTGTTCTCCATCATCGCCTCTGGCCTCTGCTCATACCATTTCTCACAATGTGGTAAATTGTTTACTTTGCACAGGTGCCAGTGGATCACCCTGCCCATCACATCGTGTCTCCAGCCTTTATAGTGGGTCTGGGCTAGGTGTTTACACTCGGACACAATGTGAGCCACAGTCTCCTCTCCCTCTCCACAGATCCTGCACAGTGGGCTAGCCTCCTCCTTGTAGATATGGTGCTTCAACCACTTCGTTTTGAGGGTCTGCTCCTGCGCAGCCATTAGCATTCCTTCTGTAGCCTTTTTGAGGTCTCCTCTTCTCAACCAGTTCCATGTCTGTGGATCTCTAAATTCAGTTTTCTCAAAGAAGGTACTATGAAGGGTATTCCCTTAAGGCTGATCTTCCTCCTTGATGTTATTTCCTCCTTGGACATCCCCTGGCCTACTGTCCCCTCCTTCAGTACAGTTCTGAGCATTGGCTCCTTACTATAGGTCACGTATTTGTATAGGTTGTTTTTCTCCATCTGAACACAGTCCTCTATGCTGATAAGACCTCTTCCACCCTCAGATCTCCTTAGGTAGAGTCTATCGACATCACTCCTCTTGTGGAACATGTTGTAGATAGTCAATAGCTTCCTAGTCTTCCTATCCATTTCTTTTTGTTCAGCAACATTCCATCTCAGAATTCCCGCACTGTACCTAATAATAGACACAGCTCGGGAATTTACTGCGCTTATGGCATTTCTGCTGTTCAGATGTGACTTCAATACGCTCCTTACTCTCCGAATGTATTCAGTTCTTAATAATAATAATAATAATTATTATTATTATTATTATTATTATTATTATTATTATTATTATTATTATTATTGGCGACATACGTAGTAAATCCTATTATCGTGAGCTCCGCAAATTTTGTTATTTTCAGTTGTTTCATATTGTCATTATTGGAAAATGTTTATTGTTAACTGTATATAAGTGCACATACATTGTTTTCTGAAAAGGACACTAAAAATGTTGGGGTCCTGAGCCCAAAATTTATATTTTATAATTATCAAACTAAACATAAATTTCTTTAGAAAATCATGGCCGACTCACAGCTGAACCCAGTGCGCTGAGAGCCTTTCTCACAAACTAACACCTCACAACGACACCACCATTGTAAATATTACTACCTTTGCCAACACTACAAATATAACAGTAGCAATATCTTAAATTTGTCTCAGGCAGACATTCATTTCCCACCATTACCAATGACTGCAGGTGTCGAAGACGCCACCCCCACCACCACCACAGCGACAACAGAAACAAAATAAAAAAATAAATTATCTCGTGATATCGAAACGAATTCAGCCAAAATGAACTCTTCTACAGCGAACAGCACTAACGTCACCTCCACCACAACTGAAACTAAAATTAACAATAACAAAAATAACCATAACAACAACAGCAACAATGAAATTAAGAAAACAACTCTGTATTTTGCCAGAGTAGCAAAATAGTGCGAAGCATTCCAGATAACTCAGGAGGAATTAGAAGAATCCAAACAAATTTAAAGCAAGATGGGTACAGGGTCAGGACCTAACACACACACACCTAATAAAATAGAGCATCGGCCTATGGACAAATTCCAGAAATCCCTGACCTGGCCGCGCCACCGAGGAGCCTTGCCAGTTCGGGATAAACTCTACAGGCATTGAGGTGCCGTAAGCGGGGAATGTCCGAGTTGCGCACAGGGCGACGAGACCGTCCTGCACGCACTCGTTCAGTGTCCGAGAATTTCTGACTTGTGGGTTTATGTCGAACATCTGCTGTCGTGTGTAGGACGGATCCGGCTATCAGCTGAGTCCATTGTGAGGATTACCCCGCCATCTTCCTTTAGCCGGGAAGGGCAGTCAGTTTTAACCTGTCTGGTGGTCATGGCTAAAGAGATAGTATGGTGGACACGTTTGAAAGGGCTGAAGACGAGCACTTACCTCTTCGGTGATGCTCTGATTGACTTTTTCAAATTTCATTTGAAACGGAAAATAAAGGTAGAGAGGGAAGTCCTCTCTTCCCAGCATGTTGTTGAAATATGGGTAAGAGAAGCAAGAATGGCCCGAGTGAATGGGCCTACTCTGAGTATGTGTCTGTAAATTAAAGGTGGAAAATTGGAGAGGACACTTGCCCTGGTGGTCAGGGCCACTGTGGTCTTTTAATGGGCTTTCTCCACTAATGTACCTCGGACGTCTCCCAACTATTGGGGAATTTTTCATTGTTATTTTTTTTATTACATTCTCTGTTTCTGTTTTTTACACACAGAAATGCCCATTTGTACCGTCCTGCATTGTACTTAATGTCTACTTCATCTAAACCCTTGTGGTTAATAAAGAAAGCAATATTATTGACGTTGCTGTTGTTTTTGTTATTATTATTAGTATTATTATTATTATTATTATTATTATTGTTGTTAACTCTATATAAGTGCACATACATTGTTATCTGAAAAGGACACCCAAAAAGATTGGGGCCTTGAGCCCAAAATTTAAACTTTTATAATTATCAAACAAAAATTTTTCTTTGAAAAATCATGGCTAACTCAGAGTAACTCCTTTCTCACAAACTAACATCTCAGACCGACACCACCATTGTAAATTTTACTACGTTTGCAAACACTAATAATATAAACATTAGCAATATTTTAAATTTGTCTCAGGCAGACATTCCTTTCCCGCCATTACCAATGACTGCAGGTGTTAAAGCTGCCACCAACATCACCACCACCAACGCGACACCCACCACCCCCATCACTACCGCGACAACGGAAACAAAAGAAACAAATAGATTACCTCGTGATATCGAAATTAATTCAACTAAAATGAACTCTTCCACACCGAACACCACTGATGCCACCACCACCACAACTGAAACTAAAATTAATAATAACAAAAATAACGATAACAACAACAGCAACAATGACATTAAGAAAACCACCCTGAGTTTTGCCAGAGTAGCAAAAGAGCATTTCAGGTAACTCGGGAGGAATTAGAAGAAGCCAAACAAATGGTAAAGAAAGATGGGTACAGGGTCATCACCTCCCCCCCCCCACCACCGCCTAATAAAATGGAGCATCGGCGCCTATGCAGCGTGTTTTATCGAACAATTAATATAAAATCGCGCCGACTGGAACGGGCATCCGAGTCCCAAATCCAAAAAAGCTTTGGGACATGTGTGGGCAAAAAAACCCCACATCAGACGTGTGCAGAAGTATGGAACCGTGGACGTGTTCTTTGAAACACCACAGGAGTCTAAAGAACACTCTATGGCCCCATTAAGAAGTGACGACTTCACACTCGTCCCAAGCTATTGTGGCCAGAGACTCGTAAATACCAGGTTCACCCACGTTCCACCGGCCATCGAACTCCCTGGCTAATAGCTGCCGTCCTCTCCGACATCGAATCCAACACCAAGATGATCGAAATAGCGAAAAAAAAGCAGGAGAACTGGTCCGGATCTGGGATGAGCTCCTGATCCAAGCGGACCAAAAAAGCATTGAGCAGATCCCAGAGGTAATAGACCTCACTGACGGCAGCCACCTCACCGTAATTGTCGAGGGAAGGCCTAGGTGTGTCGTTTGTGCTGAAGGAATCCACCTAAGGGCTTTCTGCCCTCAGGCTAAAAGGATAAGGCCACCTCTCCTACCCACGTCAGTGACTCAACCATCAAAACCCCCAGCAGCAGAGATGGCAGCAACAACTGTAGCAGCAACAACAGAAGCAACTGTAACAGCAACAACCCTAGCAACAGTAGCAAAACCAACACCAGCACCACCCAACGCGCCAGAACTAGCACCAGCGCCTACACCATCCACCACGCCACCACCAAAATAAACGCCTGTGGAGGATTTTCCGCTACCCGGCCTATCACAACTGGAGACAGATTGTGACGACGAGGAGTGGGAAACGGTATCACCAAAAGAGATAAGAAGAAACCAAAAAAGAAAAAAGTATCTTCCTTCCCGCTCCAAAAACAAAATACAGAGGGAAATAAATAAACTGTCAAACAAAAAAAGTTAGGACAGTAATGCCACCATCCACATCGGTATCACCAACACCATCTACCCAAACACCAACACCATTACCATCATTAACCCCAACACCACCATCACCTACACCACAAAAGTCACCAAAAAACGAAACAGAAACAAACCCACAACAAACGCAAACAAAACAAAACAACCAAAACGATACACACTATACAGCATTAAATTTGAACAACAAACAATTATTACACTACATCCAACACAACACCAGCATCACAGAAAAATACTACACAACAAACCAAAAGTTCACACCAACGCTACACTTAAAAATCACTCACATCACACAGAACACGTACATGACACTAAAACAAAAATTTCCCTAAGACATCGGAGACATCGACAGCACTCTCCAGGAGGATTTATAAGGGCATCCTCCCGAGGAGGCCACATGCAGTGAAAAGGATGGAGAAACCGTCCTTCCTCTACGATAAGCAAGGTAAGTGTTTTTTCCCATCTTTTCCACTCCAGTTCAACATGACCTCACTCAGAATAGGCAGCATAAATGCGTGTGGCTTGGGGTCGTCATGGAATCAGCGCCACCTGCTCAACAACCTCAGGTCACTAAACATGTAGTGGCCATCAGCGAAACCAGAATCTCCGAAGCACGGGCATTGGCACCGATCTTCGGCGGCTACGATGTGTACGCATCTCCCCGCCGTCCGGGATCTGGGAGTGGAGTTGCTGTGCTTTTATGGAGAGGTTTGGTTCTTGCCATACGGGCCATCTTCCTGGACCCAGAAGGTAAGTTGGTGGTGCTGGACGTGACCAGCGGAGACGGGAAAGCTCTCAGGTTAGTGGCCGCCTATGCCCCGATAGGAGCAGGGCGACCTGATTTCCCACGGCGTCTGGAGACCTTTCTTGGAACGTCCCGCTCTTTAGTGTTAGTGGGCGACTGGAACGGGATCTTGGATGCACGCTGGGACTGTGTGGGATTAGTGGATAGGGAAGGAGGGTGCAAGAGTCTCACCAACCTGCTCAGGCGTGTTGAACTGTTTGACAGGTACCGATTGGATTTTCCGAATGTGCCAATGTGGACTTGGACAAATCTCATAGGTTCATCCAGATCATATCTAGATAGAGTATTTTATAGTGAAATAGACAGGTCTAGCATAGGCTGTCCACAATTCAAGATAGTCAACTACACGGACCACAAATTCGTGATCTGTCTGCTTGACTTAGATAGGCTTCATAGACGAGGACCCGGCTACTGGAAGCTAAATACGTCCTTACCGGTGAGCAAGGCCTACAGAGACCGGATGAGCTAACTAACTAAGCGGGCGTTGACGGAGCCATCGTCAACAACAAGTAGTGGTTTGCTCTGAAAAAGCAATTAGACTAGAGTCCATTAGGTTTAGTAACATTTTAGCAATAGAGAAATATAAAGCAGAGAGAGAATTAGATAGAAAATTAGACGAGGCGCTTAGCAAAGGCATCGCGACCGACGTCTTGCGGCGGAATTGGCCCTTGACCAATTCTTCAATGCAAAGCACGAAGGCTGCGTTGTCAGAGCAAGGGTGCGTGCTCTCAGAGACGAGGGGACGAAAGCCGTTCAATGGGCCCGAGTGGCGGAGGCGCGTCGTGGCAACAAAGCCACGATCCGGTCTTTGGTGGACCACGACGGGCGCATGCTACTCGATCCCGGGCAAATGTGTGAAGCTTTCAGCGGCACTTCGTATAGCTGTGCGGTGGCAGCTGCGGGCCGGATCGAGGGATGGACTTTAGTGTCTAGCTCGTCGGACTACCGCGGCTCTCGGCCACTGAGGCGGAGTGTTGCGAAAAGCCGATAACAATCGCTGAAGTACGGGAGGCAATGACTGGCTGCACAAGGGGTAAATCGCCTGGTTTGGATGGTCTGCCCTATGAACTTTAAGTACTTATGCCAGACTCGTTAGGAGGCCTCTTGGCGAACGTCTACTGCAACTGGCAACATAACGGGAGAATTCCCAGCTCTGTGAGCCGAGGAGTGGTGGCGCTGCTGAGAAAGGATCCGAACAAGGGGGATAACATAGATAATTTCAGGCCCATAACTCTGCTAAACACAGAGTTCAAGATTTTGGCCAAGGTGCTAGCAAAGATGTTGGAGCTTGTCGTTGGTGGTCTGGTCGGAGCGGCCCAGACATGCGCCATTCCCGACAGATCCATCCACGACATCCTCCACCACATGCGATACATCGTAGAGAGGGTAGCTAGGGAACCTGGCACGGGTGGGTCCTTGATCAATTTAGATCAGTCAAAAGCTTTCGATAGGCTCGACCATCGTTACCTAACGGCAGTCCTGACGGCGGCTGGCTGTGGGCCCATCTTCAGAGGCTGGATCGCTGCCATACACAGCGACATTTTCTCTGTGGTGAGAGTGGACGGTCACCTTTCGGAAACGTTCAACATCATGCGCTTGGTCCGCCAAGGATGTCCCCTCTCGTCCCTCTTGTACGTATTGACTCTCGAGCCATTACTGCACAAACTGGAGTCGTTGAGGGGGGTCTCGCGCGAACTAGGATGCGGAAGATCCGTGTCAGCATGTGCGGACGATGTCACCGTAGTGGTGTCGAACGGCAAACGCATCGAGGCGATCGGCACTACACTAAGATAATGCGAAGCGGTGACAGGAGCAATGATCAACCAGGAAAAGTCAGTTGGCCTGCAACTCGGCACCTGGAGAGGCAGGTCCATGCCATCCAACAGCGTTGTCCGGCGCTGGACGGACGGACCAGTTAAATTGCTCGGGGTCTGGTTTGTCCGGACCTCCAGACGGAGAAAAGCTGGGACGAGGTGACGAGCAGGGTAGCTTCTCTCACCCAGAAATGGGCCGTGAGGAAGCTATCCCTGAAAGGTCGAGCGGAGTGGCTAACGCGTATATCGCGTCCGTCATCTACTACCACCTGACCGTCGTACCTTGTCCTAAGCCCCGCCTGACTGCGCTGGAGCGTTTGCTCTTTCGCTTTATGTGGACGGGACGCGCTCCACTGGTCAGGCGGTCAATCTGCTGTCAACACCCGCTACGTGGAGGGCTGGGTATGCCGTGGCTGATGATGCGCAGACACGCGCTGAGGCTACGGTATCTCCACATCTTCCTCGACGGTGATCAGGTGTGGTCTCCGTTTGCTAGACACGTCTTTCTCCAGCTCGTCTCCTCGACGGAGATGCAGTCCTGGGTCAAGCGAAGACCGAGAGGAAGCGCTTGGAGACTGGAATGTCTTCAGGCGCTCACAGCCCTCGACCAATCGGGCAATGTGATCGGTGGAAACTCTACCTTGGCGTTCTATAGAGGATTAGTGGAGGGGAAGAGCGACGGCTTACTTGCGGAAACTCTAGTCGTCTTCGAAAATCAACTAGCCAATCTCTTCGGAAGAACTTTCGGGCCGGAGCCTATGGACAACTTCCAGACATCCCTGGCCTGGCAGTGCTACATAGGAGCTTTGCCAGTTCGGGATAAACTCTACAGGCATGGGGGTGCCGTCAGCCAGGCATGTCCGAGATGCGCGCAGGGCGACGAAACCGTCCTGCGCACACTCGTCCAGTGTCCGAGCATTTCTGACTTGTGGGTTTATGTCGAACACCTGCAGTCGCGTGTAGGACGGATCCAGCTATCAGCTGAGTGCATCTTGAGGATTGCCCCGCCCTCTTCCTTTAGCCGGGAACTGCAGGCAGTTTTTATCTGTCTGATGGCCATGACGAAAAAGATAGTATGGTGGACACGTTTGAAAGGGCTGAAGACGAGCACTTACCTCTTCGGTGATGCCCTGATTAACTTTTTCAAATTTCATTTGAAAAGAAAAATCAGGGTAGAAAGGGAAGTGCTCTCTTCCCAGCATTTTGTTGAAAGATGGGTGAGAGAGGCAATAATGGCCCGAGTGAATGGGCCTACTCTGAGTATGTGTCTGTAAATTAAAGGTGGAAAACTGGGAGACGGCACTTGCACTGGTGGTCAGGGTCACTGTGGCTTTTTAATGGGCTTTCTCCACCAATGTCCCTCGGATGTCGCCACCCTGTTGGGGACTGTTTTCATTGTTCTATTATTACATCCTCTGTTTCTTTTTTTTACACGCAGAAATGCCCATTTGTACCGCCCTGTATTGTCCTGTACTGTCCTTAATGTCTACTCTATGTAAACACTTTGTTGTTAATAAAGAAATCATTGTGAATTGGCAGTATCAGTAGAGGGTTGGCCGCCATGCTTTCTAGCATAGTTACGTCCCTTTACGGTTTGAGTTCAAATCCCGTCGAGGTTAACTTTGCCTTTCATCCTGACGGGGTCGATAAAATATAGTACCAGTAGCGTACTGGTGAATTGCTGGCCTTGTGCCAAAAGTAGAAACAATTATTATTATTATAGGTTAACTTTCTCCCTCAAAATTACGGTGTCGATAAAATAAAGTACCAATAATGTACTGGATAATTGCTGGCCTTGTTCCAATAGTAGAAACAATTATTATTATTATTATTATTATTTTTATTGTTGTTTTTGTTGCTGTGAAGACAAATCTGTGTGGGAAAAGGTTCGTAACTTTAAGCTGTTTTAAAGTGTCAATTTTTGTATTTTCTTGTCGTTAACGAAACTTAAGCTACACATCCAGATTTAAAGAGAGGGACACCTCTCAATATTCCGGCTTTAAGCCCGAATATTCAGATTTATTTTTTTTAAACTTCGAAAAAAATCGCTTCCCCTCCCAAAAATATTATGGAAATTTTCGACCATGAAACGGTAAACAACATTCAGGTCAAAAGTTTAAAGGCAGCCACTGTAGATTTCACCACGACTACGACGGCTACAGTCATGCCTGTCATCCACTCTACTGAATGTGAAGGCAAAACTAAAAAGCTACCATCACAACCCACTGTGATAGCCACAGTATCATCTGAAAACGACATCACCACCACCGCCACCACCACCACCACAACAACAACAACTCAGAGCAATAACGACAATAACACCGACAGCTTCAATGTAAACACGGATGGCGGTGGCATCAGCATCAACAAACAAAACAACAACAACAACACCCATAACAACAGCAAGAATGACAACACCAACAATAAGAGCATCAGAAGCACCACATTTGCTGCAGCAACAGCAAAAACAAAGCGCTTATTGAATATTGATATTGATATTAGCGATAAAGAAGAACAGTTGGCACAGCGTGGAGGCTAATTAAACGGGAGAAGTCCTGGGCAAACCTGACCATCCCGGACGAGGCAATAGCGGCCATGCAAAGGAGGACGGTGTTATTTCGATGCATTTCGGTGCAGACACGAAAAGTGGAACTTGCCAGCCAAGCAGAGGTCGAGGCTGCTTCGGAGTACATCGGAAGTAACATAGAGTACAAAGCAAGAGACAAACAGTTCGGTACTATCTCGGTACTGTTCAAAACCGAGGGCCTCGTTATTAAGCACTCAGCGACCCCCTGCAGAACGGAACGCATTATCATGCATCCGTCCTACATGGGTAAAAGGACAGTAAAGTTACGCATTCCCAACATCCCACCAGGAATGAACATATGGTGGCTGCTGGGATGCGTAATCGAGGAAGGGACAGACACTACCCTCCTGGATATCAAAAGGACAGAATGAGAAGAATGGTCCGGAGTGGATTTGGAGATTCTTCTCCAAATGAAACCAGAGGACATGAACAACATACCGGATTTTGCATGCCTGCAGGACGGGACAACAATACAACTAATCATTGACGGAAGAAGGCCACGCTGCTTCGTCTGCAGGGAAGCAACGCATCTGCAAGCCTTCTGCCCTCAGCGCAAAAATGCAGGGTGTCGCAAACCTCCTTTGTTGCCAACGCCAATGTCTGCACGGAAAGCTTCACCACCACCACTACCAAAAACAACACCAACAAAAACACAGACACCAACATCAAAAAAGGCCGGATCACCACCAACACCAAAACCAAACTAAGGGGAAACGAGGAATGCCCCCCTCCCAGTATACACATAGACAAAACAATTAACGCACACACAGACACAGAGACACTCACAGCCACAGACCCTTTGTCTTCCAGCAGCGAAAATGAAGGAAAACCCAAAAGTGCACAAAATCAGGGAAAACTCACAACAAAAAAAGCCCCAACAAAACATAAAAACATACACAACAAAAAATACAGACACCACTAACGCAAACACTTCCGCAATAACATCATCACCAACAGCAACATCGACACCACCTCCACAATCCCCGAAACGCAAACAACTTAAACAAACACAAGTACAAATCAACACACAAATACCTGAAATTCCAGACACCACACCTACAACAAAAACAGACATACCCGAAACAACACCACCAAAACCCTCACCACCACTGTCACCAAAACGAAACAAATCAAACCACACCAAAATGTTAAAAACTTCGTGCTTGTCAGTAGGGCCAACAATAAACTGATGGCCCTCTTAGCACAAAGCGAGGACATTCAAACAGAGGGGGAGATTTTTGAAATGAGCAAATTTTGCGTGCCAGAAGATTTAGTTCTGGTCCGAATGTCACTCAATTCCTTCACAGAAATTCGAGAGAGTTTTCCTCAAGAAGTGGGAACCCCGAATGTGAAACCCACATCAAGACTTTTAAAGGGATTCCCAAAATGAAACCCACCATCCATGGAGGTCGAACAACCCGACCTTCACAAGACCCCGTGAGGTAATAAACCTTCCCTGTCTCTCTTAGCTTACCAATATGGCCATATTAAGAGTAGGAAGTTTAGATGTTCGCGGCCTGGGGTCACCCTGGAAGCAGGGTCGCCTGCTCAACGACCTCATGTCGCTGGAAATGGATGTGATTGCCGTCAGCGAGACCAGAATTTCCGACACGCGCGCACTAGCCCCCATTTTCGACGACTATCAGATCGTCGCATCTGTTAGCAGACTGGGAATGGGGGTGGGGTGGCAGTGCTGTTTAGGAACGGACTGGGTCTCGAGGTAAGGTCGATCTTCCGGGACCCGGATGGTAAGTTGGTGGTCTTGGATGTGAGCAATAGTGAAGGTGGTGCGTCTATAGTGCTGGCCGTCTACAGGGGCGTGACGACCGGACATATTTAGGCGCCTGGAGACATTTCTGGGTACGTCTCGCCCTTTACTGTTAGCGGGGGATTTGTATGGCATATTAGACGCACGCTGCGATTGTGTGGGAGTAGCCGATAGGAGCGGGGGGGGGGGACAACAGCCTCAAACACCTACTCAGCCAGTTCCAACTGTCTGACAGGAAACGACTAGATTTCCCCAATGTTCCAATGTGGACATGGACCAACTGAATGGGGTCATCTAGATCGTATATAGACAGGATCTTCATTAGTAAAATAGATAGAAATAGTGTGGGCTGCCCACTTTTTAAAATGGTCGCCTATTCAGATCAAACATTTGTGATCTGTACGGTCGACCTAGATAAAACGCGTAGGCTAGGACCGGGTTACTGGAAGCTGAACATGTCATTTCCGGCACCTAACGCTTACAGGGACCGAGTCAACAATTTAGTTAATAAAAGTTGGCAGGGGGGATCATCAACAACAGATGGTGGGGGGGGGGGGGGGGGCTCTCAAAAGAGAGATTAGAGTAACTTCGAGAGAGTTCAGCAAAGAACTAGCGTTAGAGAAAAATAGAAAAGAGGGGCAGCTGGTAGATAATTAGACCAGGATATTTGTAGTGGCATTGGAACTGACGTGCTAGCAGCGAGAATGGCATTAGACTATTTCTTCAATGACAAACACGAAAGTTGCATTGTCAGAGCTAAGGCGCCGGCGCTGAGAAACGAGGGAACCAAAGCTGTTCGATGGGCCCGCGTGGCTTAGGCGTAGCGTGTTAATAAAATCACAATTAGGTCTTTGGCGGACCGAGACGGACACGAGAGAAGCGATTCCAAGCGGATGTGTAAGGCCTTTTGCCAGCACTTTGCTCGGTTGTTCGGGGAGAGTGGCGAGTCAGAGAGAGTAACGGATTTCATTCCCTACCTTGATGGCTTGCCGCGTATCTGGACTGTCGAAGCTGAGCGCTGCGAAATGCCGATTACTTCAGCCGAAATTCAGGACGCCCTTGTCGGCTGAATGAGGCGCAAGTCACCCGGTTTGGATGGCCTGCCCTCCGAGCTTTACGTAAATATGCCAGACTTGTTCTCCGAACTCCTCGAAGCACTCTACTGCAACTGGCAGCAGAATGGGAGTATTCCCAGTTCTGTGAGCAGGTGAGTGGTGACGCTGATAAGGAAAGATGAGAACAAGAGGGATACATTAGACTACTTCAGGCCCATAACTCTGCTCAACGCAGAGTTTAAGATTTTGGCCAAGGTGTTAGCAAAGAGATTGGCGCTTGTCGTCGAGGATTTGGTTGGGGTGGCGCGAAATTGCGAAATCTCAGCCAGGTCCATACACCACAATCTCCACCTCATGCGATACATCATAGAGAGGGTAGGGTGTAAACCTGGCTTCGGTGGGGCACTGATCAATTTAGATCAATCGAAAGCATTCGATAGGGTCGACCATCGGTATCTGGAGTTTATCCTCAAAGCAGCTGGCTTCGGCCCTGTCTTTAGAAGCTGGATCGCTGCAATGCACAGCGGCACACGCTCGGTGGTCAAGGTTAATGGCCACTTCTCGGAACCATGTCGGCTTTCCCGATCGGTCTGTCAAGGCTGACCTCTCTCTTCCCCTCTGTACGTATTGACTCTCGAACCTTTACTGCGGAAGCTGGAGGTGTTGCAGGGCATCCCGCTCGAGCCGGGACGTGGAAAGGCGGTTTCGGCTTATGCGGACGACATCACCGTGATGGGGTCGAACACTTCAGAAATCGAGGTGGTCGACACCTTATTGAAGGATTATGAAAGGTTGACAGGAGCCAAACTTAACCCGGCAAAGTCGGTGTGCTTGCAGTTCGGAACCTGGAGAGGCAAGCCCATGCCAACAGCGTCGTGGGCGCTGGACGGACGGACCGGTAAAGTTGCTCGGGTTTTAGTTCGGACCAAACCTCCAGTTGGAAAAGGATTGGGACGAGGTAACGAGCAGAGTAGCCAGTCTCATCCAAATATGGGCTGGGAGGAAGGTATCACTGAAAGGTCGCCCGGAGGTGGCGAATGCGTACATCGCGTCCGTCATCTACTACCGCCTGACCGTTGTGCCTTGCCCCCGTCTGCGCCTCGTCAAATTGGAACGGCTCCTCTTCAAATTCTTGTGGAGGGGACAAGTACCGTTGGTGAGGCGCTCCATCTGCTGCCAGCACCCTCTACGCGGAGGGCTGAGCATGCCGTGGCTAATGATGCGCAGACATGAGTTGGGGTTGCGACATCTCCAGATATTCTGCCTAAACGGTGAACAGGTGTGGTCGCCGTTTATCACGTTTTCTGCAGCTCATTTCTTTGACGGATCCGCTGTCCTGGGTCAAGAAGAGACCTAGCCTGGGTGACTGGCACCTGGAATGTTGCCAGGCACTCACTGCCCTCTACCAAGCGGGCAATGCGTTCAGTGGAAATTCCACTCTCGAGTTCTATAGAGAATTAGTGGTGGGCAAGTGTGATGAGGCACTCGGAGAAGCTTTGGGCATCGACGAAGTCGAACTGACCAGTCTGTACCGGAGGACTTTTGAGCCGGGGACGATGGACAATTTCCAGAAATCCATCGCTTGGCAGTGCTACAGGGGGGCACTGCCGGTTCGGGAAAAAACTCTACAGGCACGGAAGTGCTGTCAGACGGACCTGCCCAAGATGCACACAGAACGGCGAAACCGTTCTGCACGCATTTGTCCAAAGTCCGTGCATTACTGACTTGTGGTTTTATGTCGAACAGCTATTCTCGCGTGTGGAACGAATCCGGCTATCGGCCGAGTCCATATTGAAGATCGATCCACCGCCTTCCTTAGGTCAGGAAGTGCAGGAAATGTTCCTCTGTCTGGTGGCAGTTGCAAAAGAGGTTGCATGGTGGACCAGGTTAAAAGGACTGAAGACAGACACTTTTCTCTTCGGCCAATCCCTCATCAACTTCTTCAAGTTTTACCTGGAAAGGTAGGTGAGGGTGGAGAGAGAAGTGCCCTCCCCCCCCCAGTATATTTGGTAAAAGCTAGGTGAATGTGGCGAGAATGGCTCGTGTGAATGGGCCTACTCTGACCATGCGGCTATAGGCTAGCTAACTTGAGGAGAGGGGTGCTCTCCCTGGGTATCCTAGAAGCGCAGGGTGGTTCAGGATGGGTAGGGTACGCGAGTCATCCCAGGGTCGTCCACACCCTATCGCGGAATTTATTTTGTTTCTTTATGCATAGTTTATTTTATATTTTTATATTTTCATTGTTAAATTAGTCTTGCCGTTGTGCACTTTTACTCGACCTTATGTAAACCCCCACTGTCCCTGTCTTAGTATTGTCCCCTACATGTCGGCACTTTTGGCTAATAAGTGAAATCATTATTATTAGTATTATATATACACACACACCCACACGCACGCACACACACCCACACAAACACGCACACACATACATACACACACACACATATATATGTGTATATATATATATATATATATATATATATATATATATATGTATGTATATATATATGTATGTATATATATGTATGTATATATATATATGTATGTATATATATATATGTATGTATATATATATATGTATATATATGTCAGGTCACCAGTTGGTGCTACTGGTAACATGTATCCCAGTACAACCTGTCTCATGGTCGGGTCGTTGGCGACTAAACTGGCAACCCCACCAGGGTTTCTTGGTGAGGAGGGTGACTTTGGACATCCTGCAGGACTAAAAACAAAACCTGTCAAAGGGCAAATGAGCTCTTAAGTGTCAATGGCCATCCAAAATCACCGGGAGAGATGACCCCTTAACCTCTGTCAAGGCAGAATTCTAGGAGAAGGAAAACTCTGATATAAAACCTGCAACCCTGATGGTATCCAATGATGTTGACTTGTTCTTCTTTTTGGTAAATATCATCTTGGTTAAGATAGTAGGACTGGCTTTGTGCAGTGCATTTGCACACTATAAAAGCTTCATAGCACAGGCATTGCTTTATATCTGGAGATCTCTCTGCACTTGTCATCACAACGTACCATGGGCCCAGCACTATGTGTCAATAATTGTCACAAGTGTAGTGTTTGTACCAGAGTGTTCAAGTCGCT
>OZ024740.1:95048033-95073033 GCA_964016885.1 Eledone cirrhosa
TCATAATGTGTGGTAACAATCAAGTTTGCAATTTTCAACTGTGAAAACAGTTGAAAATTGCAAACTTTACTGTCACCACACATTATGAACCTGGAGATTGCGAAAGCATGAAAGTACTTGTTCAATTAAAACTTAACATTTAATATTCTATCATACTATTTCATTATAATACCATTATACATTTTAAATGATTGTAAATAAAACGAGTAAATCAGACAAAGTTGGAATTCCTCTTATTAATATAATATTCTATACACAATCATACACACCCGTGTATATTTATATATATATATATATATATATATATATATATATATATATATATATATATATATATATATATATATATATATATACATATATATATATATATATATATATATATATATATATATATATATATATATATATATATATATATATATATATATATATATATATATATATATATATATATATATACATATACATATATATATATATATAAACGTGTGTATATGTATAATAAAGCCAAAACAATGCAGGTATGGACATAGAGTAAATAATGCAAATGCAAAAGATATTGTTGACAATTAATCTTTTACCTTAGATTCATTTAAATGTCCTTAATTTTCGAGATATCTCTTCTTCGGGGGGAAGTAAAGCGGTTAAACCAGTGTTCTAAATAGCTTGCCAAGTCATGCTGACAGGAAATGGTATATGGCCTCCTCCATATATGTATATATATATAAGTATGCATGTATGTATACGTACATACATATATGTATACAGACGTACAGTAGTATGTATATATATATATACATACATGCACTCATATATATATATATGCACGTATCGGTTTACCGAACATTTATTGTAATGCTCGGTTCGTTTGCAAACAAACAAACAGCCCGAATTACGCCGTACAGTGTATACATATATGTATGTACATATACATACATGTATACTTTCAAATTCCAATTGAGTTCTAGCACGTGGTCTGAATCCCTTTTAGAATTCATTGTCCTGCGCATGTATTGTTTTTGGGGCGGTAATACTTTCTCATTTTTGAATCAGTTTGAGTATTTCTTTAGAACTACTAGAGTAGCGACCTGGCGGATACCTCAAGCACTGCTGGTGATTATCGCTAAATACTGATATTGATTTGATTATCAATAATAGTATTCTTAGGCAACCACTGCGGAATTATAAGAGCCCACTTGTATAAGCATCTGTTGATCTAATAAAAGCTTCTGCATAAATTAGTATAATGTCACCCAAATTTGTAGAATCTTATAATTGTTTCTACTTTTGGCACAAGGCCAGCAATTACCCAGTACATTACTGGTACTTTATTTTATCGACCCCGTAAGGATGAAAGGCAAAGTTAACCTCGGCGCGATTTGAACTCAGATCGTAAAGGGACGTAACTATGCTGGAAAGCATGGTGTCCGACTCTCTACTGATACTGCCAAAACGAAGAGATATATTTGATATAACTCATATGAAATAATACAGCCAAGTTTCCACACAATACAATTTGTTAGCACCCCGAACGTTTAATTAGGAATATACTCACTTATTACCTAATGTTTGTTGAGTGAGTTGGGATTTGGCCGGAGTATCGGTAAAAATCTTCCTTCGATAACGTATGTATTATATATATAAATATATATATATATATATATATATATATATATATATATATATATATATATATATATATATATATATATATATATATATATATATATATACATATGTGTGTGTGTGTATATACATGTAGATACATCCACCAAAATATAGGGTAGTGTCCAATCCGTATGAACAACGCAATGTAATCCAAATATAGAAGACAACATGAAAAGGGAAGATGCATTCTAAAATGTACGATAAAAGTCATAGGAAAACAGAGTCAATATAAATTAATAAAAACAATGAAACAAAAACAAAGAACAAGTTCCTTATATTAAACAATTCATCATTTTACGATCGTTTCTGGGATGTAAATATGTGTTGGTAGGTATGTATATCATATAGATCTATGTAAACATATTACAAATTATCAGAGGAAATATACATAGCTTCACACATACATGCCGTCCTCAGAATTGATGAGATGTGTTTATTGAAAAAATTCTAAGAATTAATATAAAAGGTCTGTTTGGGAATAGAAGTTGAATTGACCGATAGAAAATAAGTTAGAGTTCAAGTTGATAGAATAACAGTAGTAGAAATTAAATATAGGGGTAGATGAGTGCAGACTTATGCTTTGAATGAAAAGAATACTATTGGGATAAAATTATGTCAAGTCAAGAAGATAGTGAAGGGTACACGAAGGGATGTTATTAAAGGATATTGTTAAAAACAAAGGAAAATACATTTTTAGGGTAAGGGTATTAGTGAGAAATACCAATCTCATTTAAACCACAAGGAATCTAGATATATAATAAGAAATTAAATTAATTGATAGGTATACTTACAGGGATGAAGTTATATTAATTCATATGAATGTGATGTTATTAAAGAATGATGTTAAACACGAAGGAAAATAAAATGTTGGGATAAGGGTATTAGTGAGAAATACCAATATTATTTAAGTTACAAGGAATCTAAATACATAACAGGAAATTAAATTAATTTATAGGTATACTTACAGAGATAAAATTATATTAATTCATATGAATGTGATAAATAAAGAAGTAAGAAATGTAAAGCAATAAAAAATAAATATATGGAAAAACTGAAGTAGATAAACATTTTTTATAAAGAGTATTGTATCTATACGGACATTGATGATAATACGGATATTAATTATATTTAATAATCATAGGTACTAAATGTGATACATAGGGGATGCGATTAAATGAAGTAGTGTGGTTAAAAATAATTTTAGGAAAAGAGAGCTGTAAGAGGGGAATAACAATATGAAGATCTATGTAGTAAAATACTAATAATTTGTAAAATATAATTACAATAATTTGTAAAATATATGAGTAGGGTGTATATTAATTAGGTTTATAATATTTGAAGGTTCTTCTAATTCTATGATTGCAAGAAATAATTAATTCCTGTCGCTTATTTAATAGGATATGTTTAGATTTCATGATTTCAAAAAGTTCTTGGGCGCATAACCTACACTCGTATCTGCTATTTTGATAAGAGGTGGCCCTTTTGAGCACGCTCCAGGTCAGATTGTAATCGATGTTCTTCTTTCTATAATTATTAATTGTTTCAGCCAAGGATGTTGTATTAGCTAATGCGGCATTTTAAAACTATGTTGTGGGTATTAAATCTTACTTTAAATTGATTAGACGTAACTCCTATATATTATCAGTGGAGTCCTTAGTGTTAATTTTACATTTATAGACTATGTTATTGATAAGACAATTTCCCTTTAATGGGCAAATTTCTGTTGATTCTGCAGTTACAACCATTCGTGAATATTATATCAGGGGAGTTAGTCAGATTTGGTGTGGAGTTAACAGGACTTACCATAGGTGAAGTAGATGGTGGTTTGTTACGGTTTATTTTAGTATTATTATGGTTCGTTTATGTGTTGGTGGTGTATTTATGATTGTTCTACACTTATATGCGTTGTACGCACTTATATTCTGTTGAATATTTTTTGAAGTGGAGTACGAACATTTGACAGTAGATCTATTTAAAATTTGATTGTATTTCTGGTTGGTGGGAACACTTTCTCTAGGATATCAAATAACTTTTTAGGGATATGGTCTTTAATTTGTAGATTAAGAGGAGCAATATAACAAGTAATCCGTCTATCACGGTTTCGATATTGTTTCTTATATTTAGCCGATGTAACAGAAGGTCTACTAAGGGAGTTACTATTAGTGATTTTATTATATATAGGTTTAGACAGATTAACTGATTTAGGTGTTTTAATCTGATTACTAGGAATGTTGTTAGTAATGTTGTTAAGATATGTTGGAGTATTAGGATGAATGGTTTTTTGAAACTCATTATATTTTATGTGAGAAGAGGTAAAGAAATTAAGTTTTAGGTTGGTGTTTTTAGGTGTAGTATGAGTGGCATTTAGGTGTGGGTTTTTCATTTGGTGTTTGTTGGTAATATTAGGTTCTATGTTTGACATATTATTGGTGCAAGATATGTAGACTAATTTGTTTTTGTGGCCGCTTCTAGCTAAAGCTTCGTTATAAAAGGTCACGTTTTTATCGAATACATCCTGATTTGATGAATTTAGATTATGAGTGAGGTGTTATATGCTAGGTTTTTAAGGATAGATCTAGGGTGATTGGATTGTGAGTGTATGTAATGCAAGTTTTGGTTAGGTTTATTGTAAGGTTGGTAGATACCCGTAAAATAGGTCCAACGTTATATCTAGGAAATTGACTAATTTACTGGTGTTTTCAAAACACCGAGAGACCTTGTTGATACTATTGAGGACATTTGTCCTACGATTCCTGGATTACTGGTCTAGCTGTGATCACCCCATACTATCATACTAAATATAGAGATTGAAGTAATCCAACGAAGTTACACCAAGAGGATTGCTACAATGAAGGAGTTTAGCTACTGGGAGAGGCTAGAAACTCTACTCCTTGGAAAGAAGACGTGAGAAATACGCAGTGATATACATATGAAAAATCCTGGAGTACATATAGCACCAAACTTTGTTATTGAGAGCTAGGCAAACACCCGAAAAGGACGTCATTGTGTGATGCCAGTGGTCCCGATTTTCACATCTAGAATAAGGAGAAGATATTGCAATAGCCTGGGGTTGAAAGGCTCTCAACTCTGTAACAAGCTGTCAAGAAATTTGAGAGATCTGCTTATTCCCTGTGATTGTTTCATATGTTTATTTTAGATATACATATAGATGTCAAGCAATTTCTAGTTGATATATATATATATATATATATATATATATATATATATATATATATATATATATATATATATATATCAACTAGAAATTGATTGACATATATATATATATTGTATTCTCATTGTATTCTCATTAGAAACCCTTTATATACTTGTTTACCAGTAAATAGAATTGCCATCTGTCATATACTACCTCCCTCCTCTTCTGTTATTACAACTAATATAAATACTTCAATTTTTCTGATTTTTTCCAATTTATCCAATATCACTGAAGAAGTGACAACTGATTATACATTTGCTATCGAATACTTGCTAACATTATATGATTACGCAAGCAGCGATACATAGGTATTCCGTCTGTTACAGAAACATATGTCAATACCTAATAAATTTATTTTAAGAAAAAAGCACTTTCATTTTATATTCATCTTTTCTACATTTTCTCCGGAATATAATTTATACTCGTTGACCAAACCTACACGTATGCTGTTCATCTCTAACGTGACGATATATTATCACTACATTATTGATAACCTGAAATGCTCTCTCTATATATATATATGTATATACGTGTATATATTAAAATACAAATATTATTAAAATAGATGTTCTTTTGATCAATTACATTTTATTATACATATTTCAGAGTACAACGGTACATCCTCATCAGACAAAATATAATGATACATGACATACCCTGAGATGTTAAATGGTTAAGATTTAATCAAGGTAGTCAAACGCATGTAAAACTCATTCTCTGATATGCTCATTGAATCTTGTTTAACACTTTAATATATATATATATATATATATATATATATATATATATATATATATATATATATATATATATATATATATATATATATATATATATATATATATATATATATATATATATATATATATATATATATATATATATATATATATATATATATATATATATATATATATATATATATATATATGTATATATAACAAAGAAAGTTTGGACCATACGGTGGACCATAACGCAGCAGAGTACTCGAAATTTAGGGTAGTAGAGTCGGTAATCCGAAAAGAGTCAAGGACCCGACGGTTGTATCCTGCCGTTTCGACAGCTAGATCCGAAACTGTCGGATGTATATATATATATATATATATATACATAAATGGTGCTGGTGTCCCGGCATGGCCTTATCCCCCTGCTGGAATGGAAATACAAATAAGTAAATAAACGTATATAAGTGTGAGCGTTTATGTGTATGCATATTTAATCAAAACTTTATAATTGTCTCATATATTGTTCTTAATTAAACCACTTCAGTATATTGTGATTTCATTACGTAAATATTGACATATTTATCTAACCTCTCATAGTTTTTAACATTATTTGGAAAAAAAAAAACATTATTTTCTTTTATTCTTAGGAAATATTTATTTCTTTGGAATCTTACATTATTTCTAACATCTTCAATTTTCTGGTTTCATTCATTTAAGCTGAAGACTAACGACATTTGGATAGAATGTTGCAGGTGGAATAAAAGATTTATTAAATATAACCATGAATCGGCAGCTAAAATATTTCCCCATCTATTTAATTTTCTAATTTCTATTGAACCATTATTTCATTTAGGTTTATTATCGGGTTAATATAATTTAGATTTATGATATTGCATGCAATAGGAAGGGAATTATAAATTTAGTATATTCGAAACGCTATCCCATTAATAAACCTACTTTCTATCATATTCTCTAGAGTGTATTATTGGCATCATACAGAGTAACAGCTGCAACGTATAATTGTGTCTTCATTTAGAAAGTTATACGTTTCCCACCTTGCCTCTGTATTCTCTGATGGGAATTTACACCAGCACTTGCATGACACTGAATTGATCTTAACCACTTTAGGGCTATTATTAGATTAGTTTTTATATTAACCAATTAAGTGCAATTGCAAAAGTAATTGATAGAACTTTTAATATTGTCTACAGACTATGTGTTTGTGTCTAAAGAGGCCTAAAGAGAACTTCGGAAAATAAGTAAATGATTCGGGTGCTTTTATAATGCTGAACGCTTCTTGTAGCTAGGCCAGGTTTGGTGTACGAGTAAAATATAGTATCATGCCCTGCAGCTGCATTTATGTAAGTTTAAACTATTAGTTTCGCTGATTGTCACGACGTATCCGATTCTCATTCAAATAATTATTTATTTGTGTGTAGTCTCTGCACAATTTCATGCACATTCGATTCAACATCAACATCTGAATGTATAAAAGAACTATAGGCATGGTCTTTTCATTATTAATTACGTAAATCTAACAATTTAAAACAATGCCTGCCTCGGAAATTAAATAAACGTTTCCTTGCGTATTTTGGGGCGCTTAACAAAGAAATAACAAAATAAATGAGAGATAATGTCGAATTTCTGATCATTAGTTAGATTTTTTATTTAGAAATAATTGATAATGGCACAAAGATAACACTCTCTTCGTGTTGATTAGACAGAGCACATATTCATCGTTCTTTAATTTTGGAAGATACATTTCGAGATCCAGAAAAGCCTGAACTGTGTTATGCAAAGATTTCATGAAATATACCATCAACAACAGATGCATGTGATACGGAGGAGGCAAACTTAGTTCAATATCTACAAACGGCATATTTTGGACATTCTACACCCCAGGTTCTTGTAACATGCACACTTATGAAGTTTCCTTGTGCAGTGAGGATACTTTATAAGATTGTCCTTTTCATACGAAAAAAAAAACAAAAATACAACACATATTTGTGTGTATATTGATTATAGTCCCATGAAGTAAATAACCTCTCTTAAGTCACCACATATCAGTGGCTCTTAATTATTTTAACATTAAAGATCAGAACTTACATCAATATTTCTCATGTTTCCTTTCTACCAACATGTCCATCCCCGATTAATAGGTTTAACTAAGATCAGTCAATGAATAATTGTTTCTACTTTTGGCACAAGGCCAACAATTACTCAGTGCATTACTGGTACTTTATTTTCGAGGCCCCGTTAGGATGTAAGACAAATTTAATCTCGGTGGGATTTGAACTCAGAATGGCAAGGGCCGTAACTCTATGCATCAATACATGGTGTCCGACCCTCTACCGATACTGCCAATCCACCGCCCCTGACTCAATGAATAATGTCGACTAGTCTGTATGGTGACCAAGGAATAATGTAAATTCTACAAGATTACCGAAATCATCAAAAGTGTTATCAACATAACTAAAGAAACATAGCTTGGCATCACACAAATGTATATTCCATTATTGTAGCTATCTACTTAACAACTCCGATTTATTTTATGGCATGCCTAAATCTATGAAGAGATCATTTAGAGTACTTTGTCTTATCATGTGTGGCAATTTGATGCATACATTGAAGCAAAGACTGGATCATCTGAAGTTGAAGATTCACATTATGCATCAATGTTCCTATTTGTATCAGTCTTCAGGTCACGAATTATGTCTGGATTCTCATGTGTAGATCATTATTCACTAAGTATTACTGTGTACACAATATATCAGGATAATCAGTATTTCCTTTCTTCCTACCTTTAAGTCGTTTCCGATATGGTGTCGCAAAACAAATAAAACACTCCTTTAAATGATTAGTTAGCAGATACCAAATTAGTTGGCCTGCAAAGATACATAGATATTAATTTCCTTTGCCAATATTGTTATTACAGTACACATGGGTGCCCAACGCTTCTTTGGGTCCCTCAATAATAGTTATGTAAAACCTTTAGGTTTTATTTATGAAATATAAAAGATTAGGTTGATATAATATAATACTATTATTGCAGTTTAGTCATTTAAAACATGGCAATCTTATGTGAAGTAACATGGACAAATATAGCATCATAAATCTGATTTCTTACATACATAGTTACATACGTGAAAAAACATATTTTGCTTACGGTTCACGCTCATTCAGTTATCTTAGTCTTCTACATAATCAGGGAAAAACAAATATTAAATGCTTTTGTTATTAATAAGAAAATAACAAAACGCCTTATTTCTTCGGATTTTGGGATCTACATTATTGACATATGCTTACAATACATTCTCTTGTTTTCATCAACAACTTCTAAGGTGCGTTTTAGCTAAATCTTGAGGACAAGATCTAAGTTTCAAATCTGAATACTATATACGAATTCAGCACCTTTAAATGATTAACGATAATCCGGTTTGATCTCTAAAGGTATTTGTTTTGGCGACCAGTGTAACGTAGGTATATATATTTCAATTCTTTAATATATATCTCCAAATGAAATTTCCCTCTAGAAATAATTTGGGCTTCCGGATCTTCAGCGGAGACCAATTATGTTTGTAACTCAATTGCGTCCATTACTAGTTAATAATTCTCCAAAATCTACACCCTTCTATTTGGGAGAATTAACCGCTAGCCATTGATGATCTGTAACAGGAATTTGAGAATGTTTTAAACCATATATACGATGGATTTTGGACAGCCGTGACACGTTGTTTCATGTTAAAGCTGCGATTACACCAGATTTAATTGCTCATATTTTACTAAGCTGGTTCTCTTAATTCCAACAATTTACTTCTTTAGTTTATATGCAAAAATCACATTCATTTTCGTGCGAACAAATATACTTAATGATGTATTCATAGCTTGCCCCATGCCGTCCAAAATGAAGGCTAATTGTAATATCAATACATAATAAAGAAAACAGATGTTTGTGTGTTTGCTGGTTGGTTCCTTAGCGAGCATTCACATAATTGATAGAAACATGCAAACAAAAACAGCTGTAACGAATCTTATAATGCACTGCTTTCCTTTCCCAGTCATCACATAGATGTGTGTGTATGTAATAATTAGTTTTTCTAAGTTTGTCTGTTTATACATATGTGTTTGTAAATTCGCATGTGTTTTTCTATTGTCAATGCATTTTTCTAAATAAACACATACAAACACATATGCACTCACACACATATTATATATAATTGTCTCTACTTTTGGCTCAAGGTCAGCAATTACCAGTGCATTACTGGTACTTTATTTTATCGACCTCGTAAGGATGAAAGGGAAAGTTAACCTCGGTGGTTCTGTACTCAGAATGGCAAGGGACGTACTTCTATACGTCAAAGCATATTATATATAATGTATACAAACATTTCTGCCTGACTGTAAAACGTTTATCATTGCATAGACGTGCTTGTTCCACGTTTCTCAAAAGGATGATGGAAGTTCCAATCTGCTATATTATATGTAGATATAGATATATATAATTAATATAAAAGAAGGCCGTCAATGTAAAAAAGGTCCCTATTTACTTGAAATGGTTTCTACAAATGCCAAATTAATATGGATATGGATATCATGCTTATCTATAAGTGGTCAGCTATAATAATTGTTTCTACTATTGGCACAAGCACAGCAATTATCCCAGTTAATTACTGGTACTTTATTTTATCGACCCCGTAAGGATGAAAGGCTAAGTCAATCACGGCGGGATTTGAACTCAGAGCATAACGGGGGTAACTCTATGCTGGAAGGCATGGCCTCCGACCCTCTACCGATACTGCCAATTCACCACCCTAATAATTGTTTCTACTGTTGGCACAAGGCCAGCAATTACTCAGTACATTGTTGGTACTTTATTTTATCGACTCCTTAAGGATGAAAGGCAAATTTACAACAAATTATATGACACAAAAATGTATTCAGTAATTTCCAGGCTCTTAGCCACTGAGTAATAGACAGTCAATGTTGGCCAGAGTTCAACTCGAGGAGATTGCCTGGTTTGAACTCCAAATGCGGATCCTTCTACTTCGAAAAGAGAATCGTTTTTCAATATTACTCTAGCCCTGGCCAGCCATAGGATCCAACCCTTTTGCCAGACTCAGCATATGATGATGTTTTATTTCTACCGCAATCAGAAGCGACGCACGCAATCCTACACGCGCACACGCATACACGCACACTCTCACACATGTTCATAGTTTTTACTTTCTGTGGAACGCTGAAATCACGCACACACACATAAACATACGCGCACATACATACACACGCACACATGTTAATAGTTATTGCTTTCCTTACTCTCTTATTTCCACACACGGAATACTGACATTGTTGAAATTAATATATATATTATTCATGGATCTTCTAGATTAAGTCTATAGATTTCATATTTGTATGAATGTAACTGACGTTTATATTATTGTTCCGTTCTGTTCCTTCAATCAGGAAACCTTATCAACTTTCCTATGAAGAGTATTTCTACCTCATCGTAGAACAGATCGTCATAGAATCCATACTCATAATGCAAAATAACTAATTGATTGATAACTCCAATATGTGTCATTTAAATTAATTGAATACTTTTATTAGGTAAGACCTTAACCAACAGTGCAAAGAACCTAAACACACAACGCAACATATAGAAGTCCTCATTCTAATGCGAAGGTTTATTCTCCATGTAATTTTGTGTTTTTGTTTCCATCTATTTAGATGTAAACAACATAATTTCCCAATTATTTAACTTTTGTCTTAATTATATTATATGTACATTAACATAAACAATAATACCAGTAGAAACTGAACTAAATATATCCGAAACATTTCTCTATAAACAATAACAAACAATCACGATTTGCCCCTTTCTGAAGAGTTTCACGTTATAAGTGTGAAGTCCTTAAGCAAGTTCTATTAACATGACATTGGACCGACAATAATTAATTTGAGCTATAATATAAAGATCCATTTGAGTCATCATGATTATGCTTCAGGATTATATATACACCTCTGCACAGCTCATTTCATGTGGTGTACCTTTTAATACTCACCGTGAAATCCAACTAAAGATAAATCACTAACGTCTAAACTTTATCTCAATTAAATATTCTTTATTTACAAATATAATCTGTAGAAAAGAACATCGGTTTAATTATGTCCAACATCTGTGAATTTGTATCGTTAACAGAAGTTATGATTTTTAGTATGGCGTGGAATGTTAAGTAATAGACCAGAGAGAAAACATTTAAAGAATATATAGTTTAGAGAAGCAGTGCAATTATTTCTATGATACTATACATTAAAATACTTTGCGATATGACACAAAATATGTAAACGTACTGCCTAGAAGAATCTAATTAAATTGTAAATGATTATTTTGAATTAAGGATTGAAATAGTTATGCAGACATTAAAATGAAACGTGTGCTTGGATTTAAAATTATTCTAATACAATATAAAACAACCTTTAAAGCCTTCAGTTGAATAGATATTCTGAATTTCTTTAGCAAGATTCTTTATCTGAAAACGTGATTTGAAGCCGATATGTTTTATACTTTGGGAGGGTCATGTTGCCAATAAAAAACACACGCACCAGAGCCTTTCACTTCAATGTATTATAATACATATATAAATTTAGGAATTTATAAGTTTCCGGTTGGTTGGTTGGTTTTACACCAGATGGTTCTTTATATATTGTCAAAGATATTTCGTCAGACATTATGTGACCTCTTCAGTGACTGGGGATTCTTTTCTTTGTTTTTGTGCCTCTCCTTTGTTCTGTCCTAGGCCATATTGTTTCTGTGAGTGTATTGTGTGCTCAGTCTGCGCATGCGCCACATCCGGGTGTCTGTGTGTGTTTATATTCGTTTATTTATGTGTTTATTTACATGTTACAGGTTGGTTGTTTGTTCTATGTGCGTGTATGTTTTCATGTTGTCCTTAATTGTAAGTTGTGATGTTGCTGTTCCACTCATGTTTTCTATTTAATTTTGGTTGTAATTCTTTTAGGTTTATTGCATCTGTGATTTGTCTAAACATTGCGTCTTTTCTGTGTGTAGATTCTATTTTTATTTCTATGTTTTCTAATTTACCCTTATGTTCTATTTTAGCATGTTGGTAGAGTACAGATGATTCTTTACTCTCTTGAAGGTCTCACCAGTGTTCATGTATCCGTTCCCCTACGCTACGAGCTGTCTCACCTATGTACATTATATTTTTTTCTCTACATTGTCCTTCAGTACATCTTATGCTATATACAACATTTCTAGTTTTACAGTTAATATGGGGGCTTAATTTACAGGTTATACATTTCTTATCAATACAGGGGGGTCTTTGAAAAGGGTATGTCTTGCTAATAAGTGTTTTTACGGAGGTACATGGTCTTTCTACTATTTTAATTTTGAGTTTATGTTTATCTAGGGCCCTTCTAAATTGGTAAGCTAATTCACCTCTAGGGGTTGTATCGATGAACATTACACTCTGGTATTTATTGCTATCATACCATGAGTTTATTCTATTAGCCTTATTCCTAGTTATTTCTATTATATTCCAAAATGTGCTCCTATACAAGGGGCAGGTCCCATTTGTGTCATTATTTACCATTTGTTTCCCATTTGATTCTGGCTCCTCTATACACTCTGATTTTATCTCTCTGATAGAAATCAGATAACTGCATACGGTGGATGAAGTGTTGTATATGTCTCTCTAGATCTCCGGGGTTGCATATGCGGGACACGTTTCTCATCACCCGTACCAAATCCGCAATCAGCATGTTGATTTTTGTATGGTCCGAAACAGCTGAGTTTCGGTGGATCAGATATTTGGAAGTCATGGGTTTGGCATAATGGGAATGGAGGATTTGTTTTTTGTTATTAATGGTATCTAACCACTGAAGAGGTCACATAATGTGTGACGAAAGAACTTTGACAATATATAAACAACCATCAGGTTGTGGAACCAACCAACCAACCGGAAACTTATAAATTCCTAAATTTATAAATTTATTATAATAAATTGAAGTGAAAGCAACTGGTGCGTGTGTTTCTTATTGGCAACATGACCCTCTTGAATAGATATTGTTTTGATTAAATGAAGAAGGATGTGAAGGTCGTGATATCTAGATAAATATTTATTTGTGTTTCGGAAACATATTTTATTCATTTAGTCATGTTTTACATCTCAGTTTCCTAAAAGGTGACCCAGTAATTTCCTAACGATAAACCACAATTTCTATACCAAAATCAAGGAATTTCGATACCAAAATCAAGGAATTATTTGACTTTATACATATATATATTGTATATAAGTTTGTTTATGATTTGTAAATGAAACAAAGTCACTATGTTCTTTATTACAATCTGCAATATTATAATATTCATAATCATTTCGATATTAGAGCAGATTATTGTAATATTATTATTAGGAATGTGTATATCATATACTTTTGATATACTTCTAAATTCCGCAACCTCGCACGCCTAACCCTTAAATATTAATTTAAGGTGTTAAACAGACATAGTGCTGTGTTTGACGTTAGGGTGCTATTTTGATTTCGAAATTTAGTTCGAATCAATTTGGTGCACTCGATGAAATTATCTGAACAGTTTTCAAATCTGATTTGATAGCACTATCTAAACAATCATAGGAATTTGGCATTTTCAGGATTGTTATTTCCGAAAGCTTAGATTATTTTTGACATACAAATATATTGATCCACGTCTATTGGCTGCAGTACATATGTTGCTAAAACAATTTTGAATATACTAGCTAATATATATGTCTTAAATAAACATTAATAATGTGGCGTTGAATGATACTGTTTTGATCTGGTAAATATGTAAGCTTCTAACTAGAAATATACTCTTCTCTACTTTTCACATAACACAGTCTGTTCAGATTTGCTCTTGATAACAGATGATAAAAATCGTGGGTATGATTCTCGCTCCAATATGTCTGCATGGTGTCTATTTCGATTCATTTTGAAAGCATGGATCAGATATTAGAGAAGAATAACATTTTCAACATCTTTCAAGATATCATAATACGGCCGCCTTAGCAGAAATTGACGCAACAATTGATCTCCACGTGTGTCTGTAGTTCATTGCCGCTGCTAAGTCCTGGATTTCAATACCTTAATCTCTGGAGATGACATCGGTAGGACACCTTGCGCCAACTTTTATTAGTAACTTCTTGTAGTTTCCAAAGTAGTAATGGGGACACAGCCTCATAGGTAGCACGATGGCAGTGACCAGAAAATCTTACACTCCTTTTACGTACAACGAAAGATATGCGTGAGAGGCCGGCATGATTCTCTCTCAAAGTCAGATGTCACCAACTTATGTTCTGAATACGTTGAAGCAGGAGTATAGGTGCCATCAAGACGTTTTTGTTGTATAGATGAAAGCGTCCATATTTCACGTCATATGGCAAGATTAATTGAATTGTTACTTGGAAAAGTCTGATTTTGGTGTGGTTGGAAATATTTGAGCACCAAACTCGATCCATCTTGTTTCAATCTGATCATGCGCTTGGGCCTTTCTGCTGGCGAAAGTAATCTCAGAGTCCATGATCCAGGGCCCAAGATACTTGAAATCCTCAAAGTACTTGATATCACTGCCGTTGATTGCTTAGATATTTTGCCTGTACAGTTTGATATGTACTCTGTTTTACCTTCGTTCGGATGAAGGCCAACATGGGCGGCCACTTCTAGGAGAGATGTCAATTTTTTGGCGAATTTTCCGGGATATCTGCAAGGGATGCGATGTCACATGCAAAGTCATGGTCAGTGAGATGTTGAGAATGGTGCCTAGAAACCATGCGGTCTTTAATGGTCATGCTTTGTTATTGATTTTGTCAATTGAGAGACTGAGGTCGTAGTCTAGTGCAATGATGAAGATGAATGAGGCAAGGCTGTGACCTTGTAGCAATCCTGCTGAAATGTCAAAGAACTCTGTTGGGCCATCGGCTGTGATGATAGTGACACGTGTGTTGAGATACAGAGACTTAACTGTTTCCACAAGTCTTGCTGGTATGCCTTTATGAGAAGAATTCCAAACTGAATGTCTCGGTTGATGGTGTCAAAAGCTTTTCTCAAATCAACACAACTAGCGCCATTTGTCTGTTGGTTTTTCTCATCTCTTCCACTACTTTTCTGAAGGCCAACATATGTGCAAGTGTCGATAAACCACGCCTTAAACCGTTTTGGTTGATGCGGAGGTGTGGATCAACGTACGGAACTATACGGTTGAGGATTAGCTTGTTTTAGACGTTGGCAGCAATGGGCATACGTGATACACCCCGGTAGGTTTTGGTCGATGAGAGGACGACTTTTGTCGGACAGGAACTATGCCTGATTTTAGCCAACTTGGTGGAGGAATGTTGTTGCTTAAGTTGTCGTTGCAGATTGATAATCGGATGAAGTAAGGTTTGGGTCTTTCCAGATATGACCGTTTCCTCAGGTGGGCAAAATTCTAAACAATTATTTCTAGGGCATATATACATTATTTATTTTCCAACAGACCTATGAATGTTTATTTTATGATGGAGTATACTGTAGGATTAATTATTTTGCAATGATTCCTCTGGATAAAATACACCTCTCCTTCAATAATTGACAGATAAGGGATCCTTCGATATTTTTACTCTTTCAATACTGTGTTTTCATTAGAATGCTTCCCTCAACATTTGCGCAAAGCGCTTCTTTCAAGAGTTGGTGCCACCGAAAATTAAGCAACTTCTGAACCTAAAACAAAAGTAAAACTGATATAGTACGCGAAGACGCTAAGTTCGACTGTTGTGTAATAGAGCAGGAAATAGACATATGGTAAACGATTAATGATTAGTATTATTTGATTAAGAATGTAAATACACATATTTTATTTTACAAAATATGTTTATACAAAGAATAACTGTATTAAAGTGAACAGAATATAAAATGAAAAGGATATTAAAAACAGAAGAAAAAAAGAATGGAATTGACGCAAGCAGGTTTAAAATGTTACCGTAAACCGGCCTCGTGTAGGCTCATTCTGTTGTCGTTCAGACGAACCCCAGCATACAGAATGAAATCTCAAATCGTCAAAAACTACTCACTGGTCAGTTGGTGTCGGTCGAAGGAAAGCTCGATCTGCCAGAAAATGTCTCCGTCCTCCTAGTTACGTCTGAATAGTTGGTATCCAGACATTCTAGTATAGCTTTTGAGAGGACCGGAGCTACTATGAGTGTAATGTATGTCATAATGGAGGTATGTGAGCGGTTACAATGGCGGTGTCCGACTTACACACGTCGCTATAACGTCATCCAAGCTGATGCTTTTGAAGATGTTACGCATGATCAACGTCAACGGGAGATTATGTGACAAAAAGGGTGAATGCTCTATGAAGTATCTGACCATATGAGCAGCTGCATCAAAACCACTTTTCTCTAAATTTGAGCTAGACTGGTCTGAACACACCGCCTAAGTCGTCAACGCTGAATAGGCCACAAGGTGCACACAGAGGTTGCCATTTGCAAGGGATTGTATGTCACCGTCACTTGTCTTCCACTCTGTCAATTTGGGAGCGAGGAGAGCACGGCCATGACATGTGGAAATGACCACGAAGAAGCATATTATTGAGAGAGGATACGGATCAGTACAACCCTACTCCTGCCTGTGGGGCTAGATTAGGTCACTGAGGTTATGGGCTCCTAGGCTAAACGCGCCCGCTCGGCTTCACCCTAGGAAGGGGCTGCAGAACAACTTTGATGGAGGCAGAAAAGTTTGCAATAATCTCAAAAACCTGAATATCCGTGAGGTTTTTCAGTGGGTCAATCATGAAGCCGTTTTGCAAAATCAGAAAGGTACTACAAGCGCGGATTTAGGCACTGTGGGAGAAGAAATGACTTCACAATCAAGCAGGAGATCGAACGGTGTCGCGTAATCGGGATACAAATTATAAACAACGCAAACGGAAGTGTTTTTATTTAAAAAATGCAGGCTGTTGGTATCGAGAGTCTGCTCGATGCATAATGCTAATACTTTGGTCACGAAAGTGCGGGCCCCTGTGATGATTGTCTTCGATTGTCTGTGATTGTCTTAGTCTGTCTGCGGCGGGATATCACTATGAAGACATTGTCTGGAGAGCGTGGTTAGCAACTCATTTTTTTCTGATTCCTTCTACACACGTGCAAACTATCAGCATCTGGTTTCAAGGGGTTTAAGAATCCCGAGCAGTGCGATATGTGCAGAGATTCCGTCGCGTGTCGGTAAGGTTTGACGCAATAAAGTCGGACGAAATAGTTATAGTTTGAACATATCCTTCCTCTCTTCCCCTTATTTTGTATGGTACTCGAGCGTCGCTGCGTGTCCTCCGGCAAGACGATGTTCTTACGCGGAACCTCGGGCATATCTAGAGCTTGCATGACATGTGACTGGATTGGACACCGCCGGGGCTGAGTTTAGGGTGTAAGTGGGACTGAAGAGAGAAATGCTACATCCAAGGAATAGAGAAGGAGAAATGGACAGAGAGGGCTGCCAGTAGATAAATGGTGAAAAAGAGACGAAGGAGTAATTTTTCAGAGGACATGAATCAAACGAGCAGTATATTCTCAGTAACGGCTCGTTCCGTATTCAGTTAATGCATGTTCACATTGCATCATTCTTTTCATTTATATTACATAAAGCTACAATCCACTATCGGACCATCAAAATGCTTCCATCTATTTGAAATAAGTTTTAGCTTCAGATTTGTTTTTCAAAATCTGTACATCCGTTGTTGGTACGACTATTGTTCATTTTAATTCTTTGTTACAAAATAGAGAATACATATGCAATGTGCTAATGAATTAACGTTTATTTAAAATGTCAGTATCATTTTAAGAGAAATATGTTAATGAATCTTTTGTCCACAACAATGCATACAATAATGAAATAACGCCTTGATTATGTTTTCAATATTCGGAAATCCTCGCTCATTACAATGCCAGTTAAGTGTTTTGCACTGTTATCTCAATTTACGTCGTACTTACACACACAATCACACACACAAACACACGTACATACAAACACACACACAAACACACACACACACACATATATATATATATATATATATACACACGCACATACACACGCGCACACTTACACACATATATATATATATATAGTGTTATACATCGGGAGGGTCATATTGTTGTAATAATATTGTCAGAAATACTGTTTCGACACACAATTTCATATCAAAAACCTTTCAAAACAAAAGCATATATACATATATATATATATATATATATATATATATATATATATATATATATATAATCTATGGCGGGTAAAATTCCCGAGATCCATGGACGAGTTCTCTCCAGCGGTCTCTGTCCCTCATTATCGCTGCCATATCCTGCATTTCCAATAGACCAGTGTCTGTCCTTAGGGCATCAACATATGTTGACCTTGGTATTCCGCTTCTAGTGTGTCCATGTAGGGGCTCCCAAAGGAGCACTGAGTGCAATGTCAACTCTGGATGTCGGTGAGCATGTCCAGCCAACCTCAGTCTCCTATGTCACTTTTGAGCTGACATTTGGGATGCTCCCATACAGCTCTGAGTTTTTCATCCTCAGTGTATACTGATTAATGTTCAAAGCCATCCTCAGCATTCTCGTGTAGCACCCATCCACCATCTGAGTGAGTCTCTTGGTCAGTGTCCAAGTCTCAGACCCATACAGCAGCACAGACTGCACTACAGCAATGAAGAGGCGGATTTTCAGGTCTCTACGAAGGTACGACTTCCACACCGATCTCAAGCTGTGACACGCCGCCCAGGCCTTGCTCTTCCTCTCAACCACATCATCTTCCGTATTCCCAATCTTTGTTCCCAAATACAGGAAGTCCTCAACCAATTCTAGCGGCTTCCCGCCTACATTAGTGATCCCCTCTGGCTTCTCAAGATTCTCTACCAGATATTTTGTTTTAGTCTCATTCATTCTCAGCCCCACACTCATCGACACAGTCTCAACCTCCCGCATCAAATCCTCTGCCTCCTTCACTGTATTTGTCACCGAAAGTATGTCGTCGGCAAATTCAGCATCCGACACCTTTTTCGCCCTAACTCTACTGCTCTGAGCCGGTGCTACAGTAAAGCCAGAGTCCTGGTGTTTCTCCAGTGCAAGGCGCATACAATAGTCCACTACGATGATAAAAAGGTAGGGAGCCAATGTATCTCCCAGGAGCACTCCAGCCAGTATCTCAAAGAACTCTGTCATCCCATCAGGTGTAATGACTTGGGCTTTGGTGTTGGTGTAGAGCAGTGATATCAGGTCCACTATCCTCTTGGGGATTCCATAAGCCTGTAAGATCTTCATTAGGCAGTAACGGTCCACAGAATCAAAGGCCTTCCTAAAGTCAATGAAAACCATGACCGCAGGAAGGCACTTTGCTCTAGCTCCCTCTAATATCCTCCTCAGCATCAGGATGTGACTGGTGGTTGATCTACCCTCTCTGAAGCCGTTCTGGTTGTCCCTGAGCTTCTTCTCCATCTCAGGCTGGATCCTGTTAAGAATCATCCTGTTGAGGGTCTTTGCTACAAGTGACGTCAGTGAGATCCCCCGGTAGTTGTTGGTGTTAGAGAGATCTCCCTTATTTGGAACTGGGACGATGTTACTGATCCTCCACTGATTCGGCGCAACTCCTTTCTCCAGTGCCCCGTTACAGAACCCCAGGATGATATCATCAAAATCACACCTCTTCATCACCTCTGCTGCCACTCCATCTTCTCCATGAGCCTTGCCCTCCTTGATCTTCTTCTTGGCTCTCTGAAGCTCCTCTCTGGTGAAGGGCTCTGTCTCAACATCCAGTTCCTCAAACAGCCGCCTTTTCTCCCCAGTGCTCTGGGCTGTGTAGGGTGGCTCACCTAGTAGGGTCCTAAAATGGTCTAGCCATTTCCTCTTCCTATCCTCGGGCCCCATTCCCTGGATCTGACTCGAACACCTTTTCTTCCTCCCTGTGATCTCGTTGATGATCATCCAGCTCTCCTTACATCCAGATCTGTCAACCGTTCTCTCCACATTTCTGATCTTCTCTATCAGTGCCTCCTCTCTGACCTCAGTGTAAGCGGTACAGAGCTCTTCCCTCGTCACCTCCACAGTCTCCATCCTCTCCTCCGTAGGATCAGCATAGCATTGATCCCTGGCAGCTTTAAGGTGTTCTCTGGCTGCCCACACATTTGGGTTTGCAGAGCCGACGTGCTTCCCTTTGTTCTTTTTCCTCGGCACCAGGGTTTCACTTGCTTTCGCCACTGCATTGGTGAAGTGCCCGTACCTCCTCGTCACACTCCACTCAGTCCATCCAATCTCTCTCTCCTCTGACTCTCCACACAGAGCACTAAACCTGTTTCTCACTTCCACTGTGAACCTCTCCTGTAGCTTATCATCTTCCTTGAAAGCTCCCCAGTCATAGATTGTTCTCCGGGGCTGAGCCTTGCTCTTTCTTAAGCTCACGCGGACCTCACTCATAACAAGCCGGTGGTCACTACCCAGAAAATAAATATGGAGAGTCGATCTAACAGCACTAGGGTTAGAGCCCCTAATTACACTGTCAAGGAGCAGCCTGGTCGTTATGACTCTGCTGGCTTAGAGCCACAGAGAGGGCCAGTGGATGATGGATCAGCTGTCTCTGAGACAAATATAAAGAATGCAGTTTTGTCCTGCAGAAGAGCCATCAAAATGGGCACTTTGAATGTGAGGACTATTCGAACGCTGGAGAAGAGAGAGGAGTTGGGACATCTGTTCGAGGAGAGTGGTATACAGATACTTGCGATCCAAGAATACAGGATTCTACACGATGAGCCCGTGAGGAGTGTGATGATCGGGAGGAAGAGCCAGCTCATCACTACATCGGCAGTGAAGAACACAACAAATGCTGCAGTAGGAGGAGTGGGTTTTGTGTTCAGTGCAAAAACCAATCTGTTGGTGAGGGAAATAATGCCTATCTCCCCGCGAGTGTTGAGGGTGACCTTCAATGGAAACCCAAGACTGACAGAGTCCCAAGTCCCAGATTGATTTCATTCTGGTGAGGAAAAAGTGGCGGAATAGTGTTTCTGAACACTGAACCATACAGCTATTTCAGTATATATATATATATATATATATATATATATATATATATATATATATATATATATATATATATATATATATATGTGTGTGTGTGTGTATATATATATATATATATATATATATAGGAACGAGTAGGACCCCGACGGCTGAGCTCAAGCCATTTCGACGGCTAATTATGGAATAACAAAAATCAGAGTTAGTCCAGAATTAGCTGTTGAAACGGCTTGGGCTCAGCCGTCGGGGTCCGACTCGTTCCTATTACCCACTCTACTACCGTAAGTATTCAGTACTATGGGGCGATATGGTCCACCTGGTTCCTTACCACATTTCCTTCGTTATATATATATATATATATATATATATATATATATATATACACAGTTCAAGAGTAACCAATCTTAAATATATAGATGGAGATAGGAGAGGAGATATGAGAGAAGAGATTGGTGAATTAGTTAGAAGCCAAAGCGTAAAGGCGTGTGCTCAATGTGCAATATGCAGTAGAAAGCAGCTAGGTGGCTGGGTTCATGCAGACGTTAGGTGCGCAGAGCTCGAAATATTCATTAGTTAAGCAGGACATGACCACACATTTCACAAGGAAGACATTATTAAGAGATTGTCAACATATGTTAGTTTGATGTAAGGAATGTAGAGAATAATAATAATAATAATATTAATAATAATAATGTCCGTTTACAATCGTTTCGCTACTCCATATAATATTTCTGGATCAGATGACTATATATCATAATTGATGTGGTTCAGTTGAAAATAATTAACATATTTAAAAGACAGTGTGACTCATCGGAACTTCAAAGGAATATAAATTAAAATCATTGTTTCTACTTTAGGCACAAGGCCAGCAATTAGCCAGTGCATTACTGGTACTTTATTTTATCAACCTCGTAAGGATGAAAGGCAAAATCAACCTCGGCGGGATTTGAACTCAGATCGTAAAGGGACATAACTATGCTGGAAAGCATGGCGTCCGACCCTCTACCGATACTGCCAATCCACAGCCTTAAAATAATGAGAGAATATTACATAATATAATGTTCCACATATTGGTTTTTCACTATGGTGTCTTGGTTGCATCAGTTGTCAAACATAATCAAGCAGTATTCATCTGTCGAGGCTGCATCGTGTGAGATCTGCCTATGGACATATTTACCTTACTAATCAGAGGGTGGTTTCAGGGGAAGTAACTCATCGAGAGATTAGAAATTGTGGGTATTTATAGTTAAGTGGTAATTTTTAAAATGTTTTAATTGAGAGACAACGTAGGGGAGGTAACTTATAATCATCTAAGTTGTTCATAGCTATTTAACTTATTACCTACAAGTAAACATGGGACTAGATGACTAAGTTGGGTCAAATATTCTATTGGCGAAGGAATTAGCCCTTCGATGTTGACAGCTAATAGTTACCTACGTTCTATCGTTAATCGGTAGAGGTCGTGATAGAGTTATGTAATATGCTTCTGTAATACAGAGATCACAATATTTTGTTCGTCCATTGAACGGTTGGGACCTAGCCACGATATCCCATTTTAGTGAGTGTTGAAAGTTGTTTAAGTTAAGTTTTTTAATGAGCCTAGCTAGCGATGTCGAACATCTGTTGCTAGGGTCTCGGAAGTAAAAAGAGTGCGCGTTATAGCGTACCTTAAAAGGGTTAGAGTTAGACGCGATATAAGAGCCGGTATTCGAAGTAGTTTTAACCGTGCACCTGGGTGTCAGGCAGTGTACATGTAATGGGCATGCATTGGGGTAATGGCAGTTGCAGTTGCTACTGCGGTTAGTGAGAGTATGGTAGTTTAACCTAAGCGTTAGGTCAGTGCTAGAAGAATTAGAGGAGGGAGGTGTGCTACTAGAGTAATTATTGGTGTAGTGGCGTGGTGTATTTGATAGGGGTGGTGGTATCCCAGTGTGGGAGTTATACTGTCTAAGTTTATGATGGTTACTGAATGCAATGTGGCTAGCTAGGTTAGGTGTTGTGGAGAATGAGATTTTAATGTTATTTTTATTAAAGAGTTTATAATATCTATGGATGGGGGTGGAAAGATTTAGATAGGATAGAGAAGAAGCGAAGAAGCGTTTGAGGATATTAGTGGCTAGATTAGATGAGAATGGGGGGTTAAGCCAGGGGATATTTCTAGGTCTATTACTTCTAGGCGTTCTAGTGGAGTTGGTAGGGGCCTTCCTAGGGTTATTATCACCTGGCGATTTTTTATTTGTCATCTCATTTCTCATTCCTATTCTAGGGTTGATTTTTAGTTTGCTACTTGGAGTGGGGAGCAGGCCGCTGCCACGATTAAACTTCCCTGTATAGGTGCTGTTACTGCTAAAATTCCGGCGAACCTGGCTTTATGCTAAGGTATTTCTAGTTCTAGTGTTAAGTTTAGTATGGTGAATTGCTGTATTATGGCATGTAGGTATGTAATAAATTGATTGTTCATAACCAGATTCAGAAAGAGCCTTATTATAATATTGTGCATGGTTTATAAATATCTTCTCATTTGCTGATAGCATTGAGATCCTATACGTGATAGATTTGATTACTGCTCCGATGACTGCCGGTTGGTGGTTAGAGTGTGTGCTTATATATGGGAGTATTTCACCTGGTTTATGGTAAGGGTAATACGGGTTATTGTTGAGATCCAGGGCGAAGTCTAGGAAGTTTACTACGTTATGGTTCGCCTCGATGGTGATATAGAGACCGTTATTTTTAAAGAATCCATGTAATTGTTTTCTTATATATATGGAATATTATATTATGTAATATTCTCTCATTATTTTAATTTATATTCCTTTGAAGTTCCGATGAGTCGCTCTGTCTTTTAAATATGTTAATTATTTTCAACTGACCCAGCTCAATTATGATATATAGTCATTTAATCCTGATCCAGAAATATTCTATGGAGTAGCGAAACAATTGTAAACGGACATTATTATTATTAATATTATTATTATTATTAGTCTCTACATTCCTTACATCAAACTAAAATATGTTGACAACCTTTTAATAATGTCTTCCTTGTAAAATGTGTGGTCTTGTTTTACTTAACTAATGAATATATATATATATATATATGGCGCGAAATTTATTATAATTATTGACAAACCAATCAAATTACTTCTCGAAAAACCTGGCTTTCGAGCCACTTTTTCCATATAAAACAAGTAACATTTAGAGACCAGCCAGATGTGAGGAAAACCAGAGACCCTCTCCATCTCAACTCACCTTTTGAAAAGCAGAAGAACTGCGAAACCGGTAAAGGAACCAAATAA
>OZ024740.1:95078033-95113033 GCA_964016885.1 Eledone cirrhosa
CTTACTTAAATAGCCGTTTACCTCATATGTTTGTATATATATATATATGATGGAAAAATTTGAATAGGGACAAAACAGAGAGGCAGTACAATAAATGTTTATTAATTTCACGCTCAGGAGAGTGGGGGGTATATATATATATATATATATATATATATATATATATATATATATATATATACACACACACATATATATATATATATATATATATATATATATATATTAGAATGTGAGGTGTTTTTTACAAAATTAAAAATAACTGACGTGTCCTACACGAGTGAAAGTATAAAGAAAAAGAGAAGAGATCGAAAATGCAACTGGAGTCTTATTTTTAAAAATATATATATATATTTATTTGGTTCCTTTACCGGTTTCGCAGTTCTTCTGCTTTTCAAAAGGTGAGTTGAGATGGAGGGCCTGTAGTTTTTCTCACATCTGTGAGAAAAACCACAGACCCTCCATCTCAACTCACCTTTTGAAAAGCAGAAGAACTGCGAAACCAGTAAAGCAACCAAATAAATATGTATATTTAAAAAAAAAATAAGACTCCAATTGCATTTTCGATTTCATCTCTTTTTCTTTATATATATATATATATATATATATATATATATATATATATATATATATATATATATATATATATATATATATATATAATATATAAGATCAAAAGATGGTTAAAGGAGTTCCATGTATTTTATTATGCGCATTTCAAAAACAAACATCATCATGCAATAATATTTGTGTTTTCATCAGATAAAACAGGAGGACATGATATGAAGGCTAAAAAACACTTGTGGATAGTGCAGTTTTAAATCAACATATGAGAAGTAATTTTAGATTGATGTGTGATATTGGGAAAAATATTTTATTTAGAGAGGGGTGGGGGGTGGAAAGGATGAATAAAAGGGGAGGAGATGAGAGTGAAGGTGGAGAGGGAGAGATGGGTGATAGAGAGAAAGAGATAGTTTTTATAACTGATAAAAGATATATTGTTTTACATAGAGAGGTTGAAAACCGTTGGAAGATAATGTATAAATTAAAAGAATTTGAAAATTAACGAAGGGAAAGATATGTACGAAGAAGGAGAGGGAGTTAATATGTATTGAGATTAAAAAGTTTGATGATAGATAGAATAGAACAATGAACTGCGGATGAATATTCTAACGTCAAAAAAATGTGTGTATGTTTACAAGTATTATGGAAATTTGAAAATTAACGAAGAGAAAAAATTATTAAGGTTTGTGTATTGAAGGATTTGAGAAAAATAATGTGAAGTTAAGGTTTGTATATTGAAGGAATTGATAATATGTGCGAAGAAAGAGTTAATATGTATTAAGAATGAGTTAGATGATGGGGAGAAAAAAATAATAAATTAAGGATGAATAATCTGGCATCAAAACAAATGTATATGTTACGAAGGATGTTACAAGGTGAAGATAGAGTGAGGGTAATGAGTAAACAAGTATTATAGAGTGTATAATACCCTTTGAAGTAAGGTAGGAAGAAGGGTATAATTTAAAAGAGGTGTATGTATATGTGCCTTTGAGAAAATATTCTAAATTGATAAAGAATTGAATATTAGCTGTATACTTTGTGAAATGTCTTATGAAATTTATGCAAGCAGATAGAAAACAAATCTGTACGTCTATTTATTATAGAATCTAGATTAGAGATAATGGTAAATTTTTCATTTAGGCAGAGATTACAGATTTTAGATAGAGAGCTGTTCAAGTATGAAGACGCAGAAGAAACCTTCTTCCAAAAGATGGTATATTTAATGTTTTTGTCTTTCAAGGACCATATGAGTTCTGAGAGAGCCGTGTTGGTTCTTTTAAGTTTGTATTTAAAAGATGAATGATGATTATAGAGACGAGCTTTAAAAGAGGTGGAAGTGGAGCCAAAATAGGTGAAGGAATTGGTGCTAGTTATAACTTTACATTCATAAATTCATTATCAAGACAATGGTTGTTGAGAGGACATTTATAAATGTCCTCTCAACAACCATTGTCTCTATAATCATCATTCATCTTTATATATATTCCTTCAATATACAAACCTTAACTTCACATTATTTTTTCTCAAATCCTTCAATACGCAAACCTTAATAATTTTTTCTCTTCGTTAATTTTCAAATTTCCATAATACTTGTAAACATACACACATTTTTTTCACGTTAGATTATTCATCCGCAGTTCATTGTTCTGTTCTATCTATCATCAAACTTTTTAATCTCAATACATATTAACTCCCTCTCCTTCTTCGTACATATTTTTCCCTTCGTTAATTTTCAAATTCTTTTAATTCATACATTATCTTCCAACGGTTTTCAACCTCTCTATGTAAAACAATATATCTTTTATCAGTTATAAAAACTATCTCTTTCTCTCTATCACCCATCTCTCCCTCTCCACCTTCACTCTCATCTCCTCCCCTTTTTTCATCCTCCCCCCCTCTCTAAATAAAATATTTTTCCCAATATCACACATCAATCTAAAATTACTTCTCATATATTGATTTAAACCTGCACTATCCACAAGTGTTTTTTAGCCTTCATATCATGTCCTCCTGTTTTATCTGATGAAAACACAAATATTATTGCATGATGATGTTTGTTTTTGAAATGCGCATAATAAAATACATGGAACTCCTTTAACCATCTTTTGATCTTATATATTATGTATACTCCAGTCCTACAAACTGTAGAGTGCTTCTTATCCGATATCTGCATTGCTTTATTGTACTACGATAAAACTCACCTCCTACATATATATATATATATATATATATATATATATATATATATATATATATATATATATATATATTAACATATGAGGTACACGGCTATTTAAGTAAGAGCAGTTCATGCTAATAATTATCTTTTCAGACTGGTTGTTGTAGCTTCACGATGACAATGCGTGCACCATGTATTGCTTACGTCTCCAATTATACCCATGCCGATACTCGAGATTTAAACTCACCGTCTTTCGCGACGGATTATAAAAAATACACACACACACACACACACACACACACACACACACACACACACACACACACACACACACACACACACACACACACACACACACACACACACACACACACACACATCTCTCTATCTCTCTCTCTCTCTCTCTATATATATATATATATATATATATATGGATAAGGTGGAGCTTGCAAGTGGGAGGGGATTAGCGGACGAGCACGATTAGTGTTATATGTTTTCTTCCTGAAAGTGTTGCCGGATGAGAAAAGAGTATATGAGTGATCATCATATATTTCGGTGCATTGAAACGGCACTTGAATGTATAACATTATTTCTGTGGACGATTATTTGCAGCCAAACAACAGATGGTCATATTAATGTCTGATATTAAGCAAGTAGTGATGACTGTGGTGATAGCTAAACTAGTGAAGTTAATAATAATGACGTCAATTGAACCGCTTGTGATAAATCGAATTTAATGAACCAAATATATTTGCTTCAATTGTGACATGTTAGGCCAAAATGTAATATATGTGTAGTATGTTATTGTTAATGTCTTTATTCATTTCATCATTTATATTTACATTATATTTAGTTTGCTACGGAAGAAGAAATATATAATCTTAGCACTCTACCTGTCAAAAACACAACTGAAAAAATGTATTTTCACTCTATAATTCATGAACTTTTCTTTGGCAATTTAAGGTTGTCATTGTTGCATTGAATATATTTCAAATTTAAAAAAAAAAAAAAAAATTCATTATCATCGGCTTTTATTATTATATATTTTTATTAATTTTGTCTTTGCTCTTTAATGTATTTCTTTTTTATTCTGCATGACCAAGGAGATTTCTATTTACAGAAAATAGCAGAATTCTAAGAGCTGTCAAAGTGAGACTTGGTTGTTCTCAATCATTAGCCACTACCTTAGACGTTGCTGTGAAAAAACTAAACCAGTTTGCGTTTTGTATTGATTAATAAGGGTCAAACATTCATGCAGTTGCACTTGAATTTTTTGTATTTTCAACTTAAAAAAACATTCCATTGACTCGCCGAATCATCGCTGTTACTTTACCTTTTACTTCATCTTGTAATTTGTTTTAAGTGTGGAAATATGATAACAGAAATATATAGAATCTTTCATCGTGATTCTTCATTATCTAATATGTTAACATGTCATTTCATTAATACAAACTACCTTTAGAAATCCTTTTATAAATGAATCGTTATCAAATACTTGAATGTGCAGTGGAAAATGTATAAGGAAGTTGATTAGAATATTAATAATATTACTATTAGGTAAAGTTTAAATTATATGTTGCAGCGGACATATGAGAGAAATGCAAACATTAAATGATGTTAGCTAAAAAGTGTAGGTGTTACAATGTAAACAATCCTATATTTGTCGGAAACAAATATTTCGTGATCAATTACACACACACAAAATCACAGATACATAGAGCAATTACACGCACAATACATATATATATATATATATATATATATATAATTGGAAATCAGTAACATCGAATTTCTGGCGGTTTGCAAGTAAATTCGATATATATATATATATATATATATATATATATATATATATATATATATATATATATATATATATATACCGTTCAAGAGTAAACAATCTTAACGAGAGAGATGGAGATAGGAGAGGAGAGATTGGTGAATTAGTTAGAAGCCAAAGTATAAAGGCATGTGCTCAATGTGCAATATGCAGTGGAAAGCAGCTAGGTGGCTGGGTTCATGCACAAGGCCAGCAAATATCCAGTGCATTACTGGTACTTTATTTTATCGACCCCGTAAGGATGAAAGGCAAAGTCAACCTCGGTGGGATTTGAACTCAGATCGTAAAGGGACGTAACTAAGCTGGAAAGCATGGCGTCCGACCCTCTACCGATACTGCCAATCCACCGCCCTGGTTTAAGTATTATTAATAATAATAATGTCCGTTTACAATTGTTTCGCTACTCCATATAATATTTATGGATCAAATGACTATATATCATTATTGATCTAGTTCAGTTGAAAATAATTAACATAGTTAAACATATAGCGGCTCATCGGAAGTTCAAAGGAATATAAATTAAAATGAGGAAAGAATGTTACATAAATGTAATGTTCGATATATTGGTATTTCACTATGGTGTCCTGGGTGTAGCAATTGTCTGCCATAATCAAGCATTAATTGTCTGACATAGGCAGATCTCACACAATGCAGCATCGACAGAAGAATAGTCCTAGGTTATGGCAGACAATTGATACACCCAGGATACCAAATGAAATAACAATACATGGAACATTACATTTATGTAACATTCTTTCTTTATTTTAATTTATATTCCTTTGAAGTTCCGATGAGCCGCTCTATCTTTATTTATTATTAATTATTTTCAAATGAACTAGATCAATAATGATATATAGTCATTTGATGCAGAAATAATATATGGAGTAGCGAAACGATTGTAAACGGACATTATTATTGGTGGATTGGCAGTATCGGTAGAGGGTCGGACGCCATGCCTTCCAGCATAGTTACGTCCCTTTACGATCTGAGTTAAAATCCTTCCGAGGTTGAATTTGCCTTTCATCCTTACGAGGTCGATAAAATAAAGTACCAGTAATGCACTGGGTAATTTCTGGCCTTGTGCCTAAAGTAGAAACAATTATCATTAATATTATTATTATTATTCTCTACATTTATTACATCAAACTAAATTATGGTCGCAATCTTGTAATAATGTCTTGCTTGAGAAATTTGTGGTCTTGTTTTGCTTAACTAATGAATACATATATATATATATATATATATATATATATATATATATATATATATATATATATATATATATATATATATTGTTATACTTTGGGAGGGTCATGTTGCCAATAAGAAACACACGCACCAGTTGCTTTCACTTCAATTTATTATATATTTATAAATTTATAAATTTACAAATTTACAAACTTATAAATTTCTGGTTGGTTGGTTGGTTCCACAACCAGATAGTTGTTTATATATAGTCATAGTCCTTTCGTCACACACTCTGTGACCACTTATTGGCAACATGACCCTCCCAAAGTATAACAATATCGGTTTCAACACACGATTTCAGATAAAGAATCTTGCTAAACAAATTCAGAAACGAAATATATATATATATATATATATATACACACACACACACATATATATATATATATATATATATATATATATATATATATATATATATATATATATACATATAGAGAGAGAGAGAGAGAGAGAGAGAGAGAGAGAGAGAGAGAGAGAATTAATATATCTACCAACATATGTATACAGATATATACCCATGGTAGCAAATATATATGTTATGTCTTAGTACATTTGTGGTTCTATGCAGGGAGATGCAGAACAATTATATGAAAGACGTAAAACAAGAAAATTTGAAAAATTAAAAGTTAACTTACTTACTATAGTTACGTTGTATAACTCTATTTATCCCCTTACAGAAACTAATTAGTTGGAGTGAAAATGTTAGTAAGTAAGTTAATTTTTAACTTTTAACATTTTCTTACTTTACGTCTTCATATATATATATATATATATATGTAGAAGGGATATTTAGTTTGTTGGAAATCCAACAAAATATATATGTTTATAATGTGATTCAGAGCACTCGACATATTTCTTGAGTAAGTATTCAATGCCATTAAATAAATGGAAGCTATATTTATAAAACAATATTTATTCTATTATTAATAGTTCATAGGTGACAACTACATACTGGTGAAACAGATCCCTTTGGATATGTACGTGTGTTATATAATTATAGAGAAATATATTTACGCTTTAATTTATATTTTTAATTATCGTGTCTATAGTCTGCCTTTCATAGGTTATAGATCCCATACACTGGTGTTTTTTTTATTGTTTTATTGATAGCGCACTGTATATCTATTTCTGTTTTGTTACCTTTTCAACATATTGTATTTTAAACATCTCAGGTTTTCTTCTCATTTGAGCACATTATTTACAGGGAATGGCGAGGCTCTATGGCTCCGTTAATTTATCGTGATATTTCTCTCCTTATAATAGTCTTTCCTATCTCTCTGTTTGGTTAAGCACACTTCTCTGAGTAGTTTAGGGCTGCCCTTTCTAGCAGCTCGTCCCTCACAGGCCACTGGTTTACTGCCCTCAAACACGCTACTTCTCTCTCCCACGTGTAGCTGGACAGTCACTTTTAAAATTCTCTTAGTGTTGTCTGAAAGGTATAGCATAACACACGCTGAAGAACCGTGGTTATTCCATTTCTGTCAACCACTTACTGGCGAAACAGATCTCTTTGGATATGTACGTGTGTTATATAGGTATAGAGGTATTTATTTACGCTTTACTTTATATTTTTAATTATCGTTTCTATAGTCTGCCTTTCATAGGTTATAGATTCCATACACTGGTGCTTTTTACCTGTTTTATTGATAGCGCAATGTATATCTCTCTATGCTGTGTTACCTTTTCAACATATTGTATATATATATATATATATATATATATATATATATATATATATATATATATATATATATATATATACAATATGTTAAAAAGGTAACACACCAGAGAGAGATATACAGTGCGCTATCAATAAAACAGGGAAAGACCCACCAGTGCATGGAATATATAACCTATATATATATATATATATATATATATATATATATGTGTGTTTATATATGTGTGCGTGTGTGTGTATATATATACTTATATATATATATATATATAATCCCTTTTTCCATCTTCGTTCGTTGCTTCCTCAGCATCAATGTCATATTTCTTATATTTTTGTTTTCAAATCCACATTCAATAAAAAAAACACCAGGTTTGTTTTTCATTCTAACAACTGAAAGCAGATTTATTTGCTTTCATGAAACCACTGGTAAATGAAATAATTATCTTGTGTTGTTTGTTACATAACTAATAGGCTATGTAACCTACATAGACTACTCATTTTTCATGTACCTTTCCGACGGAATTATTTCATCCACACACACACTCACACACACACACACATATATATATATAAATATATATACACATATATATATATATATATATATATATATATATATATATATATATATATATATATATATATACGGATTACAAATAATAGTTAAATGCAGTCCACTTAGGTGAAGTCCAGTTATGGTATTCCAGGTAGTAGATGATATTAACGCTTGGCTTGGTTTGACTCAACAAGGCGTTTTCATAGTGATGCTGCGGGTATGCTGTAATTCCTATGTTGTAAACACTTGGAGTAATAATAAATCAGGAAAGAAGGTTTACATGGTTTGCTATACAAAAAAGTTTTTAATCACATAGCTTACATTTGTTTCACTGAACTGGTATGTCTAGAGATCGCTATCCGCTTAATTTTGCGTTACTCGATCGCCAATACAGAATTATAACCAGTCAGATCTTCGGAGCATGCGAGAATGAAGAAAATACACAGGCAAGAAAAGAAAAGAAAATATAGGCTACTATATGGAGTAGTGATGGCATTCAATTAGAACAATAACAACAATTACAACAATGCTATCAATAAACTATTTAAGGAGACCCTGACATTACTTAGGTGGGGGTATATAATGTATCTAATGTTACGGCGTGAAAACCAGCTGTCATAAGGCAAAATGTATCGTAGTGTGTATCAATTTTAAATTATAAAGATAAGCTAGTTTTTACAGTCTTTCTCTTCATCTCCAACAGTATACATGAGTGGGACCACTGCCAAAGCTCAATAGTTGTAGAGTTAACACAGAGGTTAACGAATTAATATACGCATATATCTACGCACACACACACACACATACACATACACACACACACACACATATATATATATATATATATAAATATATATACACATATATACACATGCATGTGTACATAGACACATACATACACATCAATATACACTCGTACAAAAATATACATACATGCAAAGAGAAAAGCGTGCTAATTGTAATTATGGCAAAAAGAAGGTAAAGTAACATTGTAGTAGTGAAATGAGAAAAACTAGGATCTAGGATCAAATGATTGCAGCAGCTGAGAAGTAGTAAGATTGTTGGTAGATGAGGTACTTACAGACAATTGTGTGGTATAGACTTGTGAAGGATATAGTATACTTAATGAATATATTTTTGTGGGTAGTAGGTATCCTAATTTAAAGCTATGTTATGTTGGTTCAATTCACGGAGGTTTGAATCTTATGAATTTAGTGGCTATTCTATGTCTGCAAGAGATAGATCTTTCTAACTTATTATTAAGTAGCCTTTTAACATTTCTAAGGATATACAATAGCTCAAGATCACACAGCCCGCGATAGGACATCCCTGTACTATAGGTTTTAGCAGCCGACAACTTCGACCTGTTGATAGTGTAGTTAGTGTTGCTGTCCTTCAATTCCCATATTTTTCTGGCGAGGGTGGTGGAACCCATAAGTGCACGGTTTTTCATTGAGTGCCTGTGCACATACCATCTTTTCTTAAAAGAACCCGCGGTGGATCCTATGTAATTCCAGGTGGAGTTACCCGAGATGACAGTGCACATGTACACCAGGCTCGAATCGAGACATCTGTTCGCACATGGGCACCTATCTTGGAGGTGACAGTTACAGTTTGAGGCGCTATTTTGTGCAGCTTTTACATTCCTATATAGTACCTTGTTATAAGTGGGTTGTGATATATGCCTAATGGGGTTTTGCTGCTGCGCGTTTGTATGCGCTTGTGGTTGTGATGTTGTGATGAGTTTGTGCTTATGTATAGGTGCAATTGATTTACTTGAGATATTTCTGTGGTTGATCTTGCGTATGTGTGATTCTATGCTAGCTGCTGTTGAGAAAGAGAGTTTTATAGTAGATCTATTGAGTATTTTGTGATATCTATGCGAGATAGGGAAGTGTTTATCTATTAGTTTAAAGAATGTAGAGGACAGTCTAGTTTTTATAGAGGAGTTGAATATTGGGTTGAACCATAGGTATTTTCTTTGTCTGTTTCTTCTATTGTTTCTAGGGTTTACGTTATTAGTGTTTTGGCCGTTTACTCTAGGTGTTACATGTCTTACCCTATGTCTAGTCGAGCTATTCCTATTATTATGAGAGCGGTTGGAGTAGAAATTACTAGGATTGTTTATGTTGTCCTTATTCACTATATACTGTAGTTTATCTTTATGACCGGCCCTACTTAATGTTGCATTATAATAGTCAGCATGCTCGTTAAAGATTTCTAGGTTTGAGGATAAGCGGGATATTCGGAGGGATATACTACGTGCTATGGATTTAATTAATTAAATCCATAGCACGTAGTATATCCCTCTTATCCCGCTTATCCCTCTTATCCCGCTTATCCTCAAACCTAGAAATCTTTAACGATTTATATATATATATATATATATATATATATATATATATATATATATATATAAATGCATGTTTCTATATATACATATAGATGTATATAAGTTTGCGTATTTTGTATATGAGCGGTGTATTTTATGCTTAGGAATTATTATTTTCAAAGCTTCCAGCTATGGGATTTTGAAACTGATAACGTAGCAACACCAGGTGGATTAAAGCAGAAGCAAAGGGCGACTAACTAGCGAAGGCGAAGTCTCTGATTCTGGTCGTTATCAAGTCAGTGTTCTCTCAACCTGCTCCCTACTTGAACTCAATATCGTTGAAAACATGCGCGCATATTCTTAGCCCAATCTAGTTAGATCGATTTCCGTATCTTCCTGATACAGGCTAGCTGCTTTGTACCAGTAACTTAATGTTCCAAAGTACATTACTGATATCAGGGAGATGCGACGTTCAGTTTCTTATCCACGGACTTTCTAGCGAAAAATAATCAAGTGGAAGGGTTGTTCTATTTATATACGTAGAGCTAGTAATTTTAATTATAATTTGTAAACACAATATTTCAATTGCAACAACTAGTTTCTTGATAATACATGACCTCAAAATATGCAGGAATTGATTGAAATGTTGCAAAACCGCGTGGAAATAACTATGGGAAAACATGAAAAAACATCGGGAACGTAGTGTGGTTTAAAAGTCATTTTTCGTATAGTCATACCTTGGGGAAAAATATATATATATATTGAATGTGAGTGTGTCTAGTACTTACACGCATATTACCAATATATCTTTCTGACAATGATTTATGAATGAAAAATTGTGTTTTGCATCTCGTGAACATCGATATATTTATTGTATATCAATATAAATACACTATCAACGTACATTATAGTTTTTCAGGTAAGTGTTTAATCGAATACTAATGTTTAAGACGGAGAGGAGGACCATAATATATTATAAACTTACCATGTTAATAGTATTTTGAATCCCATATTGAAAAAAGAGTGTAGTATTTGGGGTGAATGAGGGATATTCAGAGAATGTAATAAAATAATATATAATGTAGATCGAACTTGTAACGTTTTATTGAAACATATTACCTGATGCAGGATGTAAGTTGGATAATGTTTCCAGAAGTAGATAAAGTATTTGAAAGATAAGCAGCTGTGTTTCAATCTAGTGTAATTAGAGCTTCAAACTACTATATAGCCCACTTTACTTTGATACATTATTATATGGTTGAGGCGTTGGATTGGCAGTATCGGTAGAAGGTCGGACACAATGCTTTGACGCATAGAGTTACGACCCTTGTCATTGTGAGTTCAAAGACACACGAGGTTAACTTTGCCTTTCATCCTTACCGGATCGATAAAATAAAGTACCAGTAATGTACTGGTGTATATTGCTGGCCTTGTGCCAAAAGTAGAAACAATTATTATTTGGTTGGCATATTTTTTTTAATATACTCCATTTTTGATTGAGGATACCCTGGATATTTAATACATATATAGGTTTTGCAACCCTAATGCATGATCTAATTCCATCTAAAAAGGAATGGGCGAATAAGAATACCATATTTGCTTAAACTTTGGAATAGATTTGCTTTCATGGTTAGATATTCTGTTGCATACGTTAGGTAAGCCGTACACTATCTAATGAGCCCACCTGAACACAATATTTGATAAAGCAGGTTACACCCTACTAAAACACAACATTCCTAGTTATCAATTTCAAATAACGATTCAACATATGCACAACGTAACTACATAAATTATATCTAGGAATAGTCCAAGAAAAAACCTTTAAATGTAAAAAGATGATGTAGTTAAAATTATCTTCGGATTAATAATACTGCTGACCAATCAATTCTTTTGCTACTACGCGGTGTATTCAATAGGAAACAAAAAAAGGTATTACATCACATTAGTGTAGCATAATGAATTGCAATTCAAATATTATTCGCCATTTCAGGAGAGAAGCCTCGGAAAAATAATAATGTAAATAAATTACAATGCCCAATTGTAGCTATTTTAGTAAATTTCTGTTTATGTGTCCAATAAAATAATTTCTACTTTTATTATCGTTCTATTTTATCTATTTGTTTATCTATTATATTTTGTATTTGTAAGAAAATAACGAGTTGAAAAAGTTTTCCAACGTATTTTGGGAATTGTTAGTTACTCTTGTGTTCATTCATTTTCATTTGCGACTGAATATGTATTATTTAGGAATTGAAAACCTATTACTTTTGTTCGCAAATTGTCTTAAGCAGCATGGTCATTTGAATTGCTTAATGCCATTTCAGGTTTAAACTATTTTAATTTTTCAACAAAGTTGAATTCGAAACAAAAAAGGATACGTAAGTTGCAACAATTTTAAAACAATTCCAATATATAAAAAAATTGACGAAAAACATACAAATATTTAGTAGTAAATATATAAAAAAAAAAAAATAAAATATTTTCTCATCTTTGTAAATTTAGAATTAAAACTCAAAATATGCTAAACTGATTTTCTATTGTGGAAATTGTTCTTAAAAATATCGACTGAGAGAATAATTTGAATCTGCATAAATATTTCTTCAATGGCCGCAATTCTGTAATCATACCGAACATTTGTTGTTTGTTTGTTTGTTTGTTTTTTGCTTAAGTGGAATTAATTTCTTCAGATGTGCCAAACATATTTCGCAAGCTTAAAGATATCTATTAGAAATCTGTTATTACCTGTGCTAAAATAGATCTAATTTTCGAGACAAATCTCGGCTGAATATCATTCGTCCACACCCAAATATTATGTACTAATGGTTCATTTAATGATGTTATGAACAGAAGTTTGTGTATTTTTGAATTTTAAATTAAAATTGGTTATTGAGAAATTCACTGTGTGAATGATTATTTGCTGTTTAGAAGAATCTGTACATAACAAAATGCAATATCCCCGTCACTTCTTAGATAGGAAAGATATAAGATGAATATTTTAGGAAACACGAATATAATGTTGCAATTATTTATTTATAAAATGTCCTCTTCTTCTTCTTCTTCTTCTTCTTCTTCTTCTTCTTCTTCTTCTTCTTCTTCTTCTTCTTCTTCTTCTTCTTCTTCTTCTTCTTCTTCTTCTTCTTCTTCTTCTTCTCCTGAATTACATGATAGTAGTAATTATAGTAGTCGTAACATTAAATATAACACACAATCCAACACAAATGAACAGGGGCAGGTATTCGACATCATCACAATGATGTCGTCCGCAGATGTTGATGTAGGTATTCACTTGTCCATTCAGAAGGGATGTCTTTTAATAACATGAGCTTCTTCAGAACTGGAGTCACTATATATAGAATGGCAGAGAGAAGCCTTCTATGGTGGACCGAGCACGTAATCTCAAACAGTTCTGAACAGGCCATTTAATCTGACCGCCGATTAATGGCGATATACATATAAGTCTACCTAGTATTCTGTTGTTTCATAAATTGTTTAATAGTAGTAGTAGTAGTAGTAGTAGTAGTAGTAGTAGTAGTAGTAGTAGTAGTAGTAGTAGTAGTAGTAGCAGCAGCAGCAGCAGAAGTAGCAGGCAGTGGTAGTAGCAGTAGCGCAAGCAGCAGCAGCATCAGTAGTAGTAGTAGTAGTAGTAGTAGTAGTAGTAGTAGTAGTAGTAGTAGTAGTAGTTAATTTGTTATTAATGTTGTCTTCTGAATTGGGTGAAATTTTGAAGTTCACCATTTGGACAGCTTTTCATTTCTGTGAAATATATGATTTCTTCCATTATTTTTTAGTAGAATTGAATTGCGCGTTTCCTAAACTGCTCATGGCAACGGAACAGATGCAACCGAAATCCCCTTCCTCCCAAATTATCATTACATGACGTTAGAGGGGATGGATTTATTCAAGAGCTGGATCTGTCGTACACACATCATGTAGCCATTCGACATAACTCAACAATTCAGCAGTGCTCAGTCACACTATGGATTCGTGGTTGTATGTTAATCCCGTTTTAGTGAGAGTTAAGTTGATACTCAAACCGAAAATAGATCCAGTAGCTCCATGAGCTGAAAGATTTCTGGAAGATATCTATTGTGATTACGAATAGGTTTTTTTTCGGGATGAGAGCGGGGAGTTTCGTCAACAATGTCGTCACTTATTAAGCGCGAAAAGGTAATTTTACACGTATCGCTGAACTCAAGTCTTGTTGATATTTCAATATACGCAAGTATTGCACCAAGAAAAATACAAACGTCGGCGAGAAAGAAGATAAAGAATGTATTTGCTTTAACATATGTTTCCGTGTCTATTACATTGTCTGACTATAATATATGATTCTCAAACAAATGACGTACATAATTTTACCACGTAGTGATTAGTCACTACCATAAATATAGTGTTTCTGATTAAGTGTGATAAATAATGGAGTAGTGCATATGATTGAACGATGTATATTGTAGTCAGCATATATAGAGAATTAAAATAGACACAGAAATATATATCAAAGTAAATATATTCCTAAGCTTCTTTCTCTCCGAATTTTATATTTCTCTAAGTGACATACTGGCTTAATAAATATATTCCATGTTACCTTCTGGGCCTATATACCATGTTCACCAGCTTGGATATTTATGCTATAGAATTCAAAGGATACCGTCGATTCACTCTCTCTAGTAAGCAGCTTTCTTCTCTAAGCATTCATTCCTGATATACATAAATAAAAGACGTATCTATCTTCATATATATATAGAGAAATAAAATAACACGAACGATTGTTTACTCCTTCATTACGTTTATTCATTGGTGACGCGCATTTCGCCAATGATCAGCTCAAGGTTCGATCTGTATCGATCTATCCCAATTATGTGTATATACATATGCATATATATATATATATATATATATATTTATATATATATATATATATATATATATATATATTGAGTGCTACGTATCCGATATATGCATAGTTTTATTGTTCTACAATAAAACTCACCTCCTACACACACATGTATATATATATATATATATATATATATATATATATATTTACATATGTGTGTGTGCAGGAGGTGAGTTTTATTGTAGAACAATAAAACTGTGCATGTATCGGATATGTAGCACTCAATAGTTGAACTGGAGTATATATAAGAAGAAATTAAAAGATGGTTAAACAAGTTCCATATATATTATTATGCGCAGTTCAAAAACAAATATCATCCTGGGACGATAGTTGCGTGCTCATCATATCAAATAAGGTAGCATATCATATGTTATCTGATGAAACCCCAATTATCTTCCGAGGATGATATTTGTTTTTGAAATGCGCATAATAAAATATATGGAACTTTTTTAACCATCTTTTAATTTATTCTTATATATATATAAATATATATATATATAGAAAAGAACGATTAACTTTCGTCAAATCGGACCGAGGGAACAATGTTTCCGTTGGTCTTTCCAATTGCTAATACTATCTATCGGTCTCAACTCCAGGTAGAAGGAGCAACGTGAAATAAAGTGTCTTGCTCAAGAACATAACGCATCACCTGGTCCAGGAATCGAACTCACAATCTCACGATTGCGAATCCAATTCTCTAACCACTCAGCCACACACACATATATATAGATATATAGATATATCTATATCTATATATATCTATATATATATATATATACGGGCTAACAAATAATAGTTATATCCAGTCCCCTTAAGTGTTGTCCAGTTATGGTACTCCGGGTAGTGGATGATATCAACGCTAGGCTTGGTTTGACTCAACAAGGCGTATTCATAGTGATGTTGCGAGTATGCTGTAATTCCTATGTTGTAAACACTTGGAGTAATAATAAATCAGGAAAGAAGATTGACATGGTTTGCAATACAAAAAAGGTTTTTAATCTTATTGCTGACAATTGTTTCTCTGAACTGGTAGGTCTAGAGATCGCTATTCGCTTGTTTTCACGTTACTCGAACGCCAATACAAAATTATAACCAGTCAGTTCTTCGGAGCATGCGAGAATGAAGAGAATCTGGTAACTGTCACCTACCAGATAGCTGCCCATTGGCGAACAGATGTCTCGATTCGAGCCTAGTATACATGTGCACGGTCACCTCAGATAACTCCACCTGGAATTACATAGATTCCACCGCGGGATCTTTTAAAAAAAGATGGTATGTGCACAGGCACTCAATGAAAAACCGTGCACTTATGGGTTCAACAACCCTCGCCAACAAATATGGGAACTGAAAGACAGCAGCACTAACTACAGCATTAACTGGTCGAAGTTGTCGGCTGCTAAAACTTATAGGACAGGTATGTCCCACTACGGGCCATGTGATCTAGAACTAATGTATATCCTCAAAAATGTAAAAAGGCTACTTAACAATAAGTTAGAAAGATCTATCTTCTGCAGGCATAGAATTGCAACTAAATTCATAAGATTCAAACCTCCGTGAATCGAACCAACACAACATAGCTTTAAACTAGGATACCCACTACCCTGCATAAATCACCACATAAATATACTCATTAAGTACACTCTAGCCTTCACAGGTCTTTACCACACAAATGTCTGTAAGTACCTCATCAACCCATAAACTTATTCCTTCTCAGCTGCTGCCATCACTTGATCCTAAATCCAAGAATTTATCAAATCACTACTACAATGTAACTTTACCTTCCTTTTGCCATAATTACAATCAGCACGCTTATCTCTTTGCATGTATGTATATTTTTGTACGAGTGTATATTGATGCGTATGTATGTGTCTGTGTACACATGCGTGTGTATATATGTGTGTGTGTGTGTGTATATGTGTATGTATATATATATATATATATATATATATATATATATATATATATATATATATATATATATGTATTACCTCCTTAACCTCTGTATTAACTCGCCCACTATTTAGCTTTGACAGTGTTGTCCCATACATGTATGTTATTGAAGATGAAAAGAAAGACTGTATTCTCATCTAATGTAGCCCACACAAATTCTACTCGATGATAAATAATTCGTCGGTCAGATAAATACTGAACATTACGCCCACCTGCCCTATATTGGTGATAAACACCGGCTTATCTTTAAAATTGATACGATACACCCTACGACATGCCAAACTTATAGTTCTACTTCATGTCAGCTAGTTTTACACGCCGAAATCTTAGATACGCTATACCCCCACCCCCTAATGTAATGTCAGGGTCTCCTCAAATAATTTATTACTAGCATTGTTGTAATTGCTGTTATTGTTCTAACTAAATGCCATTACTACTTCATATATTAGCCTGTATATTCCTTTCATGCCTGTATATTCTCTTCATTCTCGCATGCTCCGAAGAACTGACTGGTTATAATTTTGTATTGGCGATCGAGTAACGTGAAAACAAGCGAATAGCGATCTCTAGACCGACCAGTTCATAGAAACAATTGTCAGCAATGAGATTAAAAACCTTTTTTGTATTGCAAACCATGTCAATATTCTTTCCTGATTTATATATATATATATATATATATATATACAGAATTGCGATCGATCGATGCATATCGAACCTTGAGCTGATCACTGGCGAAACGTGCGTCACCAATCAATAATAATATCTCTTAGTCCACAAGTCACCGTTGAACTCAATTAAGATTTTCCTAGCTAGGAGAATAATGTTAATTTCTTTTGATGTAAGGTCGGTGTGTAAGGTAGCAAAGTTTAGGTCCTTGCCTAGAACAGTTGGAGAGATCGAATTGTAGTAGCTAGAGAAATCGTACTGTATTAACTTAGTGCTATTCTTATTCTGCGATTTCTCAAACCAGTTAATTACCTCACTAATTCCTGACCATAATTTAAGCTTAGATCTCATAACTAGAATGGGGATTTTTTTATCAAGGATGTTTTTACTCACGATTCCTATGTCCGACTTCGAAGGGGCTATCAGCCTGACAGGTCTGATGATTCAAAGTTTAATATGTGGTCTTTCAATAAAATCCTCGGAATTCTAAAATGGAATGGCTCAGTTTTATCTTCAATACCCAGTTTAGTCATGACGCTATTGGCCTCCGTGTTGATTAAATCCAGGTTGGCCTGTGTAGTTTTTCTGCAGCTTTCTCTAAGTTCTCTGATTATCATGTCATCATAGGTTACTCTATCCATATCGTACAGGTTGTTAGTTTTATCTGCGTTCAGCAGAATGCCGGTTGAAATCTTTAGTTTTCCTAGATCACTGTTCAGTCGTCTTAAGTAGCTTTTTCACCTGAGTGGGTTTTCCTAAACTTAAGTTTGGACAATATGTTAGCGATTTCATTTTCGAATTCCTCCAGGTACTTATTGTGCGGTGGGTTTCTTCTGAATTTGAATTGTTCCATCGATGCCGCGCGTTCCCTCCCTGTGGTGGTTTATTGGTGTTCCTCTATCGAATTTAAGGGTAGATGCTATAATCACCGCCATACCTTTCAGTTCCCGTATGAGCAAGACAAGGTCAGCCGACCAGACACTGCCCACAACAGGACAACCCGTCTAACCCATGCATAAAACAAATAGCACGGCGATTTCTGAATTAGTCTGGAAGCTTAAACAACAGAATATAGAGCACTCTTTATCCTGGTCCATAATTTGCTCAGCTCAGCCTTATAACGGCAGCACTGGCGTCTGTGATTCATGTATCGCTGAAACCTTTAATATTATTAGGAGCGGCCCCCTATTAATCAATAGGAGAGCAGATTTGTTCAGCAACTGCCAACATAGATCCTCGAAAACCTTCCGCAGGGATTTTGGAAAGTAACCTTACACTAACACCGCCCTTTTTACCTTAGCCATAGAGTTCTCTCAATTAGCACAACACAACCAATCACACACTCAGGTAGTAGACAGCTAATATCGTTTGCGCACTTACAAACGATACTCGATTTGTTTTCCCAGAGTTCTCATAGCGGACTGTACATTTACCACTACTTTACAAAACCTAGTTAGTCAATAGTTAGAATGATTACACACTCAGTTAAGACCGATTACGCGCATTCACCATTATTTTAGAATACCCTGACCATTGAGTTATCTCGGTTAGTAAATAGTTAGACGTATTACACACTCAGGTAAGGCCGATTACGCTCTTTATACATGAAACACAGTACCCGGTTTCTTTAGATACGCAGTTCCCACAGTTATGATTGGTCACGATCCTATGAATTGAACACTACACAAGGTTTTTATCTGTGATCATCTAGCCATGGAATGCTCACGGTTACTGATCGGATAATATTACTTACAAACCATTAATGATCTTACACATATCCTCGATGTTTTGCTATCCTTTTTTTTGTATTTTATATTATGTTATTTATGTGTTGGGTTACACACGTCCACCACACAAACACCTATCTTAAAAGCTCAACGGCCCATACGACGGGAAAACGCACATACTGACACCTTAACTCAAATACCCAACCCTACACAGAGTTAACTTGATGGCCTACATGGCGGTTGCTTGCTCGCACAGATTTGGGGACTCAGATTCTCAATGGGACAACGGCACATACAGAGTTCGATATGAGCGGACTACTTGCTCTTCACATGGATTTGTATATACCAAAACATACACTTTTTTAGACGATACGGATGTGTATATACCAAAACATACACTATTTACAATTCAATCGATACACATATAGCAGAACATTGAACTGAATTTACTTGCGTGTGTATAGGGGTTGCGGTTGATCCAATTGTTCCAATTTATATCGTCAAATTAAGATTTGACAAATATAATATTTGTTGTTTTGTAAACCAACTTTCGGTGAATACTATGGTGGTATATATATTTTTTTTTCGACCTCGCGTCGGTGTGTGTGAGTGTGTGTGTACTCACTCACACTAACTGTGACCGACTGTAATTCTAAAGATTTGATGTTGAGATTAGACCCGTCCAGCGTCTTTTACAGCTATTGAGAGATAGAAACCTGATACGTTATGACCCTAACTGAGGACGATAGCAGTCGGCGTGTTTTGGCTGCTTAATCTTCATATGGGGGACAAAACTCTAGTGAGTGAACATAGTTAAATGTTCTCTCACATATCAAGGATTTGAAGACAATTAATTTTCATATGACGAGATCAGTGATAATCGATCATGGCCGCACGATCGACCTATCTGTTATTGAAACATGTGTCGTGATTAAAATGATTAGAAATGTCTACCATACCTTCGGATCTTTATTTTGATACAAATTCTCCGTTTTAGATCATCTAACTTCCCATAAATGGAATTGGAGATCTACAAAAGAGTGGAGATCTTAATATTGCTAACAAAAGTGTATTGGACCGTACGATCCAACCAATAATACACCTTGCTATATATATATAAATATATATATATATATATATATATATATATATATATATATATATAGAGAGAGAGAGAGAGAGAGAGAGAGAGAGAGAGAGATAGAGATGTAATCCGTATATGTAGAAGATGTCGTGATGCAAAGTTTAAAATACAAAATTTCAACGATATAATTCATTGGAAGCGGAGTTAAAATAATACAAATAGTGAAACCAATGTACTTAAACAAAATACGGTTAATTAATACTAAAATTCATTATTTTACGATCGTTTTGTGGGGGTAGTTATCCGTATGATCATTCTATTAATGATCTTTGTAAAATATTTTACAAATTATCACAGTAAGAAAATATACATACTACAGTTATAGCGATGAAGTGTACTGATATTTAAGTACGCTTTCGTCAGATAAAATATAATATTTGGTGTTAAGAATGTCACATATCTTCGTGTGAACTTAATGGTATAAGCCCATTGAAGAAGCTTATACTATTAAGACACTGTATCCTGCACATTAAACGGAGACATTATAACATACATCATGTTAAATATCGTCTTATTTCCTATTTTTTTTGTACACGTTAACATTTGTACAATTATATCCTTAAATTAATCTCGTTATATGAATTCCGCACAATTTATTTGTCTTGACGTGCTCATTAGTATTTTGTTTTACAACATACCAGTATTGATTTTAAATTAATATTTATTTACAGAGAAAAAACATGATGTTTGCCAGACGTGGTACAATTAGTGGAGATTTCATGGAACATTATAATTTATATAAGTTATTACCCTTCTCGAAGACATAATAGTTTTCCATTCTTTAAGTTTTCTTTTGCCGTTACGTGACAGAAACAATAGAGAGTACTAACAATTACCATAATTAGTATAATTACAGTTTCTCATGGATTATTATATATGTTCATTGAGCCATTATTCATTTGACTCATTATTATACCCCTGTATTATAATTAGAGAAAATCATTTTCCCATCATTTGTTTCAGTGTTATTGTCACAATAGTGTGCCCTTAACTTGCAGGGGCATTGAATATACAAGATATTCGTTCAAAGTATCCATATTCGCTCTGCGTTTACTATCCCAAAATTATCGTGAACAAATAATATTTACATGCATGCATTTGTGTATAAGTACATACTCACACACACCCACACACACACACACATATATATATATATATATATATATATATATATATATATATATATATATATATATATATATATATATATATATATATATATATATATATATATATTTATATTTATATATATATATATATATATATATATATATATAAAGACGTCCAAGCGATATAAAGTTATTTTCTTATCTTGTGTATTTTTCCCACATATTATGCTCTGAATGGATCTATGCGGATTAATTCTTTCATAGAGGAAAACTTGTTATCGAAAGGGGTCTGTTTCGAAGGTGATGGTGTAAATAAAGTCTTTTTTTTAACAAATAGCTTGTACGGAGACAGTTAGATTTAATTTCTTATACCCTTAGGTAATATAGTTAGCATAATTCTCAGACAATGTTTTCCACCCTACACTTTAACATGGCTACTTGATCGAGCAACAGTCTGGTCTCTCTTTCTTACATGTCTGTCTTTCTTACTCGATATAAACGACACATATGAATGTTTTATATAATTGTCTGCACATGTATAAACATATGTTAATGTTACATACCTGTATATTATGTGGTATGTATATGTGCGTGTATATAAAATCTGGTGGTGCATATATGTGCATGTATGATAATTCTTCCGTGCTGACTTGGTTTGCGTGTGAGTGTGTATGTGTGCTTGTAAATGTTTCATGTATGCGTGAAAGTACTAATTCACACAAATATTATTAAACGTAGAACACGTGGTCTCTAAAATCACTTTACGCAACTTCCATCGACAGCTTACGTACACTCACCACACCAAACAAAATAGAGTCACTTTAAAATCTTGAGTGAAGAGAAAATCGGCACCACCAGCTAAAATAAATGGAGAAATAATTAAATTATGAGGACTATTTATTTAAGCATTGTACACCGAATCGACTGACTCAGATGGTAATTTGATACCTTTGTCAAATAACAATCCCAAGTAATTTAGCATATGTAGTAACTCCCACACCCTGCTTGCTTACAGAAACAGTGATAGGCATAATATCCTCACTGCCAGTGGGACTGCAACCATGACGTTTTAAACTATATTAGCATATAAAAAACAAGAAAGTTACAAGTTAACACTTGCCTAAAGGGATATTACGCAAAAATGTTGATGTTAGTGAAATTCGCCTATGCGGATTATATAAATAACAAAAGATATACTTATATAAATAACAAAAGATGCACTTAAAGCCGTCTCTTTTCTTTATAATATTGGTTTCTGATTTAGGCACAAGGTCAGCAAATTTTTTTGGCGCTGGTATTTCGACGAAATCGACCCCATTGTATACCTAGTACTTTATTTATCGGCTCCGTAAGGTAGAAAATTAAATCTCACCTTGGCAGGATTTGAACTCAGACTATTATGGGGCATACTCCTATTCTGTAAAGTATGTTGTCCGATGCTCTACCGATACTGTCAATACACTGTGTTTGATACTTTTTTTATGATACTTTTTGGAACTAAAGTCATGTAGTGGTTTACCACTATTTTATTTCTGGAGTCGGTCGATGCACTGATCAAACAGCTTTTTCTACTTGAATAAAATGTATATATATATATATATATATATATATATATATATATATATATATATATATATATATATATATATATGTTAAAACAATATATATGATACAACATTTTCAACATAGGGATCACATTGAGTTCTTCATGCAGACTAGACCCCACAACTTATATATATATATATATATATATATATATATATATATATATATATATATATGTTAAAACAATATATATGATACATTTTCAACATAGGGATCACATTGAGTTCTTCATGCAGACTAGACCCCACAACTTATATATGTATATATATATATATATATATATATATATATATATATATATATATATATATATATATATATATGACCCCGACGGCAGAGCTCAAGCCGTTTCGACGGCTATTTCTGGACTAAATTAAAATGTTTAGCCTGGTTAATAAATAGCCGAACTTTTCAAGGCGGTACTTCCTTATATGGTAAGAGTGTAGTTGTCAAGAGGATTCGTTAACATTTGTTGTAAACACAGATAAATCTATCATGGCATTTGGTGGGAGGTAGGGGTGGCTGAACTTGCCTGTAGAACAATAGGGGAGTAAGTGAAGCGGTCAAGCGTTGAAAGTGATATGTATTCGGCAGATTCTAAGGTCAGTGTATGAGGTGGGGGAGGGAGGTTATAAAATAGGTGAATCGAAAGAGAGTAGGAGACAATAAAAGATACTAGAAAGAAATAAAAACGAAAACAAAAAGAAATAAAACAAATATATAAAATTAGATAGTGAGAAATGAATAAATATATCACAATGCTATCTTACAATTACAGGTTAATAAGTTGAGAATAGAAAAAAACTTATCGAATTTACAAAACAGATACAAACTTAAAGGGGTTTTTGACACATCTGCTATAAGTAGTTAGTAAAACGTATTCGGCCAATTCTATCTTAAAATAAGAGGGGTGGGGGAACTGATGCTACGAGGCCCGATGGGCTGCATCGGGGTAGGCGATAGGGGAAAGCAGACGAGGAAGAAAATAGGGGGTGGAAGGAAGTGATAGGATGAGACAGGGGGAAGAAGGAGACAAAGAGGAAAAGAAAAGAGATACATTTACATTTACCTATGTAAGCTGGGGTTTCCCCTAACTTATTCGGCAAGTGAGTCTGGTGGGGGGGGGGGCGTGACAGCCCTTGTCTACCCACCCGGGTCGTTATAGGGTTTGAGGGCCAGATAAGTTCTATGCAATTTGTGTTTGCATGCGGTTACCAGTTCATATTTCATGTTTAGGAGTTGGTCCTTCGAAAACAGCATTTATAATGTTTCCTCCGAGCATAAGATATACGGACAGCGTCCTCCCGTGTATGCATTAGCTTCCTGACGTGGATAATGATAGTTCTTTCCTGGTCAGTGATGGGCGGGAGTGTTTCGGCAAAGTAAGGAGCGGTAAGGTAATAGATGCATAGTAACTCTCTATGTCAAACTGGATGAATTGTGTGTCTCGTTTGTCCTCCATATTCTTGAACCATGAGATTTATCCTGGGTGCTGACCCATAAGCTAAGTCTCTCGTTTTTTTCTTAATTTTTGGTATAACTCGGTCTAGGATCTTTTTACTGATTTTCCCTATGTCCGACTTCGTTGGGTTTATAAGCCTAATGGATGGTTTGCGGTCGAAGTCTGATTTGTGGTCCTTTGTCTGTGTGTGTATGTATATGTATATCCATATATATGTATATATATATATATATATATATATATATATAGTTTTAATATAGAAGAGATTCTACAGGACTAGAACTGTTTCATTCATTAGAAATCATCAGGACTGATGATTTCTAATGAATGAAACAGTTCTAGTCCTGTAGAATCTCTTCTATATTAAAACTGTTACACTCTGCTATGTATTGAGTACCTTACTTACTGTGGTTACCTCCGATTCAACCCGGAATAACGTATATATATATATATATATATATATATATATATATATATATATATATATATATATATGGATACACATATACATACACACACACACACACACACACACACACACACACACATATATATATATATATATATATAGGAAAAAGTATGACATCGACAGCAGAGCTCAAGCCGTTTCGACGGGTAATTCTGGACTCAGTCCAGAAGTAGCGGTCGAGACGGCTTCAGCTCTGCCGTTAGGGTCATAATGTTTCCTATTTCTATCTCTACTACCCTACTATATTACTTACTCTGGCGTTAGTAATATATTTCGCAGATATATGTTTTGTATGGGTGCATATTAAGGGAGTAATTATTATGTCACTATTTTTGGAAACATATCTTGGAATATAAAGCATCATATAATGAATAAATTAGATTCATTCTTAGGCATATGTTCTTCTTCTTCTTCTTCTTCTTCTTCTTAGCCCATTAATTCCTAAGGAATTCCATTGTAAATATCCTCAAACACACTTTCCATTCGGTCCTCTTAGAAACAGCCATCTCCAACTAATCCGGATGGATCCCCAAGTGAGTTCAGCCAAGCTCATGATTATATGTAACAATCTTGCTTTGAGTCTACCATCGAGTCTTCTCTCGGTCGCTTTTGTCCGTAAAATATGTCCATCCATTCTTTCTTGAGACAAAAGAAAGATTGATTTTTTTTTTTTGTTTTGCAATCTCTGTCATTTATTTCGCTGATTATAATTGTATTAAATTCAGATACAACACATTACACAGCATACCTTCATCCACCGGACACATAAAAACATGTCTCATATTTAATGTTTATTGCATTTTTTTTATTATTTTAAATAAACTGTAAATATAATTGTTACATATAGTGAATGCAGGGTTTAATTCGAAATATTCGAGGAAATATTTTGGAATGAAGGTACGTGTTGCACATGATTAATATTCCGGCATATCTAGAACCGAACCTATATATTTGGTGGTATATTGTCAGTTCAGTCATGTTGACTTGTACAAAACAATTTGTTCTCAGAGATAAAGTTATTAAACATTTTTGAACATGTTTGTATGTATATCTCCTGTTCCAGCTACTACATATATTGAATGCGTTTTGGAGGTTTACACGTCATTCTTCATTAATTCAAAGGGAACTTGCAAAAATGGCGTAGAATATCACCTTAAGCTGAAATAGTTTATAAAGTTATCTCTTGTATCTCAAAATTTGCAATAAATCTGATAAATTGTAGCACACAGAAACACTTCAAAGTGCACAAGACAAATAAATAGTTTATTCCAAATTTCAGTATGCAAAGAAATATGATATTCATTATTATCAAATTGTAATATATTTGATTTGTGTTGCAGATCACGCTGATACGAATGGAAACCATTGGCCTTTTTCTTAGCAAATTATATAATTCTGTAATTATGGAAATCTGATCGTTTTCGTGGAAAAGCTAATGGCATTTTAGGAGAGGATGATATTAGATTTAAAGTTAGGTGTAATACCGGTTGCATAGTTTTACATCATCGTATGTTTTAGTTAATTATAAATGTAATAGAACAGCGATTATATATATATTTGATAGATTTCACATGTAAATTATATACAAACCATCACCACATTCTTGTAAACAGTCCTTGCTTTTCAGGAATTTGGCAAATTTCCGTTGACGATTATTTTGTATAAAGATGTTTTTATTTGTATAAACATATATAGATTGTCTCGTTTAAAACATATTTCATTGTTCTCACTCTAAGTTGCTCTATCATTGATAAAGTCATTCAATTATGACAACGTCGATAATTATATACATTTATGGTCATGAATATCTGGCAAGATCCATGATATATAAAACTCAGTTATATAGTATAAACATTTAAATTTAGTTTAAAACAAGATATCATATGCTAGCGTTATCTAACATAGACTCGAACTTCACTAATTGAGACATGGTTTATTCATTAATATAAGTCAATTTTGTTACACAGGTTCCGAAACAAATTCAAGCTCATCCCGTTTTAGGTCTTATTTCGTTTGTAGGGTCGATGTGCTATTAATGCTGCTGCTGTGATATTTTTGTATGATTTTGTAATAAATTAATTAACGATTTTGCAAGATATTAAAGCATATAAAGAAACATGGCACTGATTCCCAGATTGATATAAACAATATTATGAATATACCGCAGTAAATTGAAGGCTATAGGTACAATAAGCCTTTAAAATGCGTAAAACTAGTCTCTACGTTATTCTGTTTAAAAGTGAATAATAAGTGTTGTCTATATATTATTTTCAGAGCAAGGTTTCTAATCTGAAAAGGATGAACGCTATATTTTCATTAAATATTACATATATATGCTGAGTTCTGTAAACATATTAAATATATAACTAATTACCTGACGAGAAAATACACGTTGAAAGTAGACCCTTCGCCTGTATGTTTTATGTCTGTGTCATATGTCCTAGAGAGATTACATGAGAATATTAACAAACCCCATCCACACGCATTTGAAACCAAGAGTATCATTCTGCGCATCTTGATATACCACCGTATATTCGATCACGCATAACATAGCGTTATTTATTACAATAAAGTGCATCACTAAATGTTGTTAAATTGTGAAACACTAATAGAAGAAAGGACTTTATCCATGATTCGAGATAGTTATAATGTGGCATACGAAACATAAAGAAATGAGAAGTTAATCATTGGCGGTGTACTTTTCTTGTGTGAGTGTGATGTATGGGAAAGATTCAAGCATAACCCCCGGGTATGATTCTCCGTGTAATATCTAAGCATGTATCTTATAGGAGCCATGAAAATCTTCCCCTCCCTTGTAAATAGTAGTCCGGCCCAACTTTAACAATTGAAGGCACATCAGTTGGTGTTTTTGGTAGTAGGTATAGAAGAATGTCCATCTAGTTTCATTTATAACATATCAATTCATAGCTGCAGGGTAATATTGCTTTCAAGTTGCAATGGAAAGTGCAATAGAGTAAATATAATTAACATTTCATTTGTATCATATCTCAGGGAAATTTACAAAATTACTTCATTAAATTTGTTAGCAAAATATATAATTCTCATTTCATTTGATTCCTCTGTACTGCAAGCTCAAATTAAGTCTATAAGAGTGTTTCGTAGCGTGAAAAGAAACTTCAAAAATTAATAAAACGAACAATATAATTAGGAGTTTTCGATGAATAGCAGTTGCAGGCTAAATCACCATACGTTATTTTAACTCTTCATAAGTATGGGACTTTAAGCAGCTGAACTATATATGCTTCCATCGTTCTGGGAATAAACAAGTTTAGATTCATTATTAAATTTCATTGTAAACATATGCTTACTACTACCTGACGTATTGATCTTCTTAATCAGAATAACTTTTACATGTTCAGGAAACTAATTTCACTTCTGAAACACATTATCCATATTTCGAGAAATGATAAAATGACTAAAGAGAACATGATGTTAAAAAATTGATCTTTACAAATATTCACTCGACTATATTCTGTCTCTCTCTGCACAATATATATATATATATTTATATATATATATATATATATATATATATATATATATATATATATATATATATATATATATATAGAGAGAGAGAGAGAGAGAGAGAGAGAGAGAGAGAGAGAGATAGTTAGAGAGAGAGAGAGAGGGAGATACATCTACCAAAATATACGGTTGTGTCCAATCCGTATGAAGAACTCAATGCAATCCAAATATCATGAAAAGAGAAGATTTATTCAAAATTGTTTCGATGAAAAACACGGGAAAACAGAGTCAAGATAAATTAATAAAAATAATGAATAAAAACAAAGAAACAGTTCCTTATATTAAACAATTCATAATTTTACGATCGTTTCTAGGATATATATGTGTGTGTTGGTATGTATATCATATAGATCTATGTAAAATGTTTACAAACTATCAGTGGGAATATACATACCTACACATATATATGCTGTCTTCAGAAATAATGATATTTGTTTATTGAAAGAAAACAACAAAGATTTACTATAATAGGTCTGCTTGGGAACAGGTTTTGAATTGACCAATAGAAAGGTAGTAAGTGGTCAAGATGATAGAATAGTAGTAATATAAATTTAATTTAGGGGTAGAGGAAAGCAGACTTCAGTTTTCAATGGAAAAGTATTTTGAATGAAAAGATTATTTGGGTATGAAAATAGTTCAAGCCGGTGAAAGGTACACGAAAATTTGATGTTATAAAAGAATAATGCTAGTGTTAAGATCTAAGGAGAATAACATTTTACGATAAATGTGTTAGTGAAAAATCTTATTTAAAACAAGGAATTTACATCTATAAAAAAGAAAATAAATTAATTTAATTGATTGGTATATTTATATTGATAACATGTATATTAATTCATATAGATATGATAAATAAGAGTTAGATGTAATTGAAGAATGTTGTTAAAAACGAAAGGGAAAAAAAATAATTGGCGTGGGGGGGGGGGGGTAAATGTATTAGTGAGAAATAACAAATTTATATAGATTACAAGGAATATAGATTCATAACCTGAAAATAAAATAGTTTATATGTATACTTATTGGTATAAATTTTAGGAAAAGATAGCTGTAAAAGGGAAATAAAAATAATGCAGTTCATTAGTAGTAGAATATTAATTATAGGTTAAATAATTTTTTAAAAAAATTTATTATAATAATTTGTAAACTGTATATTAAATAGGTTTATAATATTTAAAAGTTCTTCTAATTTTATGATTACATGATGTAATTAATTCCTGTCGATTATTTAATAGGATATCCTTAGATTTCATTATTTTAAACAGTGCCTGGGAACATAATCTACATTCATATCTATTATTTTGATAAGGGGTGGCGCTTGTGAGCAGACTCCAGGTCAGTTTATAATCGATTTTTTTTTTCTATAATTATTAATTATTTCAGCTAAGGATGTTGTATTAGCTAATGCGGCATTTTTAAAACGGTGTTTGTGGGTATTAAATCTTACTTTAAGTTGGTTAGAAGTAGCTCCTATATATGAATAAGTTGAGTCCTTAGTGTTCATGTTACGTTTATATACTATGTTATTAATAAGGCAATTTACTTTTAATGGACAATTTGGTTTGTTTCTACAATTACAACATCTCGTGAATGTTGTATCAGAGGAGATAGTCAAATTAGGTGTGGAATTTTCTCGACTTGTTGTATGTGAATGAGATGGTGGTTTGCTGTGGTTTATTTTAGTATTATGGTTAGTTTGATGTATGGATGGTATATTCATGTTTTTTTTATATTTATATGCATTATAGGCACTTATATTTTGTTGTATATTTTTGGTTGTTGAGTAGGAGAATTTGACCGTTGATCTATTTAAAATGTGATGCTATTTATAGTTTGGCGGGAAGTCTTTCTCTAGGATAGTAAAATAATTTTTAGGTATATTATCTTTAATTTGTAGATTAAATAGAGCATTATACCAAGTATCTCGTCTATTACGGTTTTGATGTTGTTTTTTTTATTTTTATACGATGTTTACTAAGAGAATTAGTATTAGTCATTTTATTACACATATTTTTAGTTAGATTCATTGATTTAGGTGTTTTAGCCTGATTATTAGGAATTTTGTTATTAACATATATTGCAATATTAGGATGAATGGTTTTTTGAAAGTTATTATATTGTATATTAGAACAGTTAGAGAAATTAAGTTTTAAGTTGGTATTTTGGGGTATAGTGTGAGTGGCATTTAGGTGTGTATATTTCATTTGGTGTGTGTTGGTAATATTGGGTTGTATGTTTGTAGTATTATTGGTACAAGGTACATATACTAATTTGTTTTTGTGGCCGCTCCTAGCTAAAGTTTCATTATAAAAGGTCGCATTTTTATCGAATACATCCTGGTTAGATGAAAGGTTAGAAATTCTGAGTGAGATAATATATGCTAGGTTTTTAAGGATAGATTTAGGCTGATTAGATTGTGAGTGTATGTAATGTAAGTTTTGGTTAGGTTTATGGTAAGGTTGGTAGATACCCGTAGACAAGTCTAATGTTATATCAAGGAAATTAACTACTTTACATGTGTTTTCAAAGGTAATATTGAGACTATAATAGTCTTTGAGGAAAGTTCTAATAAGTTTTTTTTTTTTTTTTCAATTTCTGATAGGCTAAGGTTAGTGGAAAGAAGAAGACAATCGTCACGATATAAACCACCTTTAAGGTGGAGAAAAGAAGCATTTATGTTAAATAGAAGAAAGAGGCCCACAAGATGTACATTCCATATGTTTTAAATAAGATTGATATTTTTCACTAACACATTTATCGTAAAATGTTATTCTCTTTAGATTTTAACTCTAGCATCATTATTTTATAACATCAACTTTTCGTGTACCTTTCACCGGCTTGACCTATTTTCATCCCCAAAGTAATATTTTCATTCAAAATACTCTTTCATTTCAAACCTGAAGTCTGCTTTCCTCTACCCCTAAATTAAATTTCTATTTCTACTATTCTATCATCTTGACGACTTACTACCTTTATATTGGTCAATTCAAAACCTGTTCCCAAACAGACCTATTACATTAAAACTTTGTTTGTTTTCTTCAATAAACAAATATCATTATTTCTGAAGACAGCATATATATGTGTAGGTATGTATATTCCCTCTGATAGTTTGTAAATTTTTTACATAGATCTATATAATATACATACCAACACATACATACATATCTTAGAAACGATCGTAAAATGATGAATTTTTTAATATAAGAAACCGTTTCTTTGTTTTTATTCATTATTTTTATTAATTTATATATATATATATATATATATATATATATATATATATATATATATATATATATATATATATATATATATATATATATTTATTTATTTATATATATATATATATATATATATATATATATATATATATATATATATATATATATATATATATATATATATATATATATATATGTTTATATATATATATATATGTTTATATATATATATATATGAAGGGGGAATCAATATGTGTGTTATTCTGTATAGAAATTGTTATCCTTTCAAACGACACTTTACAATATTGAATTGTCTGAGGTGTAAGAACAGGATATGGCTTTCTGGTTGATGAGATTAAAAGGTAATAGGCGATATTAGCTGTTTATTTATCATATTGATTGTTGAAATATCTTTCTAAATGAATAAAATATGTTAAAGTCATTTTTGACAAATGTGAATCATTTATGAGAAAAAGTGAGGTGACAAACGTTGTATTTGCTCGTAAATTACCGATTCGTCTATGGCTGAATGCACTATTTCCTTTTTTTTATGTTTGCCCATAAACTATGAATGATATTACTTGTAATAGACGTTTTGAGTAAGTTTATATTCTCCTGAAACTTTCAATCATATATACAACTTTTATAATGATGTCATGAATAGATAGGTCTCATTCTCAGTTTCAAAATACTGACGGGTAGATTGCGACAACAAACTGTTCGAGACTGTAGTTGTTAGAGCCAAATTCCATGCTTATCCCAGCTCTTTCATATCGAGGTTGATAAGTATATTGTCTTTGTAGGGATTTTCGGAGACACCATCCATACGACACTTATCAGGATGGCTTGTGTTTAATACTCGCTCCAATTGGGGTGGGATCACTGATAAATGCAATATCGGTAATTATTGGTAACATTATAATGATCCATGCAATTCCGCTAGCAGGGAACAGTGCTTTTTATTGATGACATTTAATGTTATCAAATACTTTACTTGAATGCTGTTTTGTTTCCCCAAACAAGTTTTTGTATTTACCTGTTTTGTAGGCTCCATATTATCATATATATTAAACAGCACTTTGCAAATTGTTCCTACATCTATTCAATGTAATATATATAAATATAAATCTGCTATTGAGAACATACTAGATCTATGTTTGCAATCGAATAACTTAACATGAATGTTCCATCATATAAATTGTTATTTTGTAATTGTTACATATATATTCAACTAATTTAGGCCTAAATAAAGAACGACTAGCGTCATACATATACAAAAGGGTTTGGTTGATTTAACAATATCTCTTATATTGATCACCTTTGTCAACACATCTTCAATGTTCGTTCCTCGATGAATCAGTTAATTTATAGTAACAAAAATAAACTGCTTCTACCATCACACAAATTTTTGTTTTAATTTGGACTAATTTTTGCGAAACGCAGAGAAAGATAATTTGAAAATACAATTAAGATTTTCTTAATTATACTATTTTACAGATCAGTTTTTCCAAAGTCCATACATAAAACAAATACATTTACATTCAGCCTTTAGATTTCGATAAAATCATTTCAATGACATTAATGATTATGTTTTAAACAAAGCACATATTAATCTTAAATCAAATGTTTCAAGCTTCGCAAATTGGGACACATTTTTTGAATAACATCTCGGTAGCTAATATATCTCTTCAATGTGGGTTAAATTTAGATAATCATAGGATCAGCACTAAGTGTGTGCAAAAGCTTCAAGAAACAATTGTACAGCAGGATTTAAACATTTTAATATGACAGAAATTACAATCTGCTAAAAGTGAGATGAAATAAAGCAATTAAATTTATCTAATTAAATATTAGTTTGAAATCATAATCCGCTGCGCAAAATACTTCATATAGATATGTATATACTTTAGAAACAATTGATAATACGGACCATATTTTATAAGAAATGATTAAGACATTCATACCGATTATTTAGACATCCAAAGCAAAATCAATCGCAATTGTACTCTGAATTTAATATAAATGCTGAACATTTGAAAATGAAGGTAATGGTTAATGAAAAGGGAAAGGATAAGTTAATTAAAAAAGATTAATATAACTACGAAGATTCAAACATTTCTATACTAACATTACTAGCTTTATTTTTTGCATTTCAGAAAGGATGGCCGAATATTATATCGAATTATTATATAAGTTTGGTTAATGAAATCATATATTTTTTTCAATATTACACGCGGATGTTATATCTCAAACACGGACGCAGACAGCCCTATGCCTTTGTGTATGCACACACACACACACACATATATATATATACATATATGCACAGAGATATATATTTGTGTGTGTGTGTGTGTGTGTGTATGTATATATGTATATATATATATATATATATATATATATATATATATATATATATATATGTATATATATATATATATATATAGTGTGTGTGTGTGTGTGTGTGTGTGTGTGTGTGTGTGTGCGTGTGTGTGTGTCTGTGAGTGTGGGTAAAAATGACATAGTTTATTGAAATATGTTCCTACATGATTTCTTTTCATACATATACTTTAAATTACAGTTTCTACAATCATCTCTTACATTCGGAACAACGACACTATGTTAGAATTAGTTAATTTAACTTAGTAATTTTTCCTCTCCATGCTTATATATATACTTGTCTTTGAGAATGGGATAGCTTGCTTGAGGCTATAACGTTGACGAAGTTATATTGGAGGCTGTCAAAATGTCTGTGAAGCCAATAACATGAAATTTAGTGAATGCCCGCCAGGCATAACTGTTCAATA
>OZ024740.1:95118033-95145533 GCA_964016885.1 Eledone cirrhosa
AAAAAAAATAAGACTCCAGTTGCATTTTCGATTTCATCTCTTTATATATATATATATATATATATATATATATATATATATATATATATATATATATATATATATATAAAAAGAGATGAAATCGAAAATGCAACTGGAGTCTTATTTTTTTTTAAAAATAAGACTCCAGTTGCATTTTCGATTTCATCTCTTTTTCTTTATACTTTCACTCGTGTAGGACACCTCGGTTATTTTTCAATTTGTATAAAAAACCTCACTTTCTAATATATATATATATATATATATATATATATATATATATATATATATATATATATATATATTTATTAAAATAACAGATTAAAGTTTAAGCAAAGAATCGGTGCTTTCACCCATAACGGGATCTTCTGAATCTAACAACATCAGTCTGTAAACGCAGAAGTGGATATTTTAGTTGTTATCGCTCCAACGTGAGGTATATGATTTTTAATGCGATGAAATACCCATCATCGTTTGGTAAATCACTGATGATGGACTCATTTTATAACATGTTATCCATGTGCAACCAGCAGTATTCTTCTCACTCATAGTTTTCATATATATATATATATATATATATATATATATATATATATATATAATATATATATATATATATATATATATATATATATATATATATATATATACATATATATATATATATATATATATATATATATATATATATATATATATATATATATATATATATATATATATATATATATTTATTTGTATACACACACACACATATTAATATGTGCGTGGTTTTGTATACCTGTGGGGATTATTTTCGCGTATGCTTGTGTATGTACGTATTTGGACGCGTGTATGTATTTATTTCATTTCAATTACCTCTGTATTGTATTTTATTTACTTTATTCTTAACTCTGAAGGGGCCAATCATTCGGTTTCCTAGTTAGAATTGTAGTCTACGACTTCAGCTATACCATTTACGTTGTTCTGTCTCTGCGTGCAATTGTTCTCCACGCACCACATATGTATTATCTTCGTTTTTTTCCGTTCATATCCAGAGAACGTCTCTATGAACCATCTATGAGAACATTAGTCTACGACTTCTTTTATACCATAGACGTGGTCCTGTCTTTGCGTGTAATTGTTTTTCAGCGCTCCTATTAATGACGTATTATATTCGTTTTTTCCCGTTCTTTGCCAGGGAACGTTTCCACGAACCAAAGTATCGTCTTGCTGTCTTCCTCCGGTTGCAACATTTTTTGCATTATCCACTTCTGCGTTTACAGATTGACTTTGTTAGTTTCAGAAGATCCCGTTAAGGGTAAAAGCAGCGATTCTTTGCTTAAACTTTAATCTGTTATTTTAATAAATATTTGCTCTGCGGTTCTCATATATTTGATATATATTTATCCTTATCGAACTCTCATTGGATTTTAGTTTTCAAATTTATTATTATTACTATATATATATATATATATATATATATATTGTTATACTTTGGGAGGGTCATGTTGCCAATAACAACTTCAGAAACGAAATATATATATATATATATATATATATATAAATTAATAAAAACAAAGAACAAATTCTCTACTTTAAAAATTCATCATTTTACCTTCGTTTTTTGAATGTATATGTGTGTTGGTATGTATACCATATAGATGTAGAAATATTACACATTATCAGAGGAAATATACATTCCTTCACATATACATACTGACTTCAGAATTTATGAGATTTGTTTATTGAAAAAAACAACAAAAGTTTAATATAAAAGATCTGTTTGGGAACAGGTTTTGAATTGACCAATAGAAAAGTAGTTAGAGGTCAAGTTGATAGCATAGTGGTAGTAGAAATTTAATTTAAGGGTAGAGGAGTGCAGACTTATGTTTTGAATGAAAAGAATACTTTGAATTAAAAGAATACTTTGGGCATGAAAGAGGTCAAGCCTGTAAAGTGTACACGAAAAGTTGATGTTATTAAAGAACAATGTAAAAAACGAAGGAAAATAACATTTTAGGCTAAGGGTATTAGTGAGAAATACCAATCTTATTTAAACCACAAGGAATCTAGATCTATAACAAGAAATTAAATTAATTGATAGGTATACTTATAGGGATACATTTATATTAATTCATATGAATGTGATAAATAAAAATTCGATGTTATTAAAGAGTGTTTTTGAAAACGAAGGAAAGTAACATTTTGGCATAAGGGTGGGAGGGAGAAATACCAATCTTATATAAACTACAAGGAATCTAGATTTATAACAGGAAATTAAATTAATTTATAGGTATACTTTTAGGTAAAGAGAGCTGTAAGAGGGAAATGCAATTATTAAGTTCTCTGTAGTAAAGTACTAATTATAGGTTAACTGAATTTAAAAAAAATAATTATACCAATATGTAAAATATAAGAGTAAGGTGAATATTCATTAGGTTTATAATATTTGAAGATTCTTCTAATTCTATGATTGCAAGATATAATTAATCCCTGTCGCATATTTAATAGGATATCCTTAGATTTCCTGATTTCAAAAAGCTGCTGGGAGCATAACCTACACTCGTATCTGTTATTTTGATAAGGGGTGTCCCTGTTGAACACGCTCCAGGTCAGATTGTAATCGATATTCTTCTTTCTATAATTATTAATTGTTTCAGCCAAGGATGTTGTATTAGCTAATGCAGTATTTTTAAAACTATGTTTGTGGGTATTAAATCTTACTTTAAATTGATTAGACGTAACTCCTATATATGAATAAGTGGAGTCCTTAGTGCTAATTTTACATGTATAGACTATGTTATTAATAAGACAATTTCCCTTTAATGGGCAATTTCTTTTGGTTCTACAGTTACAAAAATTCGTCAATATTATATCAGGGGAGGTAGTCAAATTTGGTGTGGAATTTACTCGACTTGTTATAGGTGAAGGAGATAGCGGTTTGTTGCGGTTTATTTTAGTATTATGGTTGGTTTGGTGTGTTGGTGGTATATTTGTGGTGTGTTTACTTCTATATGCGTTGTACGCACTTATATTTTGTTGCATAATTTTGGAAGCAGAGTAGGAAAATTTGAGAGTTGATCTATTTAAAATATGATGGTATTTATGGTTTCGCGCGAAGTACCTTTGAAATATATATAATAAAGTATTTATATATACATATATATAATATATATATATAATTGAACCTTGAAATATACATATAAGAAAGTGATGTTTTCTTCAAAAATTTAAAAATGAAATGAGTTATCCTACACGAGTGAAAGTATAGGGGAAAAAAGATGAAATCGAAAGTGCAACAGAGGTCTTTCTTTTTTTTTAATATATATTTATTTGATTCCTTTACCGGTTTCGCAGTTCTTCTGCTTTCAAAAGTAGAATTCGGATGGAGGGTTTGTGGTTTGTGTCACACACACACACACACACACACACATATATATATATTTCAAGGTTCAATTATGCTAAGCAGGCGAACAGGAAATTGTTTAAGTGGGTGTGTTAACATGGTGTGTGAAGTATATAGAATGGTCAGGATTTGTAATCACACACATACACACGCGCACACACACATACTCGCACCCATACACACATACACACATTCACACAAAACACAAATACACACACACACACACACATATACATATATATATATATATATATATATATATGTGGTGGCTGCCAACTCGTTTTCGAGTACGGCCACTACATTATATCCATGTAGGAGAACCCCTACCGATACGCTCAACGAGTGTGACTTTTTAGTCCAGCCAGCGACTTGAAAACTCTGGTACAAACATTACACTTGTGACAATTATTGACACATGGTGCTGGGCCCATGGTTCTATGTGACGACAAGTGCAGAGAGATCTCCAGATACAAAGCAATGCCTGCACCGTGAAGGTTTTATAGTGAGCAAAGGCACTACACAAAGCCAGTCGCACTCTCTTAACCAATATGATATTTACCGAAACGAAGAACAAGTCAATATCATTGGATACCATAAGGGTTGCCTTTGTCAAGGTAGAATTCTAGGAAAAGGAAAACTCTGATATATATATATATATATATATATATATATATATATATATATATACATACATATATATATATATATAATACATATACATACATACATACATATATATATATATATATATATATATATATATATATATATATATATATATATATATATATATATATATATATATATACATATATATATATAATACATATACATACATACATACATATATATATATATATATATATATATATATATATATATATATATATGTATATATAAGAAATTATAAAATAAGAAGTAATAGACACATATATATAACTATTTCTTCTTTAAATTCCCGACTGCACAGTTTCTTCACAGATATTTTTTGTATATAATAAGAAAGTGTGTGTGCAGTAAAATAGATATAGCAATGAGAAGCTTCTATTTGCTATTTCTATTTTACTGCACAAACACTTTCTTATTATATACAAAAAATACCTAACCACTGCAACCTCCATAATACTCTTACTTACCCACGTAAAGTGCATGTATTACATGTAACACTCTGCCACACAATAATCATATATGAATGAGACACACGTAACTAACGCATACAATAACTACTACATCTGACTAAGAAACTATCCTCTTGCATTATCTATGTTAACTGCCGAATGTATTTTAATTTTGTTTTAATTTTGTATTAATGTTGGTTTAATTTTGATATTGATTTTGACTGTACATCAATATATACATATGTATATGTATGCCTATTGCGTTGGAAAGGAGGTCCACCAGGTTTACAAACATTGAAAAATGCTCTGAAGACACCAAACCTAGGTTTGGATTAAACCATTGTAAGTGAATAATTGCTTTGAACATAGTTTTCATTCTTGTGAATTATATATATATATATATATATATATATATATATATATATACACTTTTAATGAAATAAACGCAAATTAATTTCTGTAGACTTTGTGAATTTAGTTGTGTTGGATTTTTCCCGTGAGGTGAGAAATGACATTCATAATATAAAAAGTAGAAAATGATTATAATATATATCCATGGGAAACAATTTCTCAGAAGTTTATGAAAATATTATGGAACTAATAGATTTCTTATTGAAGTTATTTAAATGTGATTTTATTCTATCAATCTATGCTTCCAGGAACGAAGGGACTTTGAACAAAGATAATCTACCCGCTGTCATATATTTTCCTTTCTTTCAGTGATTTCTGAGGGGAAAAATATCATTCATATATTTATCATTTACATTATAGAAGTGTACCTGGTTTTTCAGGTATTTCTAATTAATGGTTTTTATTGCTCACATACATTTATGGTCACTCACTTTGTTGTAATAGGCAAAATAGAGTTGTTCAATGTTTATATATTCACTTTATTTAGATTCTACTCGAAATTTCAATATTAATGTTGGGTGCTCTTCATATAATGATACTACATCATATTATTGTCAGTCCAATGCAGGCATTATACAAAACGATGCTTGATTTCAATTCTCTGGTGGTTCATCAATGTTTGCTTGTAAAGAATTATAATAAAACCAATCCTAATGAATCACTTTCCAAATCCTGTTTGAATATCGAAAATCTTTATACGGAAATAATATAATCATAAGATATGAAACAATTTTAGTTGATTATTAAATGAGACAATTATTTGATTCTTTGAAATTTCGGTGTTATTTTAAACGATTATATTATTAATCATTGATGAATCCGAAACATATTTAAATTAATGAATGTAGTTTTGAACTAAATCTGAATTTGCAAATGAATCAAAAGGGGTAGTGAATACTGGTAAGAGTGATTCAGATTTAACAATACTGTGTTGAGAAATACTTGTAGCGGAGAAGTATCCAATTATGCTTGCGAAAAACAATTGGTGCAAAAAAGAAAATTATATTTTGCATAAATCAATTAAAATTATAATTAATTCTCAAGAGCTGGCAATTAATAACAACCTTTCATTACGACTCATTTAGAAATTTAGAAATAATACAAAAATATACAAATTAAGCGATCAAAAAAATTAACATATTGGAGACTACCGTGTATTTACGCAGGATGACATACATTGATTTAAAGAGGTGATGAATTAGCAGGAATATTAAGCCCATTTCATTTATGAAGAAGAATTGCTTGCTGAAATGTACACATAAAAAACCTTCCAAATTTAATTGTATAATAGTTAACAAGAACTAACATGGAAGGCTCGTCTTCTGTAACATTTCTCTTAGGTTTTAGTTTGCATGTAGTTCATTTTATATGCCATAACAGTTATATTATTGTTATATCTCAGGAATGTAGCAATGTCCGATCACTTATGACAATGGGGAATGTACATCTGCAGTTAGAGAACACAGTGTCACTATCGAAACCTAGATAAACTGTTTTTCTATATATATTTTCTCACTAATGAATAGCTTCTAAAAAAATGTTATATATATATATATATATATATATATTTATATATATATATATATATATATATATATATATATATATATATATATATATATATATATATATATATATATATATATATATATATATATATATATATATATATATATATATATATATATATATATATTAGAAAAGAGAAGTGGGTATAGAGAAAAGATGAAGTTGGAAATAACATGGTAGATATGTTTAAGGACTGTTTTCCTTTTTTGTTTCGTCAAAGTGACATTATTGAAAAGTCAGTGTTATTAAAAAAATAGGGACAATTATTTTTTGAAAATTTGTTTATGAAGTATATAAAGTGTATGAAAAAATTACAGGTTTCGATGTATTAAAATCCATCTTGTCGAATTAAGTGAAAACATTTAATTAAAAAAAGGTTTACAATTAGAATTAAAATCAAAAACGAATGTTTGCGCAAATGATTTATATATACACATTTATTGAAAAGATCTTTTAAGATCTTTTAAAAATTTCTTCTAAAGAATGTATTCTGGAGAAAATACTTCTTAAGGTTTCTTTTGAAAGGTATTTTTTGAAGTCTTTTATGAGAGTTCTCTTGTCGCTATTAACTTCTTTAATTTTTAATTTTTTAATTTCTGAATTCTGGGAATCATTTGGATTTCAGCTCTTAATTTTTGCCCATCTTCTGCATTTTTGAGAGAGAAGAACTTTTTCTTAATTCCCGTCTACAAAAGTAACTTTAACAGACAAATTGTAAAAACAAACACACACAACAACTACACACATAAATACGCACACATATTTGCGCATACATATACTCACACACTCACATGTGTGTACTGTTGTATATAACACCCTCACACTCTCTCTATACATGTGTGTGTATGTATGTGTGAGTGTGGATGTATCTACACATACCAACCTACCACAGTAGTCAGCTCAAATAACCCCCATACCCCATTTTGTACTATTGATAACTAGATTAAACAAAACAACTTGGACTCATTCCATGCCAACTTTTCGGAAGGCATGATGGAAGAAATTTTGCTCAAGCGTATGTTTTTTATTTTTATTTTTATTTTTATTTTTAACCCTTTTTTTTACTCCCTTTTTAATTAACTTTTTTCACTGAATTTGACAAGATGGATTTTAATACATCCAACCGGTCATTTTGTCATACACTTTATATACTTCATGAAAATATTTTGAAAACATAATTGTCCCTCTTTGTTTAAAAACACTATATTTTTAATAACAATATCTTTTCAATAATTTCACTTTGACAAATCAAAAATGAAAAATTGACCTTAAACATATTTCCCGTGCTATTTCAAACTTCATCTTTTCGCCCACCCCCCTCTCTATCTCTATCTCTTTATATATATATATATATATATATATATATATATATATATATATATATATAAATTTGTTAATATCGTATGTACATATATATATATATATATATATATATATATATATATATATATATACACATATATAACCATACATATATATATATATATTATTCAAAATGTTAACAAATGGAAAATATTCGCATAATCAAAATATATACTCTATTATATACATGTCAAAGGTACTGTGTTTTTTTTCCAGTACGTCCTCATCAGACAAAATATATGATTTGATATATGTCATACCGCTATGATCTTCAATATTCAATTAAAATATGGCCAATATGTGAATTGATTAATCAAGACTGTAGAGGTATGTCATATATCAAATCATATATTTTGTCTGATGAGGACGTACTGCAGGAACAACACAGTACCTTTGAAATATATATATAATAAAGTATATATTTTGATTATGCGAATATTTTTCATTTGATAACATTTTGAATATTATTAAAAACTCTAGGACAACTTACTTGTTGAGTGCTTCTAATATATTGTAAAACTATATTCGTTCAGTAATCCTTGGTTATATCTATATATATGTGTATATATGAAACATGGCGTGCTGCGATGTTGCAAATGTGGTACATATGAATAAAATTAGTCCTTTATCAGTGATGTTCCAAACTTCATTGGTATTTCTTCGCATGAATGATCATATACCTCTGGTTGGTGCGAGCAATAAATAAAAAAAAGTTATTGGGACACGTAAAATATGTTGAAGCGAGTGAGACATGTCAACAAACAGAGATGGTAATGCAACGGAAAGAGAGGGAGAGAGAAACAAGTCCGTGATATCTATGAACTTAAGTTCGGTGAAATAATACACGATACATACAGACCATCAGACCGTTTGAACTGTGTGAAATCCTTTTCTCGCTCACATCTCACCCAGGTCGGATAGTCTGTATCTCTCGTCTATGATTTGACCGAACTTAAGTTCACAGATATCACGGACTTGTTTCTCCTCTTCTCTTTCTGTTGCATTAGCATCTCTGTTTGTTTACATGTCTCGCTCGCTTAACCCTATTTGACGTGTCCTAATATCTTTCTTTAGTTATTGCTCGCACCAACAAGACGTATATGATCTTTAATACGAAGAAATACCAATGACGGTTCGAAGATCACTGATGAAGGACTAATTTTATATATATATATATATATATATCAAAGGTATATATTGAGATAGAAACTCAAAATAGTCTCTTACAATAAAGTAGCCCTAGGAGAGAGATTTTTCCGAGACGCATATTATAATTCAATATAAAAGAAAAACGAACATATATATATTTATTAATTTCAAGAACGTCAGTATTCCGAGTGTCATAATTCTCGATTATCATTGGTCCATTGGTTTCAAACGACTCCGCCCACCTCAACGACGCCAAACTAAAATTAATATGCATAATGCCAATGAGGGAGTGAGAGGGGAGAGTGTGAACCTGGTATTCAATAACTATTAACATGTGTGCGTGTGTATGTACATGCGCGCATGTTTTTGTGTGTGCGTGTAGCGTTCCACAGAAAGTAAAAATATCAACATGTGTGAGTGTGTGCGTGTGTCAGTTTGCGTGCGTGTGCGCGTTTCCATGCGTGTATGAGTGTGGCGTTCCAAAATCGCCCAGCAGTTTATCTGTCTATGTGCCTGTCTGTCACTCTAACATACACAGAGTTGTGAAGGGAGTAAATAGGGACCTTTCTTTACATTGACGAACATAGTTTATATTTATTATTGCGTCATATACACTATGAATATGTGTCAGTGTAGAGACATGTGTGTGTGTGATGTGTGTGGAAATAAGAGGGGAAGGAAAGCAATAACAATTAACATGTGTGCGTGTGTATGTACGTGCCCGTATGTTTATGTGTATCTGCGTGCGTGCAGCGTTCCACAGAAAGTAAACACTATCAACATATGTGAGTGTGTGCGTGTGTAAGTTTGCGTGCGTGTGCGCGTTTCCATGCGTGTATGTGTGTGGCGTTCCCGAATCGCCACGCAGTTTATCTGTCTATGTGCCTGTATGTCAGTCTAACATACACAGAGTTGTGAAGGGAGTAAATAGGGACCTTTCTTTACATTGACGGATATCTTTTACATTTATTATTGTGTCATTTTTTAACAATTATTCGATATGAATACTGATAGTAAAAGCAATTCGACTTTATGAAACAGTGAACTACAGCTTGGACGGCGTGCAGCCAGCAAGGAAGAAAAACGGGCTGAACAGCGCCATCGGAACGCCGAACTTAAGAGGCAAAACGTGCCGCTAAGAATGAAGAGGAGCTGGCTGGACAACGCCAACGAAACACTGGAGCCAAGCTGCGACGACATGCTGCGAATTTTGAAGACGAAGTGGCTTAGCATCATCAGCAAATGGCCAGAATTCAGCAACAACAGCTGAGGTATGTGGGGTGATCATGGAGACCGGTTAGATTACTGCGCAAATATCCATGGCAAATTAACAATTCATTAGCTTTAGCGTCGCAGAGAGTTAGTGAGATGTTTGAGAGTGGGGCATAGCAACAGAATGTAGTCATTCAATGCCGTGTGTATCATTGTATAGGTAATTTAGAAGGAGAAAGGCCTCGATTCGTTAGCGATCCATATTATAGTGAATCGGAGGAGGATTTCAGGATCGGTTGGATGAAGTTCCCGGGAAATATAACTGAACTTGAACGGCAAAGGTTAAGTGATTTGATCCGTGGTTTGCAATCATGGCTTAGACAGTGTAATCCTTATGTTATGGATTTCATGTTGGTGGCTGAACTGCAAAATGTTCAGCAGCAAAGATTGGTGATTAAGGTTTGACGCAGTGCCAAGAAATCAACATGAACGGTGATATAATGCTCCTGGCGGATTTTGTGAATTTGATGTGTTGATGGGAGATAAGACTGGATCGAGAGATATCATCCTTAATCGCAGAGATGGTGGTCTCAAGACGATCAATGTGTCAAATAGGGCATATGATCCATCGCATTATGTTCTTAAATTCCCAAAAAGTGAAAATGGAGGGAACATGTCTGTTCATTTAGATGATCATGAGGATCAGCATCAGAGGGTGGCGGCAATGGACACACTTATTCGATTCGCGACTTTTACGCGTTCCACTTGAACGAGAGGAATCAACACAGAAATGTACTATTTCAAGCCAGCAGATTGTTGTAGGAATACTGTTGTATGGCATTCGCAAAGATCGAAAATCAAAGGCTAAATTATATAGCTACACATCAGCAACATATCAGAGCTGAATTGTATAATAATATACAGGATGCGATAACAGCCGATGCTGCCAATTACAAGCAAATTGGTCGACGCATCATTTTGCCATCGTCGTTCATCGGGGGCCCGAGATATATGAACATTCACTATCGGGATGCAATGGCTATTGTCAGAAAGTTTGGAAAGACAGATTTGTTTATAACGGTTACTTGCAATCCTGAATGGACTGATATTAAGGATGCATTTTTGCCAGAACCTCAGCCAAAGGACCGTCCTGATATTGTGGAAAGAGGATTCAAAGAATATCTGAAAAAGATAATTGATGATGCAGAAAAAGATGTCATCTTTGGAGCTATAATTGCTTTTACATATGTAATTGAATTCCTAAAAACAGGAGTGCCACATCCACATTTGCTGATCATTTGACATAGAGATTGCAAATTGGGATGTGCTGAGGGTGTCGACAGCATTGTGTATGCTGAACTGCTGAAGAATGAGGCACTACGCAACTTGGTGGCAAAGTCAATGGTGCACAACCAATGCGTAGTGGCAAATCGGAAAGCGTCTTGCATGAACAATGGCCAATGCAGTAAGCACTTTCCGAAATCCTTTCTCACGAGCACTTCCTGGAACGATGGTGATGCTCATCCCTCATGCAGAAGGCAGTCGCCTGCAGATCGCGGTTTGGTCGAAAATGTAAACTTCGACAGTTACAAATCAATGGGTTGTGCCATACAATCCATATTTGATTATGAAATATCGTTGTCATATTAACGTGGACATTTGTAGCGCAGTGAAAGCTTGAAAATATCTATTCAAATATGTTTACAAAGGTCATGATCGGGCAATGAAAAATGTCAGGAATGAGGAAGCGAACCAAGGAGATGAAGTTGGCAGGTTCCAGGATGTTCTCTCGATTGGATCTAGCGAAGCTTGCTGGAGATTTTCCGATTTTGATCTCAATGAAAGCAAACCCAGCGTTCAGAAACTGATGGTTTACTTAGAGAATAGGCAAATGGTCTCTTTTCAGGTCACTAGAAGAGGTGTCGAAAGAATTGCTAACGCACCAGCTCCTAAGAGACAATTGACTGATTGGTTCAAGCATAATATGGAACAGGCTTTGAACCCGTATCAAAGGCAACTCTACTGTGATTTTCCGTCGCACTATACGTGGGATAAGAAGGGAAAGAAATGGAATGATGGAAAACAAAAGTTGAGATTCATGACTATTGGACGGGTTTGTAATGTCCATCCAGCATCTGGTGATCTGTTTTATCTCCGAATTCTGTTGCATAATGATTTTTCGAGAGGTAAACAGAGCTTCGCTGATTTGAAAGCAATCAATGGCGTGGAATATGAAACATACCAGGCTCTGTGTCAGCATCTATGACTCGCCATGGAAGCTGCAGGAACAATACAGATGCCAGCTCAAATAAGGCAGTTGTTTGTCACGATTCTAGTATTATGCAATCCTGTCGATCCAAGAGAGTTATTTGAACGCTGTTGGGGAATTATGGCTGATGATTTTAGGCATCATCTTCAGGTCGATGATGAAAATTTGATGAAAGGTAATGTTTTGCTCAATATTGAGAAACTGCTTGAAGTTCATTTCAAATGTTTAAGAGATTACAATTTGCCAATTCCTGATGAAGAAATGCGGCAACGTGTCTTAGCATTGAACATGAGATTGCAGCTTAGGCGGTTGCCATTCGTTTGGAGGGAACTATTCCAGTTTGTTCCACTGGAACCACAACGTATTGTGAATGAACGTATGTTTCCCAATTTCAGAGAGAATTGGTCGATGGCCTTCTCCATTCGATTTCCACTAATGAGCAACATTGTGCTTTCATAGATGCTCCAGGAGGCACCAGAAAGACATTCTGTTTCAACACTATGTTATCGGAAGTCAGAGCTCAGAGGAAGATTGCTCTCCCTGTGGCCATCAGTCGGTTCGCTGCCACTTTGCTTAATGGTGGAAGTACCCTCCACTCATGCGTCATGTCTCCATTGGCTCCGGATGAGTTGAGTGTCTGTAACAATACAGGACAAAGTGAACTCGCGGGCCATATACGCAATACGTCTCTGATTATTTGGGACGAGGCTCCAATGGCACACATATATTTGCTTGAGGCATTGGACAGAACTTTGAGAGATATCTGCGGTAGTGACCTGCCATTCGATGGAAATACTATCTTTATTGGTGGCGAATTCAAACAGGTGCGACCAATCGTTAGGAATGCTCAAAGAGCGCAAATTGTCGATGCATGTCTGAAAAGATCCCCGTTGTGGTGCCATTTCAGAGTTTTTCGATTACACGATAATATGCGACTACGTATGTTCGGGCAAAACGAAGGGGCTGAGATATAAGGCCGATGGTTGATGCAGTTGGGAAACGATGAATTGCCACACATTGGTGATAATCAGACTAAAATCCCAGACCTTTGGGTCATGCCACTGGATCGCCAAGCATTGATTGACTGGATGTTCCCTAATTTGAATGCTTGTTGGCACAATATCTCCTGGATATCGGAACGCGTTATTCTATCTTATACGAATGCAACGGTCGATGAAATAAATTCACAAGTAGCCGGAATGTTTCATGGAGAGGAATGGTTGACCGTCAGTGCGGATGCAATGGAGCCTAATCAACAGAACAAAATGGATGATCCGATGAGTATTTGAATTCACTTCAAATACCCAGATTTTCCCCACATATTTTGAGGTTGATAAAGGGTATGACGATTATATTGCTTAGAAATATCAATCCTAAAATGGGTATTTGCAATGGTACCAGATTGATTGCTGAGAGATTGATTAACGGAGATTGGCAAAGGAGACAGTTTCCCGTCAATTTGGCCTACTCGATGACTGTCAACAAGGCACAGGGACAGACATTCATGCGAGTCGGTGTTTACTTGAATGATGAAGCATTCATCCATGGGCAACTGTATGTTGCTGCATCTCGAGTGTGCGAACCTGATGGTATAACATTTGCAGAGCAACAACCCTGAATATTGTCTATAATGAAGCTTTGAGCTGATGTATGCATATCTTTAATGCTATTAATGAGCGACGTAAATGATTCGGACATTGGTGTCCTTTGATCAGTATTGTGAGCTTTGAGCTTTGACAGAGTTATCATTTATGTTCAATGTTATTTAATGTCGTTATGAGCAATAAAAACAAACAAGTATTGGTAAAAAATGCTTTCACTGCTATGTTGCGCAATAAATAGCAACAAGTATTGGTAAAAATTGCCTTCACTTCTATGAATATTTGACGTAAATGATTCATACATTGGTGTCCTTTGATCAGAATTGGCAGCTTTGACAGAGTTATCATTTCTGTTCAATGTCATTTATTGTCGATAATGAGCAATACAAACCCACAAGTATTGGTAGAAATTGCCTTCAAATGTATCACTTCTCATTGCGGTGGTAATAAAACCTCATCATATGCTGAGTCTGGCTAAAGGTTTGATGCCTATGGCCGGCCTGGGCTACAATAATATTGAAAAACAATTCTCTTTTGGAAGTAGAAGGATACGCCATTTGGATTTCAAACCAGGACACCTTCCCGAGTTGAACTCTGGGCAATATTGACTGTCTATTACTCAGTGGCTAAGATCTGGAAATTACTAAGTGACTTTTTGTGTCATATAATTTGTTGTTTTATTATTATAGCTGACCACTTATAGATATGGATGTTATCCACATCCATATCAATTTGGCATCTGTATAACTATTTCAAGTAAACAGGGACCTTTTTTACATTGACGGGCATCTTTTATATTAATTATCTATATCTATATCTACATATAATATAAAAGATTGGAACTTCCATCATCCTTTTGCGAAACGTGGAAAGACCACGTCTATGCAATGATACACGTTTTACAGTCAAGCAGAAGATGAACCATCTCCTAGAGGTCACTATTCAAGGTGGAAGCACCTAGAATTGTTCATGTACTATGCACAAACGGTAAAACGAAGAATCTGGTACTACTGGAAATTGTTTTTTACTGTTTTTGGTATCACACAGACACCACGGACTCGCCTTATAATGTAACCAGACACACATTCAATACAGTCAATTTCTCTTTTACCTGTCTTCCCTTATCTGTTTACCAGGGCGAAGCTGGGGACTTCAGATGGTCTATATATTATTTTCAACAATGTCATTATTCCGTATGTCATAATTCTCGATTATCATTGGTTCATAGATTTCAAACGACTCCGCCCATCTCAACGACGCCAAACTGAAATTAATATGCATAATGCCAATGAGAGAGTGAGATGGGAGAGTGTGAACGCTGTGTTTGATACACTATGTATATGTGTCAGTGTAGAGACATATGTGTGTGTGATGTGTGTGGAAATAAGAGGGGAAGGACAACAATAACTATTAACATGTGTGCGTGTGTATGTACTTGCGCGTATGTTTTTGTGTGTGCGTGCGTGCAGCGTTCCACAGAAAGTAAACACTTATAACAAGTGTGAATTTGTGAGTGTGTAAGTTTGTGTGCGTGTGCGGGTTTCCATGCGTATATGTGTGTGGCGTTCCACAATCGCTACGCAGTGTATCTGTGTGTGTGCCTGTCTGTCAGTCTAAAATGCACAGCGTTCTGAAGGGAGTAAATAGGGACTTTTCTTTACATTGATGGACATCTTTTATATTTATTAGTGTGTCATTTTTTGACAATTGCTCGAAATGAATGCTGATAATAAAAGCAATTCGACTTCATCAAACAGCGAATTTAAGTGGCGACGGTGTGCATGCCAGCAATGAAGAAAAACAGGCAGAACAGCACCATCGGAACGCCGAACTTCAGAGGCGAAGAAGTGCCGCAATGAATGAAGGGGAGCTGGCTGAACAACGCCAACGAAATACTGGACACATGCAGCGACGGCGTGCTGCGATGGTTGAAGACGAACTGGCTGAGCATCATCAGCAGATGGCCGGAATACAGCAGCAACGGCGTGCTGCGTTGGATCAAGAGGAGTTAGCTGAACAGCGCCAGCGCAATACAGTTGTACAGAGAATGTGTCGCCAAAGTGCTCCTCTTTCCAGTAAAGAGGCTAGAAGCCGAAAGAATGATATTAAAAATGGATCATGGCAACCGTGTCATTTTCAAATTGGTGGAAGAGCAGAGTGTCCACATTGTGGAGCATTGGTTTGGAGGCACGAACAGACGTGGACCACAATTTGCTGTCATAAAGGAGCAGTTCTTGCGAATGCCGGATGATGAGGACTCACCGAAGTTTAAAATACTAAGTGTGTGGGCTGATCAAGGAGATCGAGGTAAATCAATGCGCAAATATTCGCGGCATATTAAACATTCATTTGCTTTAGCATCGCAGAGAGTTAGTGAGATGTTTGTGACTGGAGCATGGCAACCGGTTGTAGTCATTCAATGCCGTTTGTATAAGTGTATCGGTAATTTAGAAGTTCCCCCAGGAGAGAGGTCTCAATTCGCCCAAATTTACGTTCACGATCCAGATTATAGTGAATCGGAGGAGAATATCAGGATCGGTTTGATGAAGTTGCCGGGAAATATAACTGAACTTGAACCGCAAAGGTTAAGTGATTTGATCCCTGATTTGCAATTATGGCTTAGACAGTGCAAATCTTATGCTATGGATTTATTGTTGGTGGCTGAAGTGCAAAATGTTCATCAGCAAACATTGGTAATTAAGCTGACGCAGTGACAAGGAATGAACAGGAACGGCGATACAATGCCCCTGAAGGATTTCCTGAAGTTGCTGTGTTGATGGACGATAAGCCTGGATCGAGAGATGTCGTCGTCAATCGCAGAGATGGTGGTCTCAAGACTATCGATCCGTCAAATAGAGCATACGATCCATTGCATTATGTTCGTTTATTCCCAAAAGGTGAAAATGTTTGGAACATGTCTGTTCATATAGATGATCATGAAAATCAGCATCAACAAGGAGGTGGCAATAGACACAATAATTCGATTCGCGACTTTTACGCGTTCCACTTGAACGAGAGGAATCAACACAGAAATGTATTATTTCAAGCCAGCAGATTGTTGCAGGAATACTGTTGTATGGCATTCGCAAAGATCGAAAATCAAAGGCTAAATTATATAGCTACACATCAGCAACATACCAGAGCTGAATTGTATAATAATATACAGGATGCGATAACAGCCGATGATACACATTACAAGTAAATTGGTCGACGCATCATTTTGCCATCGTCGTTCATCGGAGGCTCGAGATATATGAAAATTCGCTATCAGAATGCAATGGCTATGTCAGAAAGTTTGGAAAGCCAGATGTGTTTATAACGGTTACATGCAATCCTGAATGGACTGATATTAAGGATGCACTTTTGCCAGGACGACAGCCAAAGGACCGTCCTGATATTGTGGCAAGAGTATTCAAAGGATATCTGAAAAATATAATGGATGATGTGGAAAAGGAAGGAATCTTTGGAGGTATAGCTGCTTTTACATACGTCATTGAATTCCAAAAAAGAGGATTACCACCTGAACATTTACTGATCATTTTACATAGAGATTGCAAATTGAGATGAGCTGAGGATGTCGACAGCGTTGCGTTGAGTGTGATGAACTGGCGGAGAATGAGGCACTACGCAACTGGTGGGAAACTCAATGGTGCACCACCAATGCGGAGTAGCAAATCTGAAAGTGCTTTGCATGAAAAATTGCCAATGCAGTAAGCACTTTCCTAAATCTTTTGTCACGAACACTTCCTGGAACGATGCAGATGGCCGTTTGGTCGAAAATGTGAACGGTCGACAGGATACAAATCAATGGGTTGTGCCATACAATCCATATTTGATTATGGAATATTGTTGTCATATTAACGTGGAAAATTGTAGCGCAGTGAAAGCTTGCAAATATCTATTCAAATATGTTTAAAAAACTCATGATCGGGCAATGATCAATGTCAGGAATTAGGAAGCGAACCAATGAGATGAAGTTGGCAGGGTGCAGGATGTTCTCTCGATTGGATCTAGCGATGCTTCCTGGAGATTGTTCGATTTTGATCTCAGTGAACGCAAACCCAGCGTTCAGAAACTGACGGTTCACTTAGAGAATAGGCAAATGGTCAGTTTTCAGGACACTAGAAGAGGTGTCGAAAGAATTGCTAACGCACCAGCTCCTAAGTCGGAATTGACTGAGTGGTTCAAGCATAATAGGGAAGGCTTTGAACCCGGATAAAAGGCAACTCTAATGCGACGTTCCTTCGCACTATACGTGGGATAAGAAGGGAAAGAAATGGAATGATGGAAAACAAAAGTTGAGATTCATGACTATTGGACGGTTTTCTAATGTCCATCCAGCATCTGGTGATCTGTTTTATAGAAATGAGGCCACGTGCATTATCATTGAACATGAGATTGCAGCTTAGACGGTTGCCACTCGATCGCTGGGAACTATTACAGTTTGCAGCTCTGAAACAGCAACGTATTCTGAATGAATGTATGCCAATGTTTACCCAATCTCAGAGTGAATTTGACGATGGCGTTATCCACTCGATTTCCATTAATGAGCAACTTTGTGCTTTCATAGATGCTCCAGGGGGCACCGGAAAAAACATTCTGTTTCAACTTTATGTTATCGGCAGTCAGAGCTCAGAGGAATATTGCTGTCTGAGTGGCTACCAGTGGGATCACTGCCACTTTGCTGAGTGGTGGAAAGACCTTCCACTCATGCGTCAAGGCACCATTGGCTCCGGATGAGTTGATGTCTGTAACATTACAGTACAAAGTGAACTCGCGGGTCTTATAAGCAATACGCCTCTGAGGATTTGGGACGAGACCCCAATGGCACACAAATATTTGCTGGAGGCATAGGACTTAACTTTGAGAGATATCTGCGGTAGTGAACTGCCATTCGGTTGTAAGACTATCGTTCGTGGTGGCGATTTCAGACAGGTGCTACCAATTGTTAGGAATGCTCAAAGAGCGCAAATCGTCGATGCATGTCTTAACAAGATCCTGTTGTGGCAATTACACGATAATAAGCGACTTCGTATGTTCGGGCAACATGAAGAGGCTGAGACATACGGCCGATGGTTGATGCAGTTGGGAAACGATGAATTGCCACACGTTGGTGATAATCAGAATGTAAGAATCCCAGGCCATTTGGTCATGCCACTGGACCGCCAAGCATTGATTGACTGGTTGTTCCCTAATTTGAATGCTTTTTGGCACAATATCTCCTGGATATCGGAACGCGTTATTGTAACTCATAGAAAGGGACCGGTCGATGAAATAAATTCACAAGTAGCCGGAATGTTTCCTGGAGAGGAATGTTTGACCATCCTAATCAGCAGAACAATCAGCAGAACAAAATCAGCAGAACAAAATGGATGTTCCGACTGAGTATCTGAATTTACTTCAAATACCCCGATTTGCCCCACATATTTAGAAGTTGAAAAAGGGTATGTAGATTATATTGCTTAGAAAAATCAATCATAAAATGGGTCTTTGCAATGGTACCAGATTGATTGTTGAGAGATCGATTAAAGGAAGAGTTTTAGAAGCTAAACTTCGATGCAGAGAGGAATCAGTTCTCATTCCGAGGATCATGCCTATCCCAAGTGAATATCTGCTGACATTCATTTGGCAAAGGAGACATTTTCCGTTAATTTGGTCTTCTCCATGACTATCAACGAGGCACAGGGACAGACTTTGAAGCGAGTCGCTCTCTACTTAAATGATCCAGCATTCAGCCATGGGCAACTGTATGTTGCTGCATCTCGAGTGTGTGATCCTGATGGTATAACATTTGCAATTGATAACATTAACAGAGGAACAACAATTAATATTGTCTATAATGAAGCTTTGAGCTGTTGTATGCATATAATTAATGCTATCAATAAGCGACGTAAATGATTCGGACATTGGTATCCTTTGATCAGTATTGTGAGCTTTGACAGCATTATCATTTATGCTCACTGTCATTTAATGTCGTTATGAGCAATACAATCAAACAGGTATTGGTAAAAAGTGCTTTAACTGCTATGTTGCGCAATAAATACCAACAAGTATTGGTAGAAATTGCCTTCACTTCTATGAATATTTGACGTAAATGATTCATACATTGGTGTCCTTTGATCAGTATTGTGACCTTTGATAGAGTTATCATTTATGTTCAATGTCATTTATTGTCGATAATGAGCAATAAAACCAACAAGTATTGTTAGAAATTGCCTTCAAATGTATCGCTTATGATTGCGGTGGTAATAAAACCTCATCATATGCTGAGTCTGGCAAAAAGCTGGATAATATGGCCGGCCAGGGCTAGAGTAATATTGAAAAACGATTCTATTTTCGAAGTAGGAGTATCCGCTATTTGCAGTTTAAACCAGGCCACCTCCTCGAGGTGAACTCTGGGCAACATTGCATGTTTATTACTCAGTGGCTAAGAGCCTGGAAATTACTGAATAAATTGTTGTGTCATATAATTTGTCGTGTTATTATTATAGCTGACCACTTATAGATAAGCATGTTGTCTATATCCATATTAATTTGGCATTTGTATAAACAATTTCAAGTAAATAGGGACCTTTTTTTTTACATTGACGGACATCTTTTATATGAATTATCTATATCTATATCTACATATAATATAAAAGATTGGAACTGCCATCATCCTTTTGAGAAACGTGGAACAACCTCGTCTATACGTTGATAAACGTTTTACAGTTAGGTAGAAGATGAAGCATCTCCTAGAGGTCACTATTCTAGGTGGAAGCACCTAGAATTGTTCATATACCATGCACAAGCGGTACAACGAAGTATCTGGTATATCTGGAAGATTTTTCTTACTGTTTTTTTGTATCACACATACACCACGGACTCGCCTTATACAAGAACAACATCCAATACAGTCATTTTCTCTTTTACCTGTCTTCTCTTATCATTTGTTTACCTGGGCGAAGCTGGGTACGCCAGCTAGTATACATATATGTGTTCAAATCGTAAGGGACAGGATTCGCTCATGTGAAAAGAATAATTACTATAGACAATAGGGTTTGACAGAATCTAATTAAGAATAAATCAGGAAAATAAATACAATCCAGAATTTTGGTAACTACCAATCACCCAGAGAGCTCTGGTAATGCTGTTTCGCAAAATTAATCGTGAAGAGGAATGCCAATTCTTGCTCATCAGTGGGTGAAGAATGTGTATCCTGGACACTTTTAAGTATATTAAAAAAATTTATATATTAAAAAGATTTGAACACACACACACACACATATATATATATATATATATATATATATATATATATATATCTGTGTTCGTTTTTTTTATATTCAATTATAATATACGGCTCGGAGAAATCTCTTTCCTACAGCTATTTTATTGTAAAAGACTATTTTGAGTTTCTAACTCAATATATACCTTTGATATATTCGGCTCCGTTAATTTGTTAATCTAATTCAAATGTCGAGTAAACCTGGCTGCTATTTTTAGTGGTTTGTGTTTTTGAGACATGCTAAGTTCAGATACCATGTGTGTTATTATATATACTCACACTATTCAGTTTTGTAATATACTTAGAAGTGTCCAGGATACTAATTAGTCACCCACCGATTAGCAGGTATTGGTATTTCTCTTCACAATAAATTTTGCGAAACAGTATTACCAAAGATTTCTGGGTGATTGATAGTTACCACAATTCCGGTATGTATGTATTTTATTGATTAATTCTTATATTGAGTCTGGCAAACACTATTGTCTATAGTTAGTATTCTTTTCACCTTAGCGATTCCGGTCCCTTACGAGTTGAAAACATATATGTATATACCTGTGGTCGTTATTATTTTATATTCAATTATTATTATTATTATTATTATTATTATTATTATTATTATTATTATTATTATTATTATTATTATCTCTCTCTCTCTCTCTCTCTCTATATATATATATATATATATATATATATATATATATATATATATATATATATATATATATATATATATATAATCCATGAGAGCCGTTATTTGATGCAAATAACATGCGATTCCGCCCTCCTCTGGGCAGCGTGTATATTAGCTTTCTCTCTATCCATGAGGTTATATGTGTAGTTGACAGTGATCACATTTGCTGACTGAGGATCCTGTGAACTGTTATACTGCACATGTCAGTGGTGAAACGAAGCGTGATTCGTATCAGCAAATTTATAGTTATAAGGTTGGTAATTTAAAACTCTAATACAGAGATTTGATTCTGACTTAGTTTTTTTCTATTTAATTGCTAAACCTGTAGATATTGTTCTCTATACAGTAACGGTAAAAATCACTTGTAATAATTCTTTACACACATCTCACTGTGTAATACACTTCTCTTTCTGTAAGATATTTGCATTTGAGCTCAGAAGAAAATTCTCTTTTCTTCTTTGAGCTAATACTATTATTATTACAGTGAACTGCGGAATACTCTTAATTCCGAGCTTTGTATATATATATATATATATATATATATACATATATATATATATATATATATATATATATATATATATATATATATATATATATAGTAATAATAATACATTTGAAGACTAAAATCCAAAGAGGGTTCGATAAGGATAAATATATATCAAATATGTAAGAACCGTAGAGCAAATATTTATTAAAATAACAGATTAAAGTTAAAAGGAAAGAATCGCTGCTTTCACCCTTAACGGGATCTTCTGAAACTAACAAAGTCAATCTGTAAACGTAGAACTAGATATTTCAAAACACGTTGCAACCGGAGGAAGACAGGAAGACGATACTTTGGTTAGTGAAAACGTTCGATGGCGAAGAACGGGAAAAAAGGAATAATACGTCATTAATAGGAGCGGTGAAAAACATTTACGCGCAAAGACAGAACCACGTTTATGGTATAAAAGAAGTCGTAGACTAATGTTCTCTGAGGTGGTGCATAGAGACGTTCTCTGGCAATGAACGAAAAAACGAAGATAATACATCATATGTGGAGCTTAGAGAGCAATAGCACGCAAAGACAAAACCACGTAAATGGTATAGCAGAAGTCGTAGATTAAAATTCTAACTAGGAGACCAAATGAATCTCCGCTACAGAGTTAAGAACAAAGTAAATAAATACAATACAGAAGTAATAGAAATAAATAAATACATACACGCAAACAAAAACGTACATACACAAGCATACGCAAAACCTTACCGTAGGTATACAAAACCACGCACGTATAAATATGTGTGTGTGTGTATGCGTGTATACATACAAATAAATAATTATATAAACGTATATAAATAAATATATACGTATATAACAAGCGCACACACATACCTACATATAAATACACGAATGTTCGGAGACGTAAGTCAACTAAAACAAGAAGTACACATATACACACACCCATGATACGTACGAACCTACATAATCACACAGACGCAACAATTCCCGTATACACATAGCCAAACCATATGTACCAGAATATATAAAATTATACGCCATAACGATCAAATATACGTACGAGAAGGTATACGTACCTTCACAAAACATACGGGTAGTATATACTTACCTAGGCAAATAAGTAAAGGAATAAACAAAACATATACTTAGCTCCCACACCAGGACGTAAAATATCCACGTATAGATCGTACTATCCGTTAGGGTATAACGTGGGGCTGTAATACAGGAAAGTTTTGTGAAATTTATGGTTACAAGCCGAAATTGCCTCAGATGTGGTCTGTGGCGTAGAGTATTTCCAGGGCCGCAGCGGCGCATAGATCACATGGTCTTTTATTTCCGTTATACGATCTAGCGCTAGCTAGGATCTCCCAGTGTAACTTATAATGGGTGTGGTTGTCTTTTAGTCTCCAGATATAAGCTGAAAGTGACGTCATATTCCTTCTTAGAGGGTAACGAAAAGAATGGGTATGCATGTAAAGATGCTGCTTGAAACTATTGGCGGTTAACCCTATGTAGGCCCTAAGGGACGTGGGTGTTACAACCTTACATTTGTAGACAATGTTACTAGAGAGGCATTTCCCGGATAGGGGGCAATCAGCCCGATTCCTACAATTACAGTTAGTACTAACTACAGGGTTGCACGTGTTCCTACAGCTAGGCAATTTAGCTAAATTTGAAGCTGAGATGTTATGTGCAAGGTTAAGAGTCGTAGAGTAAGAAATTTTAATAGTATTTCTATTTCAAATTTTATTATCTCTATGTGTAGGGGACAATGCTTCCACATATGACGTATTATCTTCGTTTTGTCGTTCATTGCCAGAGAAACGTCTCTATGCACCACCTAAGAGAACATTAGTCTACAACCTCTTTTATAACATAAACGTGGTTCTGTCTTTGCGCGTAAATGTTTTTCACCGCTTCTATTAATGACGTATTATTCGTTTTTTTCCCGTTCTTCGCCAGCGAACATTTCCACGAACCAAAGTATCGTCTTCCTGTCTTCCTCCGGTTGCAACGTTTTTTGAAATATCCAGTTCTGCGTTTACAGATTGACTTTGTTAGTTTCAGAAGATCCCTTTAAGGGTGAAAGCAGCGATTCTTTGCTTAAAGTTTAATCTGTTATTTTAATAAATATATATATATATATATATATATATATGCAAAAGTTTTATTTAAAATTGTTGGGTTACAACAAGTAAATATCTTATAACTGATATAAAGCACTCGACAAATTTTTGGAGTAGATATACGATATTAAACAAATAGAAACTATATTTATAAAACCATTTTTATTTCATTATGAAATATGTATAATGAAATAAATATGGTTTAATCGTTTGGAAGCCTCGACAATGCAGAGATGTAAGTGGGTGTACGTTGAGATGTGTGGCGTGTAGAAGACTCTAGCGTGTAGAAGAATGTACGAAAGAGCGTAAAGGAGAACAATAAAAATAATAACACGAGGTAGAGTTACCTTGGGAGAGATTTATTTGTCCCTATATATTTCGGATTCACAGCCATCAACTGGGTTTTTCCGGGGGGGGGGGGGGCGTAAGGTTGTCTGTCGGAAAGGGGCGAAACGTGACCTCCGCTGTTCGTTGTTTTCAATGTATATATATATATATATATATATATATATATATATATATATATATACTAAAAAAGCATCGGTTGCCATATTCATTTGATTCAGGTTTATTGCAAACGCAGTAATACAAATTTCACTGAGGACTATCAGTTAAGGTAGCCTGAGTTCTTGACATAATTTTCAATGTTTATATTATGTTTAACATAAAGTAAACATTGAATATTTTTAATTAACCATTAAATTAGGGAATTATCGGATATTTCCAAATGTAAAGGTTTATTAGGAACTTTCTTTTTATTTTAGATTTTGCCATGTGAAGAGTTCGGGTTATGTTAACTGATAGTCCCTAGTGAAATATGTATAACGGCGTTTTGTACGTCTTGTACCATTTTTACAGGGTTTTGTGCTCTACTTTTTATCTGCTTCACAATTGACAGACCATATTGTTCTGTTAACTCCATACTCTCTCTGTGTCTCCCCCTTTCTGTCTGTTTGTCTCTCTCTCTCTCTCTCTCTCTCTCTATATATATATATATATATATATATATATATATATATACATTTATATCCTTTCATAAATAATCCCTAAACGGATATATCTTAATTTATCTTTGTTTTTCACGTGATACACATAGCACCGAATGAGCCGCAGTGGGAGACTGTAATCTTATATCATTTATACTTACAAAATTAATGAGACTACCGACCACAATCATGGAGATATATATCTTTGGCTATTTGTGGTTGATTGTAAGGGTTTTAATATAAACCCGAGCTGGAAATATTGTCAATATCCAATACAAAATTGTGACTATAAAGAATTACTGTCTGATAGAATGCATATTCTAGACATTAGGTAGAATATATACGTAACAAATTAATTGATACGGAATACTATGGGCCGTATATATTTCACAGTGTACAGATAACCCGAATCTTGTTCTTCCGTAAAATAGGCTTTCAAAATGTCCCTAGGAGCAATATTCCCTTGCTTCATATAACTGTATCACTGTTTATCAATGATATAGATTATGTAAGAGCTAACATGTCGATTACATATAAATGTCTGTTTTGAGTTTCACTATTTGTTAGTGATTGTTTACGGAATATGGGGAGATATCTGTCCGATTTCAAACGATATGTACATTTGGCTCAAAGCATAAAAGTGTAACAAGATAAGGATCTTAACCCTGTAACTCAATGATTCCAGAATATAGAATGAGTTATCTAAACATACAAAGACGTTATCCAAGGAAATATTTTCCTGGTAATAATCTTTTCTTTATTATTTTGCAGGTAATAATGAAATGGGGATTCGAAATATATGTATCAATGATTAATGAATACAATTTGGATGCGTGTTGGGCTGCTCTAAGGCTGGAACTCCGTATCTGCGAACCACACACATGTCACTGCTGATCAGCTTTTTGTTTATTTCCGTCTCTACCCGCTGTCCTGTCGTAAAAGTGCCGGCCGCCTTTCATACAATGCTGCTCTGACCACTATTGACACATAGTTGGCTGTCCACAGGGAAATGCGTGCTCCATTTAGTTCGCCAGGACCGCGGGGCAGCCAGATCGTGGACCCACATGCTCATATTAATGAGAGATGGGGAGAGCGTGCGAGACGGGTGCATTGGTAATGGCAGTTTGGTTCCTACGTGTTCGGACATTATTCACAGTACCACATTTTATACAGACACACAGACACGTTATCCGCAAACATATCTTATTTACAATCGGATTATGTCTTTATAACATATACTAACACTTCCGCAAGAGAACTATTTTAGCGTTTTCCAGCTTCTCACTTTGAAAACGGACAGATGTTACCGAAGCTACATAATGGACTATATCAATTGCAACAAATCCAGCTCATTTTATATCTGCAGCTGTACATTGTCATTCCACATCAAATCACAACACCTGTTCCATCATTCAAACAAGCACGCTATGCAATTCGGAAAACAACAGTAACTCTCGTTATTAAAATCATAGTTTCCAAAAACTGAAGATTTCTTGTCAAAAGCAACGTGCTTGAAATGTAGCAAAATATCATTTACTTATTTTTAACACAAAAGAAATGTGTTGAGAAGAAACATGCATACTTATTTTGCCCATTCAATCTACCGAAGTTGTATGCGTTGTCCACTTTTATAATATGTACGTGTCATAGCAATCTCTAGATGTTGATACACCACAAATATTGTCTATTTCCTTCCACTCAAAATACTCTATCATGACAATACCAGGAAGCATTTAGGGTTTCTTTTTCTACTTCATTATTTTCCTCCTGGCTAATTGCTGGCCTTGTGCCAAAAGTAGAAACAATTATTTTACTCCTCACTTATATATTT
>OZ024740.1:95150533-95163033 GCA_964016885.1 Eledone cirrhosa
ATTAATAATTAAAGGGGTGAAATGATATATAGTATTGTCATAACAGCAAGGTGTGCGTGAGAGTGTAAATGCGCAAACGGTAAAAACGTAAAACTAAAACTGAATATTAACCATTACTTATTACTAAGTTTTACTTATTCCTAATTAAACTATTATTCACTGGAAACAATTTGTCAGCATTTATTTTCCTTTTACTAATATATATATATATATATATATATATATATATATATATATATAGTAAGGTGCATTATTGGTTGTGTAAAAAGGTCCAATATCTGTATGCTAGCAAATTAAGTTCTGCACGCTTTTGTATATCTCCAATTCCATTCAAGGGAACAGCTACATGATTTGAAACGGAGTATATGTATCAAAATGAAAATCCGAAGGCTAGGTAAAATTCCAACAATTTAATCACGTCACATGTTTCAATAAGAGATAGATCGATTGTGAAACCATGATCGATTATCACTGAACTCATCAGGTGAAAATGAGAATGTAAATTGGAGATATTAGGTAATAAACGCCCCACACATACACACACGCCAGTGAGTTCAGTTCAGTGTTCTGCTATACGTGTATAGATGGAATTGTATCATCCATATGTTCTAGTGTATGTTATGGTATATACACATCCGAATCGTCCAAAACAGGGTATGTCAGGGTATATACACATCCATGCGAAGAGCAAGCAATCAGCTCATGTCGAACTCCTTGGGTACCGCTGTCCCATTGAGAATCCATGTCACGAAATCCGTGCGTGCAAGCAACCGCAATGTAGGCCGGCAAAGGGCTCCGTGTAGGGTTGGGTATTGGGTAAATGCGTCCGCAAGTGCGATTTCCCGTCATATGGGCCAATGAGTTTTAAGATAGTTGTTTGAGTGGTGGAGATGTGTTATCCAACACAGAATGTGAAGTAAGAAAACACAGGACAGTCAAATCCAAAGGATGTGTGTAGGCCCATTAATGGTGTGTCAGTATTATTGTTCAATCCGTAACAGTGAATCCTCCATGGTCGGATGATCATGCATCAAAACCTGGTGTAATGTTCAGTCGGTAGGAACGTGACAGTCGTAATTGTGGAAGCTCAATGTCTAAAGGAAACGGATACTGTGTGTAGAGCTATGTATAGTGAGCGTAATCGGTTCTAACTAAGTGTGAAATCAATCTAACTATTTACTAGCTAGGTATTATAAAAGAGAGCACTCAGCTGTGAGAACTCCGTGGAAACAGGCCGAGTAATATTTGTAAGGGCGCAAGCAATCTTAGCCGTCTAACGACCTACGTGTGTGACTGTCCGTTTATTGAGATAATTATATGGCTAACGTAGAGAGGGGGGAGTTATTGGTAGGTTACCTTCCAAAAATCCTGCGGAAGGTTTTCCAGGTTCTATGTTGGCAGTTGCTGAAAAAATCTGCTCTTCTATTAATTAATAGGGGGTAGCCTCTAATAATATTAACAGTTTCATCTATACACAAATTGCAGACGCCAGTGCTGCCGCTATAAGTTTGGGCTGAACAAACTATGGACCAGGATAAAGAGTGCTCTATATTCTGATGTTTAATTTTCCAGACTAATTCTGAAAGTGCCGTGCTATTTTTTAAAACTAATCTATTAAAGGTATGGCGGTGATTATACCATCTATCCTTTAAATTCCGTGGTGGTTGCCGCAACATACCTAAAGGTTCTATCAGGAGTAGAGACCTTACAGTCGTAGACTATGTTTTTGGTAAGGCATTTCCAAGCCACGGGGCAGTAGGTGGTGCTTCTCTAGTTACATGTTTTGCTATCGACCTGGGTAGTTCCATATGGACCACGGTACCTTTGGGGTCGTGTCTCAGTTCCAGTCTAATCTATGGGTAAATTCCCTGGGGTTGGGGAGACCCGACTCGCCTCACGTGTATGAGTCAGTTCCTCAATAGAGCTGCCATTGTTCCGGCCATGCCCAATTCCCTCATTGGTTGTCCTACGTCTACTATAATTCATCTTAGCTATATTCTGAGCTATGTTACTAGTTGTGGAGTAGGAAAGCTTAATGGTATTTCTATATAATATTTTATAATATCTGTGCGATCTAGGGAAGCATTTGTCTAAGGCCCTAAAGAAAAGTTTAGCTATATTTGTGGTCAGGCCAGTGGAGTAAGGGCGATTATACCACAGGACTTTTCTGGTCCGATGCATCTTGTTCCTACGAACTATTTTGGAATTACATGTCTCCCTAATAGTTACTGGTCTATTGTAACTGGAAATTACCTGTAGGTCGATGGTGTCCTGATGTGTCACGATTGTGTTCGGAAACGTCCAAAGTCTCCAAAGCGGTGTACCCCGTGGGACCATTGGGGTTACCCTCGATAGCGGGGCTTGTATGCACTATGCGTCTGCTACACATGTCACTATTCTCCTTACTCGACCCTCGTTCCATACTGCCTTCAACAGTAGTTTTATCGGTTCAACAATTAAGGTTACCATTAGAGTTTCCGCTGGCGTTGCGTTGCTCAGACCCAATGTTAGTACCTGGGTGGCTGTTCCTATTGGTACCAATAGCATTGGGACAAGGCGGCAGTACAACAGGAAGACTATATGAATCCTCCCTCGTATCCTGCCTGCTGTTAGCTAGAGTGTCACTATTTAGGCCTAAGCTATCGCGGGCAATGTTGCTTCTACTATTTAATGTACGTTTGAATGAGATTCCCTCGCTATGTCCTGCGCGTTCCAGGGCGCTATTATAGTAATTCGAGATCTTATTAAAGGTATCTTCATTGGAAGATAGTCCTGAAATTCTACTAGAGACGCTTTTGGTAATAACGTTAGTGACTATTCTAGGGTGGTTCGATTTTGCGTTGACATAGTTTAGATTCTCGTTGGGTTTGTGGTAAGGTTGGAAGAGTCGTGAATTCAGATTAAGTTTAAAATCTAGAACATTAACTATCTTTAAATTCTCTTCAAATACTATACTTAGGTCTATGTTCTTTCTCTATGCTATTTGTTTTATTATATTTGCTTTTTTCTGGGACATCGCCTCGGTGTGTGTCTGTAACCACCCACACTAACTCTACAGGTTCAATACTGTGTTGATGTGTGTATATATATGTATATATTTTTCTTTGACCTCGAGCCGATGTATGTGGGTGTGGAGTGCGTGTGTACCCACTCACTTTAACTGTGACTGACTGTATCCCTACAGATTTGATTGATGTCCAGTGCCTTTTGCAGCGATAGAAATCTGAAAACGTTTATGACCTCAACTGAAGCTAATAGCAGTCGCTGTGTTTCTGACTGGTGTGTCTCCATATGGGAGAATGAATACTCTGAGAGAACATCGTTATATTTTTTCTACCTCATATCAAGAATTTGAAGACAATTCATTTTCACCTGATGAGGTCAGTGATAATCTATCATGGCTTCACAATCGATCTATCACTTATTGAAACATGTGTCCTGATTAAATGATTGGAATTTTACCTTGCCTTCGGATTTTCATTTTGATATATATATATATATATATATATATATATATATATATATATATATATATATATATATATATATAATATACGTAGTTTAGAAAGCCACAACAATGCAGAGGGAAATCTCGAGGTAGGAAGTGAATGATAGATAGGAGAAACAGGAGAAAGTGAAAATTGAGAGAGACAAAGATGAAAACAAAACAAAGGTAGAAGGGTTACCGTAGTGGAGATTTAATCCCAATATTTCGGGCTCACGCCCATCAACGGGGGAAAGTTCCAAAAGGGGGGGGGGACAGGCCAAGCGGAGAAAGTTGTGATGTCGTTAAGACAGGAATGCCGTTATATATATATATATATATATATATATATATGAATGTATATATAATCTATTTTGCAATACACTTTATGCTTAATTAAAAGCATTTTGAAGACCGTATGCTATTGTTTTAGAATAGTGACAGAGTCACTTACTTTAATCCCAGCAAACATGGGGAGATAAAGCCGACAATGCCTTGTTTCTGCTTTTGTTTATGCTTCTCAAGGCTAACTACCCCCTCCCGTCTACTGAGTTCACTGATGTTACATTATATATACATTCATACTTTATATATACATTATATATACATTCATATATATATGGCTATTTCAGAGCTCCAATTCTAATATATATATATATATATATATATATATATATATATATATATATATATATATATGTAGAAAGATTTGAATGGATACAGTTTAGTTGAAAGGAATTTATTGACACGTGTTTCTATAACAGTTACATAACCTAAAACAGCTGCTATCTACAAACTTTTAGTTATGCAGAAATTCAATATTTCAATGTTATTATTTACTGTCATTTCATCAGAATAATATTACTGAGGACCTATTTAGTTTTTATAGAGAATATTAGGAGGGAGGGGTGAAGTTGTTAGAAGAATAGTTGAAGGAGTGGTTTTTCGATAGCAGTGAGAATTCTTGGTGGCAGTGAGTAATTAGATTCCCATCTGTTGTTTTGACATGTTTTATAGAATATATTATTGGTTATTTTTCTAAATCTATAGAAGGATTAGAGATAGTAAAGATATGCGTGGTTGGTTTTGTGTTTGCACTTAATTAACATTCAGACTTAAATTTTTCCTTCAAGTGTACGTATCCTTTCACCCACGCATTCACACACAAATATATTTGCACACCTCTACAAAATACATATACTCACAATTCACATATTCATACTTACATATATATACACATGCATACACATATATATACACACATGTATTCATGTACATTCATACGCGCTCATGTGTATACATTTTCATACTCAACTTATCTTTATATACACACGTATAGACACACACATATATACATACATACTCTAGTCCATGTGTACACACATACACATACATACACATCTATATACACATATATACATACATATATATATATATATATATATAGTATATATATATATATATATATAAGCACTTTAATACATGAATACACTTACATCTAACTATACACATCAAACATATATATATATTTACTTATTTATATACATGTTCACATATATATACATACTTATGGACGTTTTTAGACACATTCATTATCGCATATTTGCACCTATTCTCATCAGCATATCTTTCCATTATTAGTGTGGTAATTTAAGGTTATTAATATATGTTGAGAAGAGATTGTTTTTATATTTTTCTAACTAGATTAAGGTTTATATAGTTGGGGGGATGTCCCCCTTTTATGTAATATTCAGCTTGTAGTGGGAAAAAAGGGTTTTAGTTCTGTGACGGCAGAATAATGTTCGTTCAATTCTGTTATTCAGCAGTTTCTTCTTGTGTGTGATTATGTAATAAATCTCAAGATTACACAATTTGCAGAAATTTTGGCTCCTGGAAAAGCTTTGGGTTTTAGCTAATTTCTCCCATTTTAGGGTAAACTTTTGATCGCAATCCCTGAGCGTCCAAGCTTTTTCTGCTAAAGTTGTTACATTTCTTTGCCTCTGGTGTTTTATTGAGTAAGAATGCCTATACAATCGAGATTTAAACGATGTTGCCGTTGATCCCACGTAATACCACTCGTTGCCTCCGGATTTAATGGTACACTTATAAATAATATTTTTTTCCAGGCAGTTATTGCCGAGGGGGCAGTTGTCAGGATAGGTGCAGTTACAGTTGTGTACGTTGGGTTTTCTCTGGAGTAGTATTGCGGACGAACTTAGGTGTGGTTTATTTATGTTCTGTAGTGTATTGTCTACTGTTTTTTTTGTGTTCTTTGTACTTAAGTTTTTAGTGTTTTCGTTTAACCTTCTAGTATTGATCTTTTTTATGTGTTGTTCAAGGTTTAACGCTGTAGAGTATGACAGTCTTATAGTGGTAGGGTATATATATATATATGTATATATATATATATATATATATATATATATATATATATGTATATATATATATATATGTATATATATATATATATATATATATATATATATATATGTATATATATATATATATGTATATATATATATATATATATATATATATATGTATATATATATATATATATGTATATATATATATATATATATATATATATATATATATATATATATATATATATATATATATATATATATATATATATATATATATATATATATATATATATATATATGCATACACACACAAGCACACACATATATATATATATATATATATATATATATATAAATATATATATATAATATATATATATATATATATATATATATATATATATATATATATATATATATATATATATATATATGTATAAATATATATGTAGGTGTGTGTATGTGTGTGTGTGGGTGAGTGTATGTGTGTGTGTGTATTTATAGCAGATCATTTTTCGGTGCTACTGGAAAACCAGTACAGCCCTACCAAGCTTGTTCGGTGTGTATGGTGATTTTGGAAAGTTTGCCAGATGAAAAAAAAATCCCTCAAAGGGCGGAAGAACTGGCCGTCCAACAAAGTTTGTTATTTGCTTGTGGAGCGAGTGACCACTTGTCATCATCATGATATTTATCAAGGAGAAGATCACTCTGATATAAAACTTTCGACTTTATTTTCATCCAATGATGCATATCAGTTCTTTTTTTGGAGTAAATGGATTTGATGTTCAGAGAGTGGATTTATCCCAGCGCAAAGCCTTTCATGCCTGAAAAAAGCTTGAAGCCAAGGCATTGTTTTATGTGTGACATTTCTTGCGATGCAAGCTGTTTCTTATTATAGGCAAGTCCTTAACTGGACCAATCGATGTACAAAACGATGGCATTATTCGAAATCGAATATATATATATATATATACATATATATATATATATATATATATATATATATATATATATATATATATATATATATATATATATATATATATATATGTATATGTATATATATATATGTTTATATATATATATATATATAATATATATATATATATATAAATATAATTTCAGCGAGATCGCATTTCGTCAGTGGTCAAAAATAAAGGGAAACGCAACGTTTGTGATATGCGGCAAACGCTCAATGGACTAAAAGAAGACCAGGGCAATACACATAGGTTATAGAGGGCAAATATATTGAGAATGGCGGTCAAGAAGCCATCCCACACCAAAGCCAAAAAAACAAAGCAGGTTAAAAATGTCAAACGAAAGAATTTTCCTGGACCATTGGAATTAATGATATAATCCAGTAAAGGGTTTCTGCGACACCTAATTCAATTATACTGCCTGCTTCTATATTAAGCTTTTTGTATAATGATCGAACAAGGCTGCCACATTGTCAACAGGTATTTTGTTCTCAGCCAGCGAGCGGGATCCCAGCAGGAGTAATGTGTTGTATTCATAGCCCCACGTGTATTACCCCGGAAGGGGGGTAATCCCAGTTTTTGGCGGATTAATTCATCATGTGTAAAATTAATTGCAAAACTGCACAAATCCAATTAACCTCCCGACCGAGTTGTTTTTAATATAAACTTAAGCAATTAAATATTCTGTTGCGGCCGACGCGAAGGTTTAGTTTTGGTTATTTGTTGAAGATTTCTTCATAGAAGCCTCATTCTTATAGCCTGGTGTATTCGATTTTTTATATAGTTAATTATGCTAATTGGGAGAGGAAATGGTATATATTTTATCTTGTGATTGTATAGACATGTTTTATGATATATATATATATATATATATATATATATATATAGTAATAATAATACATTTGAAGACTAAAATCCAAAGAGGGCTCGATAAGGATAAATATATGTCAAATATATTAGAACCCTAGAGCAAATATTTATTAAAATAACAGATTTAAGTTTAAGCAAATAATCGCTGCTTTCACCCTTAACGAGATCTTCTGAAGACATTTAATATAACAAATATTATTGCTTATTTAAAATTGACTTCTCTTCAAAGTTTCAAATTTCTAGACTCCCGGTATATAATCGCCACCACCACCTCTTCAACTAACATATATAGAAAGAGAGATTTGTGATAGGTGAGATACAGAAAGATAGAGTGATTTTGATTTTCAACACGCTGACGCGTATGTGTGTGTATGTTCACATACATACCTCTATATGTATGAGTATATATGTATTATGAGTATATAACTATAATCGGGCAAACAGGAACTCATAAAAATACACGCTCACCGACATACATTCACTCTAATACACATGCTTTCACACATATACATTTACACAAACATATTGACACATACATTTACACAAACACACTCATATAGTCATGATAGCAGCATTCGATGGATTGGAAATGGGAGGGTAAAACAAGTAAATCGTGTTTTTTGTTTAACTCATTTGTATAAACATTTAATATAAATCTTACAGAACGAAAACACTAACAAATATAATATATACAAAGGAAAGGGAAAGAAAAAAAGAAATAGAATAAAATACACAAACACGTAATACCCACATAGAACAATATGCATGCGAAAGAGTGGAAAAACGAGACGCTACCAGGGCAAAATATATGAATATAGCAAGGAGCACGGGGAATCCTCTCTAATAATTTTTATGCAAGCCAGCACGCTCGCAGCGTAACCTGGGGTGACGGCGAGGCTGAGGTGCTTGAACAACCAAGTGCCCTCACGAGCATCACTAGTTAACCCTGTTGGCGAGCGTCAGTGAAGATAAGAATAATGCTGCCAGTAGCCTATCTCCCCCAAACGTCTCGAACGCCACAGGCTGGATTAACTGACAGAACACGGTATTTTAGGATTTTGTTCCGTTCAGCGGCAGATACTCTCGCAGTAGCTCTCGACTTTACCACTGCATCCAGGATATGGGAAGAAGCAAAATAGTAACTAACTGCGACGTCCCAGGAAAAGCACCTACCTCTTGACCAGGAGCAGAGAGTAAGACCGTCAAACATTTTGCCATCAATTCTGGACAATCCAGACGGTTCTAATATTGGGGGAATGCTTACCTGGACTAAAGCTCTTAAATGGTAATAGGACAGTGTGCGTATGTGCACGAGTGATTTTATCAGCGTTCTTAATTTAGAGACATGTATGTATGTGTGTGTCACTGTTTTAAAGTTAGACATATATGTGTGTATCTCCGCACTTCACTTTACACACACATACATTCACTCAAACACATATACACATTCTATGATGAACGGGTGGAGAGGAGTCCCTCCAATTTAGGTTCATGTGAATGTAGTTCTACTGAAGCAGTTAGAGGAGTGGAAGTATCTTGGAACCGAGTTCATGAGTGATGGAATGCAGCAGGCTGAATTATGTGCAAGTATTGCAAAAGCTGATGCAGTAATGCGCTAGCCTCAGTATTCAGCACTCAGAAGAAAGGGGTAGGTGTAATAGCCAAACCGCTGTCTTCCTGGTATTCCTTCCAAATCTTACCGAGAATCATGAATATTGAGTAATGACCAAAAGTGTTGAAGTTCGTATGTATGTGTACTACAACACAAAAACACTTGAATGAAAATCACCTATCCAACTCTATCACGTGCTTTGCATTCCACCTCACATAACAAATATCACCATTATCACCACACACCTCTCTAATAAATTGCACACTATCTTAAACATTTCTAACAATGATAACATGCTTTAACACCACACACAAAATATGTTTATTTCAAATGCATTATAACTCTCTCCTCATACATGCCTTATGACTGTATTGACTCCTGCATTGTACACCCATAACATTAACTGTCCTCCAATGTTAAGATATCTTATATCTCATATCTTATGTCTATCCTATCCCACGATTTTCCTTGCTCATAAGTTGTTTGCCTATACTTTTTGCTTATACCTCTTACACTTTCAACCAGTGCTGCCTGGAATTCTCTCAAGCATAACATATGTTTAACTCCTGAGTCTCCACATGATGTCTATGACACTAACAACAATTATGTACCCTAAATGTTCTGAATGACTATGATTCTAGTGGCCATGTTTCGACATTCCCTATGCTCCGATGATACTCTATGATACCCGATGATTCCCTATGCTCCAGACTTCCCTCTGGAAAAAAATTGTCAGCAAATAAATATTATAAACTAATATTTGATCGTTTTAACACTTTGTATATATATATATATATATATATATATATATATATATATATATATATATATATATATATATATATATATATATATTTACTCTTTTAACAGTTATTTCTGATGATCTGGTTAAGCTAACATCGTATTTAAATTGAGTGGCACAGCTTCAAGTGTTCAGCAATTTTTAGAGACAACTTAATCAGTGAAACAATTGTTAATACTATAAATAAAACCCTTTTCTGTAATGTTGACCATGTTATTCTTCACACTTTCAATATTATTACTCCAAGATCAACTTATATAGGAATTCAAGAGAACTCCAAACTCGCCACCGACGTAAACCTCTTCTTGAGTCAAACAACGCCGTACGGAGTATTGGAGTATTCACAACCTGTAACTGGTTTACCTATAACGATATTTTGTTATCTAATATATATATATATATGTGTGTGTGTGTGTGTGTGTGTGTGTGTGTGTGTGTGTGTGTGTGTGTGTGTGTGTGTATGTGTCTGTGTCTGTGTGTATGTGTGTGTGTGTGTGTGTGTGTGTGTGTAATATCTGTCTCGTGGTCGGGACGTCGACGACTAAACCGGCAACCCCATCAAACTTGCTTGGTGATGAGGGTGATATTTGGTCACCCTGCGAGATGATATACAAGACCTGGCAAATGGAGCAGGAACTCAGCAGAGTCAACGGCCATCCAAATAGTACTTTATTTTTTATTATATTTTTGTTTACCTGGGAGTGAAGGGCCCCTCAGTTGTTGTTACAACACCTTTCTATGAGAGGGAAACTCTGAAAAACAACCTGTGGCTTAGGAAACATCCGATTTTAGTTACCAGTTCTCCTTTTCGGGTAGTGTTTTCGATGCCCAGAGAGTGGGATTGGTCGCGTGCAAGGCCTTACCCCACTTAAAAACATTCAAAGCACAGGCATCGCTTATTCAGGATCTCTTACAGGTTCGTGTGGCTGGCCGCAGCCTAAACGTGCAACAAACTCTATGATGACAGATGATAACCTTGAAGAGAATTGCAGTAAGTGCTCTGGACTTATTGTGTCCCATAGCACCGCAGCGTGGACCCGGCTGTCATCCTACAACTGCACGGAGGTTCAAACCTCTGAATATTGGATGCTGGAATATAAGAACTTAACTGGATTCCCAGTCCAGTAAAACTCACCCTGAAAGAAGATCTGCATTGGTGTCGAGGGAACTCAATCGCTATATCATGGACATCGTTACTCTTTGAGAAACGATATTGGCATGTGAGGGTCAATTCACAGAGCAGAAGGGAGGATATAACTTCTATTGAAGTGGTGGAGCAGAGGGTTGTAGGAGAGAGGCAGGGGTGCGTCTTTGCTGTCAGGAATGGAATCGTCTCAAAGCCGGAAAATCTTCATTGTTGAACGGATAATGTCCATGAGATTCCATGTGATTCAAAACCGCTTTGTGGTTCTGGTCAGTGTGTATGCTCCTACTATGTGTACCAGTGATGATGAAAAACTAAGTTTCTACATGTCTTTGAGAGAGGTCATCCATGGTTTAGCTTATGCAGACAAGATTGTCATCCTTGGTGATTGTAATGCACGTGTTGGTAATGACTGGGAAGCTTGGAGTGTGATGGGCAAGCATAGAGTAGGTAAGTGCAATGACAAGGGTCTACCTCTGTTGCAGATGTGCACTGAGATGGTGGATCATCTAGTTGGGAACACGCTCTTTCAACAGAAAGACAAATATAAGACAGCTTGGATGCATCCAGGTTCCAAGAAGTGGCACCTTATTGACTTCGTTTTAACGAGAAAACGTGATATCAGGGATAACACATTGGTTCGTGTATTGCGATGCGCGGAATGTTAGACTGGTCATCGTCTGGTGTGCGCCAAATTTCAATTTGTTGTGAAGCCCAAAGTAAGGGGGAAGAAGGTTGCACTTCCAAAACAACTAATGGTCGTCTGAAAACAGAGAAAGTCAGAGCTGAGCTGTCGAGGTCTCTTGAGTCAATGTGAACACACTTGTGAATCATTGAAGAAACCCTCTATGATGTTAGTGCTGGAGTTTTGGGTCATACCAATAGAACACATAAAGACTGGTTCGATGAAAATGATGCAGTGATCCAGACCTTGCATGAAGAGAAACAAAACGTGGTGACATCATTGTTGTGTGAAACACGTTCTGATAGGAATGACCGGACCTTCAGGCAGATCAAGGCACGTGTGCAACATTGATTGAGAGCCATGCAAGATACCAGGTGGAGCCAAAAGGCTGATGAAATCCAGAAGGCCTCAGATAGACATGATACAAAGCTCCTATACAGTCTGCTCAGGTAGGTGTCTGGTCCAACCGGTTCACAAATATCACCACTTCGCCTCGGGGACGGCAACGAAATGCTCAGAGATCCGAAGGAAATACTGATCAGGTGACATGACCATTT
>OZ024740.1:95168033-95174304 GCA_964016885.1 Eledone cirrhosa
TTTGTATGACGGACAATATGTAGATCACCAACATAAAATTTCAAAACAAAAACCTGTTCACTTTGTATCACTACACGGTATACATAACAATCAAATAGACTATAAAAACAATACATTTTCTGCAAGACTAAGCATATTAGACAACATTGCTCTTAACGCCAATGATATATCTGTCCATCGAATTGTGCGCACATTTCGCATCAACTAATAGTTTAGACAAACTCTCATGTAACAAAACAGCAAGCTGATTCAAACTCGAGTTGCAAAACCGTTTTTCACCTTTGCAATCTGATGAAGTCCCCGACGATATTTATGATACTATCTGCAGAGGCATAAAAGACGTGTCTGAAGATATTTTACCAAAGCAAAGTATTTGAATCCCACAGTGGATTTCACAACAAACAAACAAAGCAATATCTGAAAAATATAGAATCAGAAGAGAACATAGTCACACATAGGGGCAATATAGAATAGCAAAGGATGAGTCCCACACATTAGATAAATCGGACAAACTGAAGCAAATGTTCAACAACATTGATAAACTGAATAACCTACCAACCAACAAGTTATATCATGCTGTTCTGAAGAAACAAATGACTAAGAAATCTTAGCTGGGGCATTAATTATTCAAACGATTCTATCCTTACATCCAAAGATGATATATATATATATATAATTGGTGTTCAATGTTTAAAGCGTCCGTATGCGGTAGGCCGTACGAGCACTCGATGCTCTCATAGAGCAAATTATGCTATCACTTGAAAAAAAGAGAATGAGTGTTGCGACGAATGGAATTTATTGGACTTATTACAATCGTTTCTCTGGCGACCAGCTCCAGGCACGATTGATGTGATTTTCGAACCTGACTCTCAAAACCACAAGGTCCTTATATACGTATTTATTCTACGTAGCAGATGTTAATATGTTATATATATATATATAAATATATATATATATATATATATAAATATATATATATAAATATATATATATATATATATAAATATATATATATATATTAGAAATGTTAGCTATTGCCGTACTTTGACTAAAGAAATTAAAGAAATGATTTAGCCTGATAGTGGGGTTAAGAACCCTCGGAGAAATGGAAAAAGATGAGTATTTACGTACATGGCAATCGAACCCACATATTTGGTTATCCGGACCACCGTGTTACCATTTACACCAACACATCACCCGTCTATTTCCATTCAAATTAGAAGCTATAAACTTGGATTTGAAATTATTAGAAATTATTTGTAATCATTTTAAATCCACTCGCTGTTTCGAAAATATTCTTACTTGACATTAGAGTCGCTAAGTTTATAGCTTCTAATTTGAATGGAAAGAGACGGGTGATGTGTTGGTGTAAATGGTAGCACAGTGGTCCGGATAACTAAAGGTGTGGGTTCGACTCCCATGTACGACAATACTCATCTTTTTCCATTTCTCCGAGGGTTCTTAACCCCACTATCAGGCTAAATAATTTCTTTAATTTCTTTAGTCAAAATACGGCGATAGCTAAGATTTCTAATATTTTTAAATCCACTCGCTGTTTCGAAAATATTCTTACTTCATATATATATATATAAATATATAAAATAAAGTTTTTGCTCTGTATGGCTGAATACAATAAATGTAATTTGAGTTTTTCGAATATTAATAATAACATTCGATTCGTTTGCAATTATCTAAACAAGCCTCAATTTTATAGCCAATTATATTTGAATTTGGCAAAGCTGGCCATTTATCGCTCGTATACAGGAAACTGACTGACCAGTCTGCTGTTATGCAAATTTGGCTGATCAGTGGATCTGTTAATATGCAGACCTGACTGATCAGCCAGTATGTTAATATGCAAATCAGGCTGATCAGGCACTGTATATTTTTGAAAATAGCATATATGTTCACTAGCTCTGACAGTTTCGCAGGTGAACAGTGAGCTGTACTGACGAAGAGGGATAACAATAAACATCAGTGTCTGCAGTTCTGTCCACATCCCGACACGTGAGCAAGAGTGAAGGGTTCATTCTATTGACATGGCTATAACATTGATGCTTGTTTGCATAATTGCAAACGAATTGAATGTTATTATTAATATTCGAAAAACACAGATTACACACACACAGACACACACATACACACACACACTCACATACACACACATATATATATATATATTAGTAAAATGGAAAACAAAATGCTGACAAATGTTTCCCAGTGAAAAATATTTTAATTATGAATAAGTATAAATTAGTAATAAGTATTGGTTAGTATTCAGTTTTAGTTTTAAGTTTTTACCGGTTGCGCATTTCTAATGCTTTTCAAAAATAATTTTGAGATAGAGCGGTCGTGATGTTTGCTCAAATCTGATTAGAGCAAACATCACGAGCGCTCCATCCCAAAATTATTTTTGAAAAGCATTAGAAATGTGCAACCGGTAATAACTTAAAACTAAAACTGAATACTAACCAATACTTATTACTAATTTATACTTATTCCTAATTAAAATATTTTTCACTGGGAAACATTTGTCAGCATTTTCTTTTCCTTTTTACTAATATATCACAACTCGTGTGTCACACTCTATTTAATATATATATATATATATATATATATATATATATATATATATATACATATATATATTATATATATATATATAATATATATATATATATATATATATATTATATATATATATATATATATATATATATATATATATATATATATACATACATATTATATATATATATTTATATATATATATATATATATATATATATATTTATATATATATATATATATATATATATATATATAAACGTTTGTATATATATAATAAAGCCAAAACAATGCAGGTATGGACATCGAATAAAGAATGCAAATGCAAAAGATATCGTTGACAATTAGTTTTTTACCTTAGATTTATTTAAATGTCCTTAATTTTCGAGATAATATCTCTTCTTCGGAGGGAAGTAAAGCGGTTAAACCAGTGTTCTAAATAGCTTGCCAAGTCATGCCGACAGGAAATGGTATAGAATATCTGTTCTATCTCTAATGTCAAAGAGTTATGGTTAAGGGGATAAAGAGTAGTCTCCCTTTAAAAGTTTTTTTTTGTACATGCCTGTTTAAGTGTGTGGGAGAATGGATGAAGGTGTAAGTATGTGAGTGTGTGTGTGAGAGTGAGAAGATATGTCTATACGTAAATGTGGGGGATAGATGTTATCTCGTGTTAGAACTGGTCTTTGTGTGTGTATGTGTATGTGAGAGGGAAAAGTGTTGGTGTAAGCATGGGTGTGTCTGTGGATGTGCGTACGTGTGTGTGTGTGCGGGTGTGTGTGTGGGGTGTGTGTAAATATGGGGCTAGAAGAGCTATCAAGTTAAAATTGGGTGATGAGTTCTAGTCTATTATTGATTGGTGGTTGTGTTTTTGTCTATATTTAGTGCTTCCTTAATTCTAAGATTGCCGAGGTTTATTTCCTTAGTTTCTATTCTAACTCTTATGCTTTTGTCGGTGTTTTTTCTATTTAACTAGGTGTTTTTTTAAATGAGGAAGCGTTAATATTATGGTGTTCTTTTATTCTTATGTGGAGTGGTCTGGTGGTGCTACCTACGGATAAGTTGCTGCATTTGTCACACTCTAGTCTGTATACGATGTAAGCCTTGTGGCATAGGTCTGTGTCGTTGATGGGGCAGTTGGCTAGCCTGCAGCAGTCGTCATGTCTGCTGGAGTGGCTTTTGGTTAGCTGTCCGCGTATAGCTCATTAAAAACCTTAAATTAAACAACATTCAACACTCACTAAAATGGGATATCGTGGCTAGGGCACTAACCGTTCAATGGACGAAGAAAATCTTGTGATCTCTGTATTACGGAAGCATATTACATACCTCTATCAAGACCTCTACCGATTAACGATAGAACGGAGGTAGCTATTAGCTGTCAACATCGAAGGGCTAATTCCTTCGCCAATAGAATTGTTGACCCAACTTAGTCATGTAGCCCCATTTCTACTTGTAGCTAATAAGTTAAATTGCTATGAACACCTCGATAATTATAAGTTACCTCCACTACATTGTCTCTCAATGAAAAACAAATTAAAAATTAGCACTTAACTATAAACACCCACAATTTCTAAACTCTCGAGAAGTTACTTCCCCTGAAACCACCCTCTAATCAGGAAGGGTAAATATGCCCTTTGGCATCCATCTTGTTACCCATAGACAGATCTCACACAATGCAGCCTCGACAGTTGAATACTGCTTGATTATGGCTGAAAACTGATGCAACCAAGACACCATAGTAAAAACCAATATATGGAACATTATATTATAGTAACATTATCTCATTGTTTTAATCTATATTCCTTTGTAGTTCCGATGAGACGCTCTATCTTTTAAATATGTTAATTATTTTCAACTGAACAAGATCAATTATGATATATAATCATCTGATCCAGAAATATCATATGGAGTAACGAAACAATTGTAAACTGAAATTATTATTATTAATATTATTATTATTATTCTCTACATTAATTACATCAAACTAAAATATGTTGACAATCTGTTAATAATGTCTTCCTTGTAAAACATGTGTGGTCTTGTTGTGCTTAACTAAAGAATATATATATATGTATATATATTATATTATATGTATAAAAAGTATGTATACGTACATAAATATATGTATACAGACGTACCAGCAATATGTGTATATATACTATATATATATACATACATGCACACATATATTATACGTACGGATTCACCGAACATTTATTATAATGCTCGGTGTGTTTGTAAACAACAACATCTAGTATTAAGCCGTAGTGTCTAGCAAACAATATTTGCTCGTTTGTTCACACACTGACAAAGGAACGCTGTACTAGTTTCAAGCTTATTAGTTATCGTCAGCAACGTATAACTTCCTGCCTGATGATTGAACGTCTGAAAGTATATACTTTCCTTATGCATATTAACGGCTGAGTAGCGCAAATTGCATATCGCGTGGAGTAATCGGCCGGGTGCACCGAAAACGATAAACGGAACAAATGAAACGAAATTTCATTTCCCACACTTAATACGGCAGTTACTTAAATATAAGTATGTATACGTACATACATATATGCATAGAGACGTACAGTAGTATGTTATATATATATATATACATACATGCATATATATATATATAGATATATATATACTATATATATATATATATATATGCATGTGAGGAAAACCACAGACCCTCCATCTCAACTCACCTTTTGAAAAGCAGAAGAACTGCGAAACCGGTAAAGGAAACCAAATAAATATATATATATTTTTTAAAAAATAAGACTTCAGTTGCATTTTCGATTTCATCCCTTTTTCTTTATACTTCCACTCGTGTAGGAACACCTCGGTTATTTTTCATTTTGTAAAAAAAACCCCAAAAAACCTCACTTTCTAAATATATAATATATATATATATAATATATATAATATATATATATATATATATATATATATATATATATATATATATATATATATATATATGCATGTATGTATATATATATATATATATATGTACATATGTTCCGTTATGAACATGAAATTGATCTCTTCCCCAGGAAAATGAGTGAAGGGACAGTCAGTCAGCAGATATAGTCTCTCACGTCGGGAATGTCGGCAGATTTTGGGACTCCGATTTACGCGTGTGGGATGGCGTACTTTGGTGTTGGCTGGCAGTGTTAGTGCGTCTAATACACAGTTAAATGGTGTAAATATGCAGTCGCTACATGTGCATTACCTCTGACGTAGTGAGTAGCAGCATATTTTGGGGTTTCTAGTTTGTGTAGTGGGGGTGGTGCATTCAGCTCCATAGATTTTTTTAAATTCTTTTGACTACAGCATGACTGTGGGTGGTGATGTGGGGGAAGCAAGCAGTGTGTTTTTATTGATAGTAGTTGACATGGCGGAATACGATAATACGATAACGGCAGGTAGTGGTGACGACGATGATGATGGCAATTGTTGGTGGAGCCTGTGAGCAATTGTTGTGGCAGAAGATGACGGACGGTGTTGATGATGATGGCGATAATGATGACTGAGAAAGTGGTTTAGGGATACTGTCATTCAGTACCTCAGCTATTATGCTTGAATTCAGTAGTGGTAAGGTGGTGGTGGCTCCTGATTTTCTTGCCGTCTTTTTGTTGTGGCTGTGCTGTTGTGTTTGGCCATTGGAGTAAATATGTCGAATTTTTTCAATATGGTTTTGAAT
>OZ024740.1:95174504-95264504 GCA_964016885.1 Eledone cirrhosa
GAGAGAGAGAGAAAAGGGATAGAGGAAGGGAGAGAAAGAGATAGTGTGGTGTGAGAGGATTTGTATAGGGAGGGGGAGGAGGGATGTGTGCTAAAAGTTGTGATGAGTAGAGGGAGAGAGAAGGAAGATAGAATTTTAAGAGGCATTTGGAAGTGGACAGGCGAAAGTCTTACCAGAGAACAGATGAAGGAAGAAAGTATTATATTTCATATATAGTCTATTTTTAGGGGTGTAGAATTGTTATTTAGGGTAGAAAGATAGGTAGTGTTAGGATTTGGTTGAAGGTTTGAAGTGTGAGAATTTCGCTTTCAGTTTATGCTGGGAAAAAATTGACCTTTAATTTTGTTGTTGAGTAGTTGGTGGCTTGAGCTTAGAATATGGAAGAGCTCATTATTACACAACGGGCTCGTTTTCATCCCACTCCGGTATGGAGGAGCATGTGAGAGTTTGGTCCATTTAAGGGTGTATTGTCGGTTACTCCCTTTTAAGTGCCACATTTTGTCGGCGAGAGTCGTTACGTAACGGTGTTGGTGGTGCTTTATTGCGTAACGATGCGTGTACCAACGAGTTTTGAAGGTGTTTGCAGTGCTGCCTATGTAGTACCAGGTTTGGTTGCCCGACTCAACCGAGCACCTGTATACTAGGTTTGAATGCAAACATTCGTTATTCAATGGACAAATCTCTGGAAGGTGGCAATTACAATTTCTGTTATGGGCAGTGGTGGAGTTATAGGTGTGCTGGGATGTGTGTGTGAGTGTGTTTTGTGCATACTGATTGTTAGTGGGTGGTTGTGTATTAGGTGTATTATTGTGTTGAGCGATTGGGGTGTTGTTGTTACGGAGTTTTTTGGAGTTGAGCATCTTAATGTGTGCGTCTAGGTTTGGTGCAGTGGAATAAGATAGTCTAATTGTTTTGGTATTAAGTATACTACTATATTTATGTGAATTTGGAAAGTGTTTTTTTTATAATTTTGTAGAATGTGGAAGGTAAGTTAGAGCTAATAGAAGAGTTAAAAATAAGATTATACCAAATGTAAGATCAACTCCGTGTTCTGTTTTGCTTTGATGTTGCTGTTGTATTTGTGGTGTGGTTAGTATTAGGGGGTCTAGGTGCGTGTGTGCGGGTGTTTGTGCGGCGTTTGGCGTGTCTGTGGTTATGTGTTTTATGGTTGTGTGGGTCCATGTATTCTAGTGTGTCGGTGTGGCCAGCCCGTTCTAATGCAGTGTTGTAGTATTCAGCGTGTTGATCGAATATTTGTTGGTTAGATGAGAGGCGGGATATTCTAAGTGATATACTATGTGGAACGGACCTTATAATAGATAGTGGGTGGTTAGAGCTAGTGTGGATGTAGGTGAGGTTCTCATTGTTTGTGTGAAAGGGTGTGATAATTTGGGTGTTCAGGTTGAAGGTGGCATCTAGGAAGTTAACTACTTTGGTACTATATTCGTAGGTGATTTTAAGGCCAAGGCTATCTAGGGTTCTTCTAATGCTCTTACGGGTTCGTTCTATGTTTTGTTTATTCATGTTTTTAACTAATAGGATAGCGTCATCTCTATATATTCCGCCTTGAAGGTAACTAACTTTATTATGTAAGGTGTGGGCTATGTATGTATCAACAATATCCGTAACTTGTGCTGAGTCATTAGCACCCATAGTTATGTCAAATTTATCTATTCTATCCTTACGTATCCAAAAGTTATTTTCAAATTTAATTATCGTCTTTCTAGCTGCTAGGATAATGCTTATTTCGTCGTCGGTTAAGTCAGTGTTGGCTTTCGCAAATTCTAGTGCCTTGTTTAGAGTATCGGGTGATATGGAGGAGTAATAGTCATTAATGTCGAATTGTATAAAGTTAGAGGTATTTTTGTTATCTATACTATTAAACCATTTAATTGTGTTGCTAGTATTGTCCCAAAGTTTAATAACTAGTTTATTCCTTAATTGTATTATTATTCTATCTAAAATATGCTTGCTAATTTTACCTATGTCTGACTTAGATGGGCATATTAATCTAATAGTGGGTTTATCTAGGAAATCTAATGTGTGGTCCTTAAGATTAAAGGTGGGGGTGCAAGTTGTCATGGGCTCAGTTCTATCTTCAAGTTCTAGACTTTTGACAATATGGTGTGCTTGTTTGTTGATGTTAAGTAGTGCTTTGTTATTGGTTTTCTTATATGTTTTATGTAATTCCTTTCGTATAAGGTCGTGGTAAGTATTAATGTCCATTGTGTACACGTTAGATGTTTTATCCGCTTTGACAATAATCCCGTTAGTGGTGCGCAGCTTGTTTAGAAAGGTATCCATGTCTTTATGAAGCTTGTTGGTTTTGAACTTCTTATATTTAGTATTCATGACCATTTTAAGTAAGTCCTGTTCGAAGGCGTCCAGTAGAGGGTTAGTGGGTGGGTTTTTACAGGAGTTGAACCCATATGTATTCTTTCCAGAGTTCGCGGTATAATCCTTACGTCCTTTGTCAAAGTGGAATGTTTTCCATCTGACGCGGCGTATGAAATTATTGGTGCGCTGGATCATTCCAAGAGTGTAATCCTTCCTTTTGGGTAAAGGTATATTCTTTAGGGACATACCGATGTAATGTTTTTCCATGTCCAAGGCGTAAGTTGAAGTGGTGGCTCAACCAGATAGGAGCATAAATTCAGTTATTAGGAGTATTCCAAAGCTTGGTAGAACAAGTTGTGAGGAAAGTTCTCAACATACGTTAAGGTGACTCGACAGGTTGGTAGGGATTCTGGAAACACGAACAAACGAGGAGTGTAATCAAAGAAGAGAAATAGGACGAAGGTAAACAATCACAAAATAATTTAATCCACGTATTTACAATTGTTTCATATATATATATATTTAATGATATTAAATAAATTGAAACTATATTTATAAAACGATATTTATTCTATTCTATATATTTCAAGGGTATCAAAACTTTGTAACGCTTTCATCAGATAAAATACAAAGTGTGTTTTATAAATGTTGACATAACCAAGGAAAATGCCTTAATGGTTCAAGTTTTCCTTGGATAGTGAAGGGATAAGAGAAGACAAGTCAGATATTTCAAATTGTTAAGACGAGTATGCAAATGAGGTTGAAGTAAATGGCTGAAAAAAACGTTATTTTAGACGCTGTGGAGAATTTAAATAATTATGATATGTGTTTGTATGCTTAGGAAAGAAAATGGTAGAAGAGCATGTATTTACGTTAATTTGGGGGGAAAAGTGGAATATGATTCCAGAGTTTAAATTTAAATTTAATTACCTATACATGAGGTTATATTGTATATATAATCAATTAGATTATATGAAGAATTATGGTTGTAAGAATTTTTATCTTATTACATTACAATAGGTTATAAGTATATAAATATCTATATAGATTAATAATTGCGTATATATTAGTATTATAGAAAGAGAAATAATTTACAATTATTAGTTGTTTATATTTCTAATGTGAGTTACGAAGGTGTTGATTTTGTATTTTACATAAACAAATAGGTGGTTCAAGTTGTGAGAGGAGAGCAATTTGTAGATTCGAATATTTTGTTCAATATTGAAAATGTTTTCAGAATATTGTTAATTTGGCGAAAGTATATAGATTATCATACAAAATATGTTTATGTTTGCACGATTGAGAAAGAAAAGGTAACTTTAATTTTGTTTGTTAACCGTTAAATTTGATGAGTGATTTACGCAAATGTATATATAGAGAAAATTAAATATTATTTTGTGCGAGATTAAATATTTTAGTCGAAAGATGTGTGAATGTTTAAATATAAAAAAGAGAGGAAAAACGTAAAATGATATTCAAAGAACTATCGGAAAGATTATCAATCTACATCTAAAAAAAATATATTTGGAGACGTGTCATTAGAAAAATAATGTCAGAATTAAAAATATTAAATATACATATTAAAACATATTAATGTGGAAAGGTTAAAATATTAGAAATATTAAAGATATTAAAACAAAATTAGAAATATTAAATATATTAAAAATATTAAAAATATTAAAAAATTAAGAAATTAATACTTAAATTGTTGAAGAAGATAGGATAATTTTGAAGGCGTATAGGAATATTTTAAAATAAAAATAGTTCTGAACATGAAATGTTGGCGATGTCTATAAGAAGAAAATCATTCTGTTCTAAGATCAATAGACATTTGACAGTTAATTATATAAAAAAATGTCTTCGATACACAAGTTACAGAATCTTGATAAAGTATTTCGATATGCACGTGCTTCTAAATGGTTCTCCAAGATATTGAATAGTCTATATTGTTGTCTTTTAAGTACCAAATTAGAGGTGAAAGTGAAGTAGAAGAATTTTTATCAGATCTCGTAAATTTGTGTCTATGGTTATTCCAGCGTTCTTTAAATTTTGTTGAAGTGGCACCAATATTGTTTAATATGTTGTCTATTGTTTTAACTATACATTTATAAACTACGTTTGTGTGTAAACAATTATTTTGTAAAGGGCAGTTTGATTTGATTCTACAGTTACATTTTCTTGAGTTGTTGTTCGGAACGGTACTATTATTCTGAATAGTTTTGTTAGAAATATTATGATTGCTATTTTGGTAGTTTGGTTAGGGTTTAAATTTAAGTTTCTATTATTAATTCTATTTATATGTTGTGCTATGTTCATAGTAGTATAGTAGGATAGTTGTATAGTGTGACTGTTAAAAATAGAGTTTTATCTGTGGGCTTTAGGAAAACATTTACCTAATGGTTTAAAGAATAGCTTTGCGACATGATTTTTTAACGCTTAATGAGAATGGGGGAGAGTACCAAATAATATTTCTACTGCTAGTTTGTTTGTTTGGATTAGTGTTTAAGATTAGGGTTTGAGTTAAATTGGTTATTATTATCATAATGAATAATAGGATGATAAGAAATGTATAATCTGTAAACTAAGCCCCCATGTTAACTGTAAAACTAGAAATGTAGTATATAGCATAAGATGTACTGAAGGACAATGTAGAGATAAGAATATAGTATACATAGGTGAGACAGCTCGTAGTATAGGGGAACGAATAAATGAACACTGGCGTGAGCTTCATGGTTTTAGGGAAGCATCTGTACTCACCCAACATGCTAAAATACAACATAAGGATAAATTAGAAAACATAGAAATAAAAATATAATCTACGCACAGAAAAGACGCGAAGTTTAGACAATTCACAGAGGCAATAAACATAAATGAACTCCAACCAAAATTAAATAGAAAACATGAATGGAACAGCAACATCCCAAATTACAATTAAGAACAAAAGGAAAACACACACACACATAGAACAAACAACCAAACCAATAACATGTAAATAAACAAATAAATAAACAAATATAAACACACACATACACCATGATGTAACACATGCGCAAACTAAGCACACCACATACAGAACAACAAGATGACGTAGGACAGAACAGAGGAGAGGCACAAACACATAGAAAATAATCCCCAGTCACTGAAGAGGTCATATAATGTGTGACGAAATAACGTTGACAATACGTGAACAATCGTCTGGTTGTGGAACCAATCAACAAACCGGAAATATATATATTCCTAAATTTATAAATTTAATTCATAATAAATTGAAGTGAAAGCAACTTATTGGCAACATGACCCTCCCATAGTATAACAATATATATATATATATATATATTTGAAAGTATGTACACGTACATACATATATGTATACAGACGTACAGTATTATGCATACATATATATATACATGCACATTTATATATATATATATATACGTATGGATTCACCGAACATTTATTATAATGCTCGGTGTGTTTGTAAACAAACATCCCGTATTAAGCCGTAGTGTCCCGCAACCATCGTTGCTCGTTTGTTCAACACTGACAAAGGAACGCTGTACTAGTTTCAAGCTTATTAGCTATCGTCAGAAACGTATACCTTCCTGCCAGATGGTTGAACTTATATACTTACCTTATGGATATTAATCGCTGAGTAGCCCAATGTGCATATCGAGTGGGTTAATCGGCCGGGTGCATCGAAAACGATAATCGGACAAAATGAAACGAAATTTCATTTCCCACTCTTAGTACGGCTGTTACTTAAATATAATTATGTACCCATGACCGCAGATCCCTATCCTTACTGGACTTCCAAGTCCGGGTAACAGAGGAAGGCAACATCCACACCTGCGTCTATAAAAAAGCCGCCATCAGGGACCTGTTCGTACATTTTATATCGGCCCCCCTAAGTTCGGATACATAATGAACGAACTACACGTATCCGGAACAAATGCACCGACGCTAGAGACCGAAACACACACACCACACATTTCCTGGAAGTACTCAAACTGAACGGATACACGACATCCACCAGAAAGAACAGAGGACACCACACCAGAGGCACTAACACTTGCTTCCTGAAGCTCCAAAACTTCAGTGACGAAACAACAAAAGCCATCCGCAGAGCTATCAGACGAGAGGGACTAGATATCTAACTGGCCCACTCAGGTCCTTCTCTAAGCGGACAGCTAGCCAAAAGACACTCCACCAGACATGACAACTGCTGCAGGCTAGCCAACTGCCCCATCAACCACACAGACCTATGCCACCAGGCATACGTCGTATACAGTCTAGAGTGTGACAAACGCAGCAACTTCTACGTAGGTAGCACCACCAGACCACTCCACATAAGAATAAAAGAACACCTTAATACTAACGATTCTTCATTTAAGAAACACCTAGTTAAATAGAAAAACACCGACAAAACCATAATAGTTAGGATAGAAACTAAGGAAAGAAACTTCGGCAATCTTAGAATTAAGGAAGCACTAATTATAGACAAAACACAACAACCAATCAATAATAGACTAGAACTCAACACCCAATGTATTACTTGATAGAGTTTCTAGCCCCATATTTACACACACGCACCCACATACACACTCGCACACACACACGCACACGCACGAACGCGCACACACACACACACACGCACACTCAAATACTTACAATTTCTCCCACACACATAGACAGGCATGTGCAAAAAAAAACCTTGTAAAGGGAGACTACTCTTTATCCACCTAACCTTAAACCTTAACTCTTTGACATTACAGATAGAACAGATACGTTATACCATTTCCTGTCAGCATGACTTGGCAAGCTATTTAGAACACTGGTTTAACCACTTTACTTCCCTCCGGAGAAGAGATATTATCTCGAAAATTAAGGACATTTAAATAAATCTAAGGTAAAAGACTAATATAAATATATATATATATATATATATATATATATATATATATATATATATATATATATATATATATATATTCAAGGTTTAGCAAATAATAAAAAGTTTTCAAGTAAATTTTAAAAGCTTCACTGTACCTGCTGTAATTGCCCTTACCCTACGGTCTCATGTCTCAATATATATGGATAATCCATGCGGAAATCTATTGAGAAGAAGACTTTCGTCAGAGGGTTCATCTCGCTCGGAGAATATAAAATTCCCGAGTTCAAATCACGAACTGGCACGATGCAGAACTGTTCCCGTGATGAGAGTGTATGCTGAAGAAACAATTGTGTGTAGTGCGTGTGTAAAGATAGAATGCAGGAGCGGAAAGAACAATGTACTGCCACTAGAATGAGCAGCAGTTAAACGACCAAAGGGTTATCTCGACTAGGGGAGATTAATAATAATAGTATATATATATATGTATATTTATGTATATATATATATATATATATATATATATATATATATATATATATATATATATATATATATATATATATATATATATATATATATATATATATATATATATATATATAAATATATATATATATATATATATATATATATATATATATATATAAATATCCATATATATATATATATATATATATATATAAATATATATATATATATATATATATATATATATATATATATATAAACATAAATGAACTCCAACCAAAATTAAATAGAAAAAATGAATGGAACAGCAACATCCCAAATTACAATTAAGAACAAAAGGAAAACACACACACACATAGAACAAATATATATATATATATATATATATATATATATATATATATATATATATATATATATATATATGCAAAAGTTCTATTTAAAAGTGTTGGGATACAACAAGTAAATATTTTGTAACTGATATAAAGTACTCGACAAGTTTTTGGAGAAGATATACGATGTTAAATAAATGGAAACTATATTTATAAAACCATATTTATTTCATTATCCATATTTCAGGGTTACCAAATTAAAATACGGTATGCCTTCATCATACAAAATACAATATATAAACAGTTTTATAAATCATTTTGACGTACCCTATTTGAAGCGACCATTACTTTTCGAAGCTGTCTGGCTATCCAGACAGCTTCCAAAAGTAATGGCCGCTTGTAATAGGGTACGTCAAAATTATTTATAAATCTGTTTATATATTGTATTTTGTCTGCTGAAGGCATACCAAATTTTAATTTGGTATCCCTGAAGTATGTATAATGAAATAAATATGGTTTTATATATATAATTTCCATTTATTTAATATCGAATATATATATATATACATAAATATACATATATATATATATGAATATATATATATATATATATATATATATATATATATATATATATATATATATATATATATATATATATATATATATATGTGCGTGTGTGTCTATGTGTGTGTGTGTGTGTGGGTGAATGTGTACGTCGACACCTGGAATTTAGCTTAAGAGAAACATGACAATAATGAGATGATAGGCACGCAATATTTTGAACTGGTTTATAGAATTTTCTTGGCCTTTGTCTCTCTAAGTAGAGCTTTAAAGAATTACCTTTCAAAGAATTTCCCTATTCTTTAAATCCATCCACCCTGACGGATCCCCAACCATCTTATAAACACCTGAAATATAGGCATTGTTAGCCTAAGAAAAACTTAAAAATAAGGAATGGCTCCCTTATCTGACCTTGTTTATAGGATTCTTTCTGCCTTTGTCACTCTAAATATAAATTATATCCTTAAAGAATTAGATTTTAATGAATTCCCTTTTGTTTCAACCGATGACCTACACCCATCCCCACACACTCATCTACCACGTGAATAAAGATAAATACCACAACATTTAAACATTTATTTTGGAAATCCAGATACTTAATGATTTCTAAATAAGGAAACAGTTCTAGTCATGTAGAATCTTATCTAGACTAAACCTTCTATACTCTGCTATGTATTGAGTACCTTACTTACGGTGGTTACCTCCGATTCACACCGGAATACATAACCTATATATATATATATATATATATATATATATATAAATAAAAAAATAAATATATATATATATAAATAAATAAATAAATAAATATATATATATATATATATATATATATATATATATATATATAAATAAAAAAATAAATATATATATATATATATAAATAAATAAATAAATATATATATATATATATATATATATATATATATATATATATATATATATATATATATATATATATATATATATATATATATACAGGTTAATATGAATTAATATATTTGATAAACATACATACCGACATGTTCATGTTTGTATTGTAAATGACCAAGTTAGCTAGATTGAAATATACTAATAATAATATTACAGATTGCCTATCTTGACTTAAGTTAATAATTCAACAAAAACAAATTGTATTGGCAATGGCCGTGGTGCTTGGACAAATTTAATTTTCAAAATCAAACCTGTTCCGTAGACAGGTTTAAACCTTAAAATCCAAATATGTTTCGAATAATGAAACAGTGGAAGAAATACCGCATTTTGTTATCCTCAGCAAGCACTATAAAAATTGGTATGTTCCACTTCAAAATATTTAGAAAGACTGTTTAGCGCACGAGGTAATTTCACGCGGGTATCCAGTGTCAAGCTAGTCACATACTCGTGCTGCTAGAAATAACAGCCGTTTGTATGGGGCTAAATTCAGCTCAACGAAGGAGCAGTGAGAAATCTATAATAATGAGTTCAAATCTCAGGCCTGAGATTTGAACTCATTATTATAGATTTATATATATATATATATATATATATATATATATATATATATATATATATATATATATATATATATATATATATATGCTATTGCATGATGATATTTGTTTTTGAAATGCGCATAATAACATACATATATATATATATATATATATATATATATATATATATATATATATATATAAGATCAGAAGATGGTTAAAAGAGTTCCATGTATGTTATTATGCGCATTTCAAAAACAAATATCATCATGCAATAGCATTTGCATTTTCGTCAGATAAAATAAGATGGAATTTATCGTGACGACGGACTCTTTACTATCTGAAATTGCAACATAGTTAACCTTAATATTATTAAGAACAATATACGTAATCTCTTTAACCAACATAACTTAACAATTGAATTTGATAACAGCATCAAACTAGCTAATTTCTTGGATGTATCTCTTAATCTTGACACTGGCCTATATTACCCTTACCATAAAAACAATGAGAACCTAAATTATGTTAATTTTAATTCTAATCACCTCACTAATATTAATAATGCTATAGTTAGTAATATTGGAAACAGAATATCTAACCTATCTTCTAATAAAAACATATTTGATGCTAACGCCAATTACTATAATAATGCGCTTTCTAAAGCTGGTTATCCTGATAAAATCAAATATATTAAAGAAACAAATTCTAGAAGATCTTACAGTAGAATAATTAATCATGATCAATTTCAATAACTTTAATAAAAGACCTAGATACAAAAACATAATCTGGTATAATGCTCAGTTCTCCATCTCTATTAATTATAATATTCATAAATCATTCTTTAGTGCCTTAAATAAATGCTTCCCTCCCTCATACATCTATAGTAAAATATTTAACAAACACACTATAACATTTTCCCATTCGAACTCCTCCAACATCTCCAACATTATCTCTAAACACAACAATAAAATACTAAATACTAAATCTCTTCCTTCCAACACTGAATATCATAAGAATAGTAATAGTTCTCCCGACGTCATTGTAAACACTAAGCTAATTTCTCCGAACCCAAATACAACGTCAAACACAACTTCGCTAAATGTTCTTAATCTCATTCTAAATCAAGAAACTAGTATTCCTATCGTAAATAACTTCTCCAAACCAATTCCTTCTATAGATAACACTAGGTCACCTGTTAATAACTCTGCTAATCTCTCTAATCGCAATTGCAATTGCCCTGTTAAAAATAAGTGTCCTCTCAACAACCATTGTCTTGAAAAAAACTTAATCTACGAATGTAAAGTTATAACTGATACCAATTCCTTCACTTATTTTGGCTCCACTTCCACCTCCTATAAAGCTCGTCTTTATAATCATCATTCGTCTTTTAAATACCAACTTAAAAGAACCAACACGGCACTCTCAGAACTCATATGGTCCCTGAAAGACAAACATATTAAATATAACATCTCTGGAAAAAGGTTTATTCTGCTTCTACATAATTGAACAGTTCTCTATCCAAGACTTGCAATCTCTGTTTAAATGAAACAATTACCATTATATCTGATTTAGATTGTATAATAAATAAACGCACTGACTTGTTTTCTCTCTGCTTGCATAAATTCCACAGAACATTCCATAAAGTATACAGCTAATATCTAATACTTTATCAATTTAAAATCATTTTCTCAACGGCACATATATATATATATATACATATATATTTCTTTAAAAATATACCCATATTTCTACCTTATTTCAATGTTATTTATCATACATTATATAATACTAGTTACTCATTCTATATCACTCTTATTTATCACTTCCCTTTCTTTTTTTTTCCTTTTTATTTTATTTTTTTTATTTTTCTTTTAATTTCTAACCCCTAATCTGTACCTTTTCTTCCTAGATACTTATCAATTATCATTGTGCTTAACGTAGAAACAGTTATTACACAGCACAATATAATTCTTACTTTATATCACCTTGAAAAAATCCTTCGTAAACATAAACATTTTTTTGACGTTAGATTATTCATCCTCAATTGATTATTTTTTTCTCCCTTTCATTCTCATCTAACTTATACATATTACACTTATTCATCCAATCTTCTACTTTTTCACAATATATCCTTACTTACATTACTATTGCTATATTTTTATATTTTTTTAATAATACATTTCAACAATTTCTTTCCATCGCACATATTATTAAACACTTAAATATTATTCTTAATACATATTAACAATTTCTTTTCATCGCACATATTATTAAACCCTTAAATATACAAACCTTAATTTAACATTATTCCATATTTTTCTCTTCGTTAATTTTCAAATTCTTTTAATTTATATATTATCTTCCAACGGTTTTTCAACCTCTCTATGTAAAACAATATATTTTTCTCAGTTATAACAGCTCTCTCTCTCTCTCTCTATCACCCGTCTCTCCTCCTATCTCATCCTTCCTCATTATACTCTCCCCCCCCCTCCACATTTTACTCTCATCTCCTCCTCTTGTTCATCGTTTCCACCCTCCCCCCTCAAAAATTGTTTTCCAATACACACATCAATCTAAAACTACTTTTCATATGTTGATTTAAAACTGCATTATTCACAAGTGTGTTTTAACCTTCGTATCATGTCTCCCTATTTTATCTGACGAAAACGCAAATGTTATTGCATGATAATATTTGTTTTTGAAATGCGCATAATGAAATACATGGAACTCTTTTAACCATCTGTTGATCTTATATATTATTTATACTCGAATCCTACAAACTGTAGAGTGGTACTTATCCGATATCTGCATTGCTTTATTGTACTACAATAAAACTCACCTCCATATATATATATATATATATATATATATATGTATATATATATATAAAATGTAGAAAGGATTCTAAAGGACTAGAAGTGTTTCATTCCGAAGAAATGTGGTTAGCTTCCATTGTACCCGGGATAAACGTATATAAGTGTCAAAATGGCTGTACATCGCGGAAAATAATCTGTATCATTTGTCTATTATTTCTTCATAAGTAAATTTTAAACTTGTAGCCTCGTTTAAATGATTTTTTATGTGGTTGATTTATACTGATTGGGAGAGGTAATACTGTATATATTTTACCTACTGATTATTTGGACTTGTATATATATATATATATATATATATATATATATATATACAATATATTAACAAATGGAAACTATATTTATAAAACCATATTTATTTTATTATGCATATTTCAAGGGCCACCACGGCAGATTATGGTGCGCTTACATCAGATAAAAACAATACAGATTAGCTGTATGAATAAATAGTGACATTTCCTGAAAACATGCAACCTTATATATATATATATATTTATATATATATATATATATATATATATATATATATATATATATTGTTATACTTGGGGAGGGTCATATTTGCGTAATATTGCCAGAATTAATAACAGAACACACTCACTGTTTGGTTGGTTTTCGCTTCTCGCCGTCTTTTATATCTGCGATCTAACTTACTCGGTCCTCAATGTTGCCATTGACTGACCGGCGGTCAAAAATAATACAGATACAATATAGACACAAACACATATATATATATATAGTTTACATAATTTACATAAATCTTTCGTTGCACATCTGCAACATCGTCAGTGGTGTTATATTCATTGTTCTTCCTGTTGTGTTGTATGTCTACGCCATTTTTTATTCAGTCTGTCTATATATTTATTTATATATTTGCTTGTTTGTTTATCTTATTTTATTTTGTCTTCTTTGCGCATGCGTTTGCGTGTGTGTATAGTGTTATATGTGATGTGTGACTAGTGTGTATAGTTTTGTGTCTGCTGGGTGACTAGTGTGTGTTTATGTGCTTGTTGTTATTGTGCTTGTGTATGTATTTATTTATCTTATTTTATTTAATTTTATTTACTTATTTATACTTCTCTTAGGAATTTGCCCACTATACAGGAACAAATCATGGAATAGCTTAGATAGGGCTAGACATAAGATAGGGAAGGCCACATCATGGTACGACAACCAGAGATATCAGAGTGTCATGTTTGTGGACGCCACCCCTGGAGGGAAATTAGCTAACCAGTGTAGAAAGGCCCTGAGAAAGACCCACATAAAAATAAAGGTGGTAGAAAAGCCAGGAAACACCATAAAATCCCTGATCAGGAAAACCTACCCTTTTAAGAAAACCCACTGTACCAATAGGAAGTGTATCATATGTAAGGCGAACCCCCGGATAAACTGTAAAACTAGAAACGTAGTCTATAGCATAAGATGTACAGAGGGTACTTGCAGAAACATGACAACAACATACATAGGTGAGACAGCTCGTAGCATAGGTGAAAGGATAGACCAACACTGGGTGGAACTAAAAGGACGAAAAAACGGGTCAGTACTATACGAACATGCTAGACAACAACATGACGGTAACATAGACAACATAGAAATTAGAATAATATCTAAACATAGGAATGACCCAGCAGATAGGCAAATCAGAGTGGCCAGTGAAATAGAAAGTAGAAGACCAAAGCTAAACAGAAAGAATGAGTGGAACAACAACACCCAAACAAACAACACTGACCTAAGAGAAGTATAAATAAGTAAATAAAATAAAATAAAATAAGATAAATAAATACATACACAAGCACAATATCAACAAGCACATAAACACACACTAGTCACCCAGCAGACACAACACTATACACACTAGTCACACATCACACATAACACTATACACACACGCAAACGCATGCGCAAAGAAGACAAAATAAAATAAGATAAACAAACAAGCAAATAAATAAATAAATATATAGACAGACTGAATAAAAAATGGCGTAGACATACAACACAACAGGAGGAACAATGAATATAACACCACTGACGATGTTGCAGATGTGCAACGAAAGATTTATGTAAATTATGTAAACTATATATATATATATGTGTTTGTGTCTATATTGTATCTGCATTATTTTTGACCGCCGGTCAGTCAATGGCAACATTGAGGACCGAGTAAGTTAGATCGCAGATATAAAAGACAGCGAGAAGCGAAAACCAACCAAACAGTGAGTGTGTTCTGTTATTAATTCTGGCAATATTACGCAAATATGACCCTCCCCAAGTATAACAATATCTGTTTCGACACACAATTTCATATAAAAAACCTCGCAAAACTAATTCATCGCCGCTATATATATATATATATATATATATATATATATATAAAATAAACTAAAATAAATAAGTCAAACGTTTAAAATTTTGCTTGGTTTATTAATGCTATATATATTTCGGTGACAGCCATGTTTGGCTGTGACCTCTTCAGGCTGTCACCGAAATATATATAGCAGTACACCTTTAATAAACGAAGCCAAATTTTAAACATTGGATTTAATTATTTTATTTTACATTATTCCGGGGTAACCAAACCTTCCTGTGCACTTCATCGAATGCTCCAATCTGCATACTGAGATGTCGGTAAACAACCAACATATACCCTATATATATATATATATATATATATATATATATATATATATATTTACATATGTATAAGAAAGTATTCAGTTTAATTGAATTTCATATAGTATTATATATTACATGTTTACTTTTATATATATTTCGATGGTACATATTATGAAATAGAAAGCTATTGTGCGATCATTTATTCAATGTGTGATATGTCCCATCTATGTTTTAATGTTACTCGTCTATGACACGGCTAACATATGGATTAAGTATTAGAAAGTCAGCTAGTATGATTACTTTAGGTGTGTTGATTATATCTGATTCATTGATCCTCACATCATTAAATTTTTGGTGAAATGTAAATTTGACATAGATGTCAAAATTAGTTCAACGTAAGAAATATTATTGTTGAAGAAAATCTTTGTAAAGTTGGGCACTCTTTTTCTCCACATTCTATTGATTTTATCGGATTAATGTTATTGTGCTTAACCCCCAACCCCCCTTCTTGTTTTCTGATGTTTGCCGGCAAAACTGTATGTTATCATAGAATGATACCATTATTTGAAAACATTTTAAGATTAATGAACTTTCATTTTAGAAAGGTTATATAGTAGTAGCAGCAGCAGCAGCAGCGAAAGCAGCAGCAGTAGTAGTAGTAGTAGAAGTAGTAGTAGTAGTAGTAGTAGTAGTAGTTTTAGTAGTAGTAATAGTAGTAGTAGTAGTAGTAGTAGTAGTAGTAGTAGTAGTAGTAGTAGTAGTAATCCAAATTATTTTAATTTTATTTGATCGTAATCAATGCCACAATTCCACACATAATGAAAATTTAAAAAGGTAAAGATGAAATGATAAATAACTAAGATATAGTTAAATATAAAAAAAATCTACAACTAATACAGATTTAGGAACATTGCCAGTTGTGCAATTTTTAGTAGATTGTCTATAGTAACTTAGGTAAAGTAGGTGTTATTATATATGATAGTTAATGTACATCCTAGTGTAGATAGGGGTATATATTTAGGTATATTGTATTGTGATATAGTATCATTACTATATTTGTGGTTAATGTATTTTAGGTTGTAACCACTTATGTCTTTCTTTATCCATTATTATGACTTCTGTGAGGTTGTAAAACAGTGACGGATATTCCTGTTGTGGTTTATCGGTTAGTGAGTTTACCTAGAAACGTCTTCCATATCGATTTAGGTAATTTCTAGGTTTTAGCTGAAGACAATCGGCAAAGAAGTGAGCAATTAAGCAGTGGCCACCTCGTCTGCATTCAGACCATTTCAGTTTATACTACATTTAAATTGCTACATTTAACTTGCGCTCCTAATCCTTCTCATTAAACGTGCGGCGGTGGTTATACCAGTGGTCCTTAAACGTGTTCGCTGTCTCCCCCACATATGTGTATGACACACTGTCAGTGGTAACGCTACATTGATATACCGTGTTTTACGGAGGCATCCACTATCCAGTGTATTTGCATCTGAAAATACTGTAGAAAATATATACAGAAAATATATGCAAATAGCCACAGATCATACATTCCATTTCATATATATATATATATATATATATATATATATATATATATATATATATATATATATATATATATATATATATATATCAATGATATTCATAAATGGAAACTATATTTATAAAACCATATTTATTTTATTATATATATTGCAAGGGTACCAAAACTTTGGTACGCCTTAATTCTGATAAAAAACAAAGTTTGTTTTATAAATATTGACATATCCAGGAAGGCGATCTTAACGGTTCAAGTTTTTTCTCGATAGTAAAAGGAAAGAGGGGAAAGAGAGGAAAAGTCGAATATTTCAAATTATTAAGATGAATATGAAAATGAGGTTGAGGTATAGGGCTGAAAATAACGCTATTTTTAGACGCTAGATAGATTTTTAAAATGATCAAGATATATGTCTGTATGTGTAGGAAAAGAAGACAGAGAAAGAAAGAAAAGTTTGTATTTACGTGAATTTAAAAAGAATTAACAATTTGTAGGAATGGTGGAATATGATTCCACAATTTAAAAAAAATATTTAGCTATATTATGAGTTATAATATTATATATATAATCAATTAGATTATATGAAGAATTATGGTTGTAAGTACATTTTATCTTATTATATTGCAACAGGTTGTAAGTATATAAATATATACATAGATTAGTAAGTGTGCAAGTATACGTATTATTGGTGATTTTATAGTAATAATTGTTTACATTTCTAATATGAGTTTCGAAGGATGTTGATTTTACATTTTACATAAATATTTCTGAAACATTCTAAACACATGTCCATACTATTGGAGCTGTGATCTCTCAATTCGGAGATGTAGTGTCCATAACTGTAGTGACTTTCTGATCTCACAGATACGCACTCTATCGAGTAACGATACACATACCATCATTCACAAGAGAAACCCCACTTCGGTTGGTAGTGTTCGCGATCGCATTATTCGTGTCATTACACGAGATCCATGACCATAGGTCAGCATACATGTGAGGTTTTTAGTCGAATGTCTAAACAAAATGTCTAAAATGCCGAAAAGAAATGTCAGAGTAATTTCCCAATTAACGTATTTAAGACTATTCAACAGAATTTGTAATATAATTGGTTTGTCTCCCCACAGCCCCGGCGGACAGAATGGAGAAGGCGTTTCGCTGGAGGACGACAATGGAGACGCGCTGCAAGTGGTACAAGAGTCATTCTTACAATTATATTCCAATATATCTGTGAGACATGAATTTAAAGTATTATTTGTCGTTTTTGTAGTAGTAGTAACATCTCAAAATTCCGCGATAAATTGATAACATATTTTCAGTGATGTTAGATGATTATTTTTACTTTAGGGCTGTTAACCTAGATCGCCAACACCTACAAGCAAATACTTAACAGTTGTGACAATCCCAACATGTATCCCAGTCCTGGGACTATTGGACATACCGAACATATCTAACAGCTAAATATGTTCCACCTAATTCCAATAGTATACAGGTACTGGCGAAGACTGGAAGAAACAATGTCTTTGAAAACACAAAGGCCCACACATGTCTACATCCATCCACCGCCCAAACACACACTCACACACAAACGCAGACACACACACACTCCAGTAGGAAGGATTCTACTCGACAGAAACATTTTAAATGTAACACATTTGCAATTAATTGTTTCTACTTGAGGCACAAGGCCAGCAATTACCCAGTGCAATACTGGTACTTTATTTTATCGACCCCGTAAGGATGAAAAGCAAAGTCAACCTCGGTGGGATTTGAACTCAGATCGTAAAGGGACGTAACTATGCTGGAAATCATGGCGTCCGACCCTCTACCGATACTGCCAATCCACCGATGGAGCCGTATTAATAGTCATTAATATGTTTATCGTCCATCTCTACTACGAAATTATGTCTACGAATTATATCTAGTTGTCTTCAATAATACGCTTAGTTGACTAATACCAATCATTATAAAATTGGTATTGGTCTGTATGTATTAATCCCGTCTTCTCCATCTCTCTCTCTCTCTCTCTCTCTCTATATATATATATATATATATATATATATATATATATATATACGTGTGTGTGTGTGTGTGTGTGTGTGTGTGTATGGGTGTGTGTATGTGTGCATGTGTGTGTCTACGTGTTGTGCGTGTGTGTGTGTGTGCATGTCTGTGTATGTGTGTGTGCATGTATGTGTGTGTGTGTGTGTGTAATACATCGATGGCGATTTGTTTTCAGTATGTGTGAGTAAAACGTAAGATAAATAGTGAAAAGATGATACAGGAAAAATGAATTAGTAAAAATGCGAAAAACTCGTAATTTAATTTTACACGCAAGAACATATTTCAATATCTGTTTGATCTTTTCTATTCTTTAGATGGCGGTATTAAGTAACAACAAATGTAACTGAAGTCTTACTCATTTTCAAAAATATACACGTAGACTGTATTCATAGATCTGCGGGCTGTCTGAATCAATATTATGTTGCTTCAGTTTCTTTTACTGATTATGTTATATATGCTTGCTCATTTCTCTCCGATAACAATAACTAAATGTCTGATGCTCTCAAGCATATTGATATATAATCTAATCATGCACCTTTTTTAATCTTTATTTCTAACTACAATAAATGATGTTAGTACTTTTCCATTCACTGTGCCCTAAGCATCACTGTCTATTCTGGTAATTTCCGAATGACAAACATTTTTACAGAGACATCTCTATTATTTTTTTTCCTTTCTTGACGTGTTCATTTACAAATGTTTAGACATGCGTTTAGATACGTGCTGTTGTTTTTGTTTTTTTAAAAGACTATTCAGAAAATGTCATTTGCGACATTACATTACTTCCTCATTCCATGGATTCATCAGACTGAAAGCCACAATAAGTAGAAATATATTTTATTTATTTATCACATGTATATATACCTGCCATTCAATATTTTATTCTGCTCATATCTACCAAAGCACACACACACACACACACACACACATACATATAGAACAGTCTATCACATTTATATGTGAATTCCCTCCCTTTTACTAGCTTGTTTACACAGCAAGAATCAACAAATCATCTCTCTCATTTCTAAAGAAAGTTTTCCAAACATATTAAGAAATATTGTCCACGTCTATAAACGCATTCATTATGAGTACGATTAATTAACTTTTACACATACAATATTTGTTTCTACTTTTGGCACAAGGCCAGCAATTATACCAGTGTATTACTGGTACTTTATTTTAAACGTAAAATATTAAAACGTCACTAGCTAGCAAAACGTCACTAGCTAGCAAAAAGCGAGGATCACATGTATATTAATTTAACAATCATGGGGGAAATACATACTGAGATCATAAAAGAGTAAATAAAAGAAATAGAGCATTTATATGTCGTAATCCATATGGTGAGCAAATGGGGTCCCACGTGTTGGCTTCCCCACAGCCCAAGCGGACAGAATGGATAAGGTGTTTCCCGGGGGGATGGTAAGGTAGATGTGCTGGAAAAGCAATGCAACTCACGAGGCTCAGACCTGCGGCTGGTCAGCTGAGCACCTATGTTGGTGAATAGGGAACTAGCCCTAAGGACAAGGAGACAAGAAGTCTCCACTGCCAAGGGCAGGACCGCCAAATTGTCAGAGAGCGACCGGTTCTCTGAGAGTTTGGCCTCCTCAGCCCAACGTGCGGCAGTACCTGGGTTAGCCGCAGACTGCACCAGGTTGCGGTTGGAGAAAGTGTCGCTGCATGTGGCATTCCAGACGAAGGGTTTAACAGCGTGAAACGGGAAGATGGTCATACTATCTGGCCTTTTGGTCCAGCCATACCGGCTCGAGCTGGGAGGGGAAGCCTGCAGCGTCAAAGCCATGCTTCATGACCTCGTTGAGGGCAGTATGGCGTGGAAGGCGGCCGGCACTGTGACGACGGGAAAGCAGGTGGAGGCCAAAAGTGTCCACAGTGGTCCACAGCGACATGTATGTGCCTCGCAGATCCTGGTTCCATGCCACAAATAAACACTGGTGCTCAGGCTATCCTTATCCAGCTGCGTTCCAGTGGAGAAGGCATGGAGCCAACCACCACTGTGGGGTTTGGGGGCCGCGCGAAAACAGGCGAAATTGTGCTGGTCGAGCTGGAGCGTGAACTTGTCAGAGGCCAGGCAGCATTAGATGGCATCCCGAATGCTTTGATGCGACTTGATGTTAGCGGGGGGAAAAGGAATAAGGACGACTACTGAGCTAAGTCCCAGCCGGTCCCATGTCTCACAGGCAGCCTGACGTTTCCTGATCACAGAGAGTTCCATTGTGTTTAGGAGAACCCTGTTGACGAGGACGCGGCATGATGTTACCGATGAAAGTAACGCCGGAAAAGCCAGCGAGATCGAGAACGGACCCCAAATAGGCCATATCTGACAGGTAAAGGGGCTTGTTGCCATCCAATGTCATCAAACCTGACGCTGCACATCTCCTCGCCTGCCGCTCGGATACATTATCGAGGTCAGCAGAGTGAGATGCGTGGCTGTAGCACGAAGCGCTGCGAAAGGCATAGAGGAGCTTCGACATGTCGAAGCAGTTTCTCAACGGAAAGAGAGCTGGGTGGCCGTCGATCAAGCACAGTCGGCTCATGAGTGTATGGAGTTGTTGGAGCCTAGACCTGATGGTGGGGCGGATGGCTGCTGGGTGGATCGGTGACCCGAGTATGAGGACATCCTGTTTGGGGTCAACTGTACCTGGAGGAGAATGGACCGCACGTCCGAAACTGAGGCTGGGAAGCTCTCAGCATCATGGCAGATATTCACCACCTCCAACTTGGACGAGTTGACATGCAGGCCTATTCCCACCAGGGCATGAACCACCGATTGAAGGGTATGGCAGACAGCCTCCATGGGCCCGCCCAGTGTAGCATCCTACTGGTACCAAACGTTGAGAGGGGCCGTGATACTCCAGGAAATGTGGTATATACCAAGGGCAAAGAGTAGGGGAGCCCAAAGGGTGGCTGTGTTGGACCCTGTTGGCCGAAGTTATGACCGTATCAGCGGCAAGGAGCATACTCGTGGCTCCATATGACAGGTAGGCCAGTGGGTAGGTGGGATAGGTGGCGGCGGTCGGATGAGGCAGGTATCGAGCAGATTGTCCGGGCTTATGCAGTTAACGGCATTCCTCATGTCAAGCTTGACAATGAGGTGCCAGTCCCTGGACCTCGGTTCCGGTGGGCAGCTGTTGAAGAACTGCCTGGTTGCATGTGTGGCCACCGGACACGCCGACACCCAGTTGCACCGGACTGAACCCCACACCCAGTTCAGGTGTTATGGACCTGCAGACACACCTTAGCAGCCAACCTCCGGAAGACAATGCCCACAGCGATGGGGCGTACATATTTTTAAATACACACAATAAATACGAACACTATTGTAGCTATACCAAGTTTGAATATTACATTTTTGAGACAATTAACAGTAACTGTTTCAACTTATAAAAATTATCCAGCTGAAATATCTTTGCTACTGTTCATTAAATGTATATATACAAATATTATCAACATGTAGTTCCTTCATTTAATATATATCTTTCTATCTGCAGGGTAAAATTATATGAATGGTACAATCAAATAATGTTTATCCTAGGTAAAATCGTTATATCATTGCTTGTATAACATGTTTTTTTTCCTGAGCCCTCAAAGAACCTTTTTACTTGTCCCCACGGAAGAAGAAGAAGAAGAAGAAGAAGAAGAAGAAGAAGAAGAAGAAGAAGAAGAAGAAGAAGAAGAAGAAGAAGAAGAAGAAGAAATTTACTTTTTCTTAAATGTGAAAGGTCAATTTTAGTTGTCTTTGCATCGTTATGGAATATATTTTGCGTTGGACACACAGTGACACGGACCATAATGAAAGATGAACAACCGTGACTATAAACGTAAACATATATAGCTAAGAACTGAGGTCAGTTTTAGAATAATTCTGCATCAATGAAGTCTTGTGTAATTAAGGAAATATGAGACTTTCCTGTAAAATAAGCCTATGCACAGCATTTTCAGACAAAACAATATTATTTTTGTTGATGAAGGGAATTACAAGTTATAAAAAGCTGCAGCAAGTGATGAAAATCTCTTGGTAATTAAGGTTTTGTAAACAAATACCTTGACTATGATGTTGGTAATGATGTTAGTGGCGATATAAATGATATTTCACATGTAAATCATGTACATGATTTATTTTATGAATCAGGTGGACCAAGTTCTATTGTCAAAGATAAAAGGATTTGTAGCAAAAGAACATAACAATGGGTTTCCCATTTTTCCAACGATGAATGATCAATGTTTTCAATCAGAACTGCCTTCCACGTGCAATTAACGTGCATGTGCGTGATCATTTCACAGACACGTCAGATATTAGTCCAGATACAGTATATCATACTAGATTCTAATGAGTTTCCGATAAATAAACTCTACTTACAAGAGTTCGGTTAATTAGTGTGTGTAATAAATGACATGTTGATTCTTATGACTCAGAAGAATATTTTTTAACGATTTGTCTATGCTGTGTCTAAGAAAGATGGGTTTTTACTGAAGAGATTTTGTGTTGCATAATATTTAATGAATGTAAATAATTGAGCTATATAACATTGAAGACGATTGATATTTGCATTCGAATATATTACTTTTTGTTTTCATAAAGTTAATTTGCTTTGTACACTTAATAATTTGAAGTTTACGTCCCATTACTTACATATAGATGGCATATGAATTACACATAGATGAAATAAGGAAGGTAATTATTGCACCACAGTAAATATGTGCGTGGTTTTGATAGGTTTCACATTTATACTGAAAGTTAAACGTTGACCTACATATCTCAACCTATTTTATGAAGAACACCATGTTTTCTTAATTTGCTTATTATTAGAAGACCAAGAAAAGTATTTAGCTCTAAAGATTTAAAATATATGTTCTCAACAATAATATAAAATCAAATATAAATTCATAAGAATATCAGAAAACAAAATTCCACATTCGAATGAAATATATATTTAAAGACAGATGTGTATATTTTCAATAATTCGATTTCATTATAGACACAGTAACACACCTTATAAAATAATATCAGAGGAAGTAATTTGAATAGCAACATTTGGATTTGATTAAGTTACGGATTATATGGTGTTGGTTTATATTATATCATGTGTTATTGTGATTTCATCAGAAATGAAATATATGAATAGTGACATAATTTCTATTGTTTTCATTAAAGATGATATACCTTAAAGGTTCAAGAACGATTTTCTCTTTTTCTGTGCTCTGTAAACATTAAATACATATAGTTTAATTTCATATTTTGAAGGAATTATTGTTTAGCCTTACATTCTTTAGAAGAAAGTAAATGTCATCGAAATATTAATATAATCATTTAAACATATACTGTTAGAAAAAACCCTTCACCTAATTTTGTAACTTTAGAAAGAATTACTGTATTTATGTTATGAATATATGTTGTACTTATTGGTTCTATTATTGCTGTTTAAAACCCCTTGATATATGATTCCATTATGTAGAGGTTATATACACAATCTCGAGTTATATATGACAATTCAAATAGAACACTGACTTAGATAATAGATAAATCAACATTTAACTGTTCAACAACTGCAATATATATCTCCAGAAGAACATATGCATATATCGTACGCAGAAAATTATAATTCACTATTTTAAATTTTAATAATCACATAAAAAGGAAATATTGCGATATGCTGGTGCTGACAAAACTAATCGAGAATGTTGAATAACATTAATATTCTAGGTTAATATATTATGTTATAATTTATAACAATTCAATAGTTAATCGAGGTATATCTACATATATTTTGTTAGATTCGCTGAAGTATGACTTGTAGATTTACTAAGGATTCATATTTCATCTCTTTTTTATTGTCTTAATGCATGACAATTACAAAGCTATTTTTCTCTAGAGAATATGCTGGCATATTACAGCTAATCCTCTCCTCCAAATTATACGACATGCGTCATATAGGCTATCGTTTTCGTGTTAGGCTATCGTTTTCGTAAATTAAAATTGATTCTGTTCAGAAGTTCTAATAGGCACAAGGCAGACAAAATATATTTCTATGAAGACTTTTGAAACTGACACTCTAAAAATGCGTTCACTAGACAGAGATAACCTTTAGAGACGATGGGGTATACTCATATTTTATGTGCATTATTAGAAACGGCATTATCTAATATGCTCATACGAATAATCTACATACTAACAAATATATATTTCTCTGGAGTCTTGGAAACATTTCAAAGATATCCACTCAGTCACAGTAAAATAAATAGAGGGAAGTCTGTTCCTGAACAGTGAAGCAGTAGAAAGTAATGGCTATATTACACTAATGATGCAATATAGTGTGTGATCATATTGGTGGGTATTTTGTGCATACCGTATACACATGAGTTTCCGCTTTTCTTGAGTTGCTTTACTTGACAAGAGATATATAATGGACACGTGAATGTTCGTGTGAATAAGTGAATGTAAGAAATGAAGTTGATATAATCGAGGGGATTATTTGAAGATGATAACAGTCTATAGGCATAGACATTCGTTAGAAACATAATTTTCTGTGATTTATCTCACTGAACAACATTTGGATTTCTGAACCGCGAAGACGAGTGGAGAGGATAGACATTTGAAAGGTTGCTAGTGGTACACTGCACTCTAGTATTTGGTGCTTATGTTGATATAGCAGTAACTACTCTATAATAGAGTGTTTTCACGCAAGATATGTACCTTGATGATGCGACTGGATTTTGTATTTGAAATCTAGAAAATAATTAGACCACCCGTAAATCGTTGGGTCACGTACTCTTCAGATATTTTTTTAAAGAACATGTTCACTTAAAAATAAGTTATAATAAATAAAATATATACAGACATGTATGTAATGTGAAATGAAACTGGAAGGCCCATATATATACGTGTGTGTATGTAATGTGTATGAATATCTAAAAGCTGAAGGTCGTATGTATGTATCTATATATGTAACAAACTTTTGTCCAAACGGTTGGACGAAACGGCACTAATTTTGCACCATAGATGTACTATTTAGCAAGGAAGAACATGAGGGTATTTTATTCGAGCTTCGACGTCCAAAATACGAGAAACGACTCGATTTATGAATAGACCACGGCAATAGAGTATATTCGAAACGGGAAGCAATTAGAATAGCGAAGTTGCTCCCCTGCATTGTTTGAATTTCAGAGGTTCTGATTGTGCAAAAAAAAAAAGGATAAATAAAATCTAAATTTATTTGTTTGATTTATTTTTGGGGGACATGCTCTTTTCACTCACAACATATCTAATGATTCTTCCAATTAAAAAGCATTATATATGCTTACTGTAATAGGGAGCAGTATTAAAAAAATAAAAATAATCACTAGACAAAACTAATAATATTTGTAACTACATGATTTGCTTTAAACAAAGCTATAAAAGATTCTGCTAAATTCCTACTTTAGTTAAAATTCAGCAATTACAATTCAATGGTCAAATATTGAAACATTAATAAATTATCCGGGAATTACCGGGTGGCTCAGCTAGAATATATATATATATATATATATATATATATATATATATATATATATATATATATATATATATACATATAAAATTAAATATGTGTGTGTGTGTGTGTGTCTGTGTATTACCTATAGATGCCTACATCTTACGACCGATTTTCATGAAACTTTACAGGCTCTTAGATTACTCATCGAGGAGTGTTTTCGATATATCAGCGTATCGATCTTTTATTCTGGGGTAATTCTGCAAGTTAAAATCTATAGGGGTTCACCTTTTTTTAGGTGTAGAAAAATAAGATTTTTGGCTCTAGCACCGACATTTTGCCACCGATTTCGTTCAAATTTCAAAGAAAAATAAATAGAATCTATCATTGCACATCGTGTAAATGCTTTATATTTTGCATTTGTTGTTCAGGGACGGCGTAGCACGCAGCCGCTTAAATATTCAAAAATAACATTTTTTTACTCAAATTTCCACTTTTTCGGGTCTAACTCCGAAATTAATCAACCTACTTTGTTCAAATGTTACACTACACTACATATGATTAATTTCACGTCGTAAAGTGGCTTTACATTTTGTATATTTTGTTCTGGAACGGCGTGGCAGCCGCTTAAGTATTCGAAAATACCACCTTTTCTCTAATATTTCCGTCTTTTCGGCTCTAGCTCCCACATTTTTCAACCGATTTCTTTCACAGATAAATCAATTTATTTGCTTAAACCTTTATACTACGATAGAACCTATTATTGCACATGTTATAGTAGCTTTACACTTTACATTTTTTGTTCAGGGACGGCGACCTATCATTAGCTCCCACATTTTTCAATCGATTTCTTTCAAATTCGAAACCTCGGCTCCTCCTAACACGTAAATCAATGTATTTGGTTCGACTTTTATACTAATATAGAACCTATCATTGCACATCTTATAGTTGGTGAAAGGCAAAACGATAGCCACTGACGTCGTCTGAACTTTTAGTTGTGTATTTGAGAATTCATCGATTTCCAATCAAGTAGCGTGAGGAAATTTGGCTTAGTGTTCGAGGTCATTACCTCCCTCCCCCAGCACGCCCCTTCGTCAGTCACGCACGTTTCACAGTGAGAGAGGTCATCACCATGCTCCACCACATGGCCTGTGTGTGGCCATATATGAGTCATCGAGAAACAGACGCTAAGATCAACATCTTTTCATCAAAGTCAGTATTATTTTACCTACCCAGGCAACGCTGGGTACTGCTGCTAGTATATATATATATACATATATATATATGTAAGTGTGTGTGTATATGTATTTATATATGTAGGTGACTGTGACCTATATACAATGGTCATAGACATACGCACACATATACACACACGTTCATATATATGTATACATCAACGCCACAAGCTGTCTCTCTCTCACTCCCTCTTTCCCTTCCATTCTCCTTCTCTCTCCCTCTCTATGTTTCTCTCTCAATCTACTATCTCACAACCACTACCCCTTTATATCTATCCTTCTCTCTCTTTCTGTCGATGAAGGTACCCAGAAAACCCCATATCTCTGGAACCCGTGTTTAGATTTACGGGAAACTTGTTCTATTCAATGTGTATATCCATTTTAGGGGCAACTTTGCTTCAAAGCATTTGCCCATTATGCGCACTTTTGGCTGTATTACATTATACACAAGCAAGCAAGCAAGCAACCAATCACAGGCTTTTCGTAATATAGAGATTGACGGAATGATAAATTACAAGTAAAGCAGAATCCTTTATTTTTCGTAACGATCAAACTATCACATTACAGCGAGTGTGTATTGAAACAGTATGAGAGAGTATTGGTTAAATGATCGTTAGACGTATTATATTAACCCAATGAGTACCAAGCGTATAATATGAACTTTCATATAATTCAATCTTTTATAAAACGTTTCATACACAGAGTTTCTTACTGAAAGAATACATAAAGAATTATGATCGTTGCTATCTCGGTACTAACTTGGATACTTTCAAAAGTATTTGTAATTTTTAACTAAGAATGTTTGCAATAAACAAAGAGAATTCCTCACATGGGATACACAAAATAATGTATTGATCAGAGAAAAACGGGGCTCAAATCAATAGATGTAAGCATTTGTAACCTATCGATCCTAACAGTATGACTGTAGTTAGCAACTGTCTACATTTGTATTGTGTTCACAGAGATACTTCTTACTAAACCTTTGTTAATAAGTGCTTAAATATATCACATAAATGAATTACCAAATCTTCCATTCGAGGAATAAATACCAGTCGCGTTAAAAATGTGTTCAATTTGGAAATGATTATACCCAAATTTAACAATATATGTATATATATATATATATATATATATATATATATATATATATATATATATATATATATATATATATATATGTATATATTGCGAGGTTTTTTATATGAAATCGTGTGTCGAATCAAATATTGTTATACATGGGGAGGGTCATATTTGTGTAATATTACCAGAATTAATAACAGAACACACTCACTGTTTGGTTGGTTTTCGCTTCTCGCTTCTGTGTCTTTTATATCGGTAATCTAACTTACTCTGTCCTCAATGTTGCCATTGACTGACCGTCGGTCAAAAATAATACAGATACAATATAGACACAAACACATATATATAGTTTATCATAAATCTTTCGTTGCACTTCTGCAACATCGTCAGTGGTGCTATCTTTTCCTCCTGTTGTATTGTATGTCTACGGCTTTTTTTATTCAGTCTGTCTATATATTTATTTATTTATTTGCTTGTTTGTTTATTTTATTTTTTCTTCTTTACGCATGCGTGTGTGTGTATAGTGTTTTGTTTGCTGTGTGATGGGTGACTAGTGTGTGTTTATGTGCTTGTTGTTATTGTGCTTGTGTATGTATTTATTTATTTATTTATTTATTTTATTTTATTTACTTATTTATACTTCTCTTAGGTCACTGTTGTTTGTTTGGGTGTTGTTGTTATTCCATTCATTCTTTCTGTTTAGTCTTGGTCTTCTAATTTCTATTTCACTCGCGTCACTGATTTGCCTATCTGCTGGGTCATTTCTATGTTTAGATATTATTCTAATTTCTCTGTTGTCTATGTTACCGTTATGTTGTTGTCTAGCATGTTCGTATAGTACTGACCCGTTTTTTCGTCCTTTTAGCCCCCCCCCCCCCGTGTTGGTCTATCCTTTCACCTATGCTACGAGCTGTCTCACCTATGTATGTTGTTATCATGTTTCTGCAAGTACCCTCTGTACATCTTATGCTATAGACAACGTTTCTAGTTTTACAGTTTATCCAGGGGCTTACCTTACATATGATACATGTCCTGTTGGTACAGTGGGTTTTCTTAAAGGGTAGGTTTGCTGATCAGGGATTTCTATGGTGGTACCTGGCTTTTCTACTACCTTAATTTTTAAGTGGGTCTTTCTCAGGGCCTTTCTTCACTGGTTAGCTAATTTCCCTCCAGGGGTAGCGTCCACAATCATGACGCTCTGGTATCTCTCGTTGTCGTACCATGATGTGGCTTTCCCTATCTTATTTCTAGCCCTATCTAAGCTATTCCATTATTTGCTCCTGTATAATGGGCAAATTCCTTTCATGTCCAGTTATATGAGGGTCTTATACTTCTCCATCGTTCCTTCGTATATTCTGACTCTGTCTCTTTGGTTGTAGCCAGAGAACTGCATGCGGTTGATGAAGTGTTGGATGTGTCTTTCCATTTCTGTTGGGTCGCACATGCGGGACACATTCTTCATCACTCGTACCAAATCTGCGATCAGAATATTACATTTAGCACTACTGGACATTGCTGAGTTTTTGAGTATCAGGTATTTGGAGGCCATGGGTTTAGCATAGTATGAGTGGAGAATTTGGGCTCTCTCGTCTATAGTGTTAATCCAGAGTTCTGTGTCTAATACAAGTAGTCTATTGTTAGGGTGTTTGGAAGGGAAGTCGATAGTTACAGTTATACTCTGGTGTATGGAATTAGCTATCTTTTGGATGCTTTCCATCTAAATCCAACGTCTTAGTGCTCTCTAGTGGGGATGTTCTTATAACTATATTGATGTCGTCTACATAACGAGAGTACATGATGAGGTCTATGGAACTCTCATTAAGGAGATCTTTAAGTCTCCTTTCCCACCATACCATGAAAAGTTTGGCAACATCACCAGCTATGCTGACGCCAATGGCTGCTCCCTCATTTTGGGTGTAGATCTTCTCGTTGAACTTAAATATGTGGCCCTTTAGGGTAGTTTTGATACTAGCCCCTATTGCATGTGCGGCCATTTTTCTTCCCTGATCATTGTTTTGGGGGTCCGTATAGCTTTGGTCCACCCAATCCACCTTCCCATGGGAGTCTTTTTAGCCATTGAGGTTATGGTGATGGGTCTACCTCTTATAGGTCTACTAGGGTAGAAACGTCTAAGGTCATGGCTGTCTAGGTAGTCAGTGTTGTAGCTAATTCTAAGTAGGAGGCCCAGTTCGTCTGTGTCGACGTCGCAGAACTCCACCTCACTCTCAATGATCATCTCCACACATCTTTTCACAGCAAAATCAATGTTAATGGATGGGTATAGTGACACCACATCCATGCTGCCTATTATGCAGTTGGATAGGTTCCTGTTTTTGTTGCACTCACTGATTCTGCTGAGGAGGTCCTCTGTAGTGTCACATACATCTGGGGACATCTTGATTATGTGGCGTATAACTATTGAGAGGAAGTAGGAGATCCTGTAGTTACTAGCTATATTAGCTCCGCACACGGGTCTTGTTGGTGGTTATGTTGTCGGATCGTCGACTGTCTTGTGGTCTTTGCGGAGCCCATACAAGTGTGGTATGCCATTGTTAGACGCCTGGAAGTTGTTGGCAGTGCGTCTGCTTGGCTTTAGGATGTCAGTCCACATCATCATGTGAGCGTTGAGGATTTTCTCTCTCCCATCGTGTGTTTGTTGTGCAAATATCGCTCGTGTTGGTGATGTGGGGTTGCATAGCATTGATGTAGTTCGGCATGCTATCTAGTGACATCCTACCAGACCTATCCATGGGTAGACATACTACCTCACCATCCCTTGTGCGCTGCTTGAGGCTAACTAAGCCTTCTACAGGTCTCCTCCCAAGTTGTTGGGCCTCTCGTCTGCTCTGTCTCTTAGTATATATGTCTACTAGTTGTCTAATCTTATTTCTAGCTATGGTGAACTGTGCCTCTGTCTCGTCATCTATTTGTTGTGGTATGCAAACTCTTTTATTAAGGGGTAACCTCGTAGGATAGATATTACCCATCTTATATGGTTTGTAGGCTGGGTTGAAAAATAGTTTCTCTAAGGGGTTGTCATTATATCTATCGTCATAGTTGTGTGTGTTGCTATTATTGTTACCATGGTGGTTGTTGTTGTATATATATATATATATATATATATATATATATATATATATATATATAACGATATATATATATATAACGATATATATATATATATATATATATATATATATATATATATATAACGATATATATATATATATATTTATATATAACGATATATATATATATATGTATAACGATATATATATATATATATATATATATATATATATATCGTTATATATATATATATATACACCTATATATTGTGTAAAGTGCTCAAGTTTCAGCAACTATTGACTCACACATTTTAGCGCTCAACTCCAATATCTTTCAGGCGGCAGATGTACTTACTCTACGTATGCTATTTCTCAGAAGTATGTATCATTAACACACACGACCTAAAACCACATTCCAATAATATAATTTCTCCTACACTCCTCCTGCTTCCACAGAACTTACACCTAGCTTACAATTATCCATCCCTTTTGAACTCTTGAATAGTCAATTAACACAATCAGATATATACACACACAGACTGTTTTCCAAAAAACAACTTTATTTCGTGAAGAATCACAATTACAGCTATCTTCACTTAGCACCATCTTTTGAGCAAGGAGGATGGAAGAAAGCTTACATTTGATTTTAATTTTAAATCCTTAGTTTTAACTCAGATTAATTCTTTTTAATTTTTCATTTCATTACTCAACATTTGATAAGATGAAGTTTAATAATCGTTTCTACATTTGGCACAAGGCCAGCAATTACCCAGTACATTACTGGTGCTTTATTGTATCGACCCCGTAAGGATGAGAGGCAAAGTTAACTTCGGCGCGATTTGAACTCAGTCTGTTAAGGGACGTAACTATGATGGAAAGCATGGCGTCCGACCTTCTACCGATACTGACATCCTCCACCTGATAAAGTTTAATAATTGTTTCTACGTTAGGCACAAGGCCAGCAATTATCCAGTGCATTACTGGTACTTTATTTTATCGGCCCCGTAAGGACGAAAGGCAAAGTTAACCTTGGCGGGATTTGAAAACAGAATGGCAAGGGCTGTAAGTATATATGTCAAAGCATGACGTCCAACCCTCTACCAATACTGCCAATCCACCGCCCTTTTATGAAGTTTAATAATACATCGAAATCGGTAATACTTTATATACTTTATATACATTATAAATCTTTTTTTCTTTTAAATATATTTTCTTAAATATATTTTCTCTTAAATATAATTTCCGTGCTATTTCCAACTTCACCTTTTCTCTCTCTCTGTATACATATATATAAGTAATTTGTAATTTACTTGACGCATTGTATATGGTGTACAGAATTCGAATTTGGAAAGCCACAACAATGAAAGTTAGGGCAGAAAAAAATTGAAAACCCTAAAAGGACCCAACAACTCACCCTGAAAACCTGCAGGAAAGGGACATCATCTGCTTACCCTACGACAAAGTGAAGGAATTATGTGTCATCTCCCAGGCCACCTATGATGATTTGGCCTTTGAACAACTGGGTGACGGCGGACTGTACACATAATTATCAGACATTACAGCACCCCGGATCGAAGAGCGTGTCGAAAACGTCTGATCTGACATCTGCAAAAGTAGACAACTCCCAAACAAATGCAAAAATATCTTCATCACCATAAATAGAAGACTGTCCACTTTCTACTACATCATGAAGACCCACAAAAATAATACTAGACTAGAAATTAAACCCATCGTCTCTAGTTTAGAAGGACTCCTATATAAAATTCACTGGATTCTCCCACAGATTATTCAGCCTATAATCTGCAGCTTTCCCTGTATTGTCAGTAGCTCCGATAAAGTTATACAAAATCTCCACCAACTCCAACCAGACCAACATAGCGCCTTCAACACCTGCCACTCTTTTGCATTCTACACCTGATATGTAGATAACATACTCATCCTTGCACCATTCCGTGAAGAAGCAGACCAAATATTCACTGCATTCTCCAGCATGGACGTTAATATAAGGTTCAGCATGGAATACCCCGATGACACTGGATCTCTCTCTCTCGCTCTGCTAGATTTCCAACTCTTGTGCCATGTACTTATGCATAAGGAATGAACTGACAGGTATCTGGAATAAATGCATCACCACAAGAGATCGACCCACACACACCTCACACATCTTGAAAGTGCTTATTAGAAATAAGAAACACCACATTCGAAGCACAAAATCCACCAACACCTGACTCCTGAAGCTCCTACATTTCAGTGATGATACAACTGCCATCCACAGGGCAATCCGAAAAGAAGGACTAGACTTACAACTAGCTCACTCAGAGCCCTCACCACGCGGACTACTAACAAGGAGAGAAACTAAGAACACAACATCTGCTGCATGCTGGCCAACAGCCCCATCGATAACACGGACATATGCCCTCAAGCATATGTCGGATACAGAGTCCAGTGTGATGAATGCGACAACTTCTATACCGGTAACACCTCCAGGCACTTATACATCAAGTTTAAAGAACACATTAACACTAACGCTTTCTCATTTAAAAAAACACTTATAGAAATGTAAAAACACATCCAAACAAATAACAGTTAACATTGAAAACGAACTAGAATAAAGAAACCACGGCAATCTCAGAATTAAAGAGGAACACACCACCAAATCAATAATAGACTATCATTAAGCGCACAATACCTAACGTAGCCACTGGAACCTACATAATAGAGCACAAACTCGCCCGCTTAGGTCCACATTATCCACAGTGAGAAATCATGTATATGCATCCATGTGTTTACATATTTGCGTGCACGCTTACACAAACACAGGTATGCATACAGATGTGTGTCAAATCAGATTTAAAGGGAAACAACTATTTGCCCCCTTTGACCTGTCCAAACCTTAATTTTAACACAAAAGGGGTTAGATAAAAAATTAAAAGAACGCATACATAAATATTAAAACCACTTCCGGCAAGCATGGCCCACATTGGACATTGAATTTGTTCTTTTCTTTTCTTCGGCTGAAGAAATATTTATCTCGCAATATCAGGACATATGAAAAAATTATATTTTTTTAAAAATATAACGCTACTTTTTGCCTTTTCATTTTCTTCTCTGTCCAAACCTGCATTGTCGTGGTTTTCCAACTTCTCTTCAAACTCTCCCACATTATTGCTACTCTCTCTCTCTCTCCCGCTGAGGCTGCGAGAGGGCCGTAGTATGGGCTATCATTTGTATATAAATGTGACGGCTGAAGAGAGCTAGAGAGATGGAGGCAGTGAGTGAAAGAGAGTGAACATCAACTCACACATGCACATATTATTCAGTATTTGGACATAAATAAACTCACACAAATTATTTAAATAAATGTTTTTCATATAAAAACATTTAAAAAAACAGATAAGCATTCAGTCTAGTCTTTGATACAGATAATAAAATACATATACACACCCTATAAGAAATCTATTTTTTGCTACGTCTTTTGATTTTCATTGTGACCGCTAAAATTAAAGTGAACAAATATTAATTAAAATATGAAGCAGTAGCATACGGCATTGAGTTTAATAGACGTAAAACGGTGGAACACATTGAAACTTAATCTGTGACAATAACCACCATATCTCTCAGGATATATATATATGTGGGGGGGGGGGGGGTCTGTGTGCGTACGTTTGTGTATGTATGTGCATTGTCAGGCATATTTTGTGTTTTAAACCTATTTCTTCGGCAAGTGAATCTTTATTTTAATATGGATCTGATCAATTAGCGGCGAAATAATACTATACAACAATAACAAAAGCATGTATATTGAGAAGCAGATGTGGTTACCTATTATATACGACAGTGCGAGAGAGAAGCGCCTAAAATAATTAAAATATAGTTTCTATGAATCACGGCTTGCACTCAACTTACAGAAATATATATACAAACATGATAGAAAATTATTCTGAAAGAAGACATCCATAAGCAACGTATCCAGCATAGCAAAGCGTATTTTATTTAAATACGAATGACATTAGACAATATATTCTTCACTATGTATTGCCTAACAAAGAGCTAAATAGCTAAAATACAAATATCGGTAAAGAAAATATATCCCACGCTGTCGTTTATTATTCAGATTTTAATTAATAACTAGCAGTAAAGCCCGGCGCTGCTCGGGGCTGCTCAGTTAAAGTTGCAATGTTAAGTTCCTTTCTTGGCTTAAAAACTGTAGAGTCTACAGTGTAGACTTTCATGTGGTACTTTTGATTAATATTCCCTCAACCAACTTCTTATGAAGTTAAGAAAACATAACCATAACCAGAATGTTAAAACAAAATAGGATGCTGGGGATAAAAACTGCACTGGCAATCTATTAACAAAAATCGAAAATGTAAACACTGCAACACTTGTCCTCGCTAGCTATGTTCCATCCACTGAATTAATATTTTTATATGGGTTCCAAGTGTCCGCGCATCGCCTTGGAACTTAGCTGAGAATAGACTCCCTGATGACGTAAGGCTTCTCTGTGGTTATCTTACGTAACCATATTTATCCCCTTACAGAAACTAATTAGTTGGAGTGAAAATGTTAGTAAGTAAGTTGATTTTTAATTTTTAAAATGTTCTTATTTTACGTCTTTCATATGATTGGTCTGCATCGCCCTGTATAGAACCACAAAGGTATTAAGACATAACATATATATTTGCTGGCAAGGTATACATCTGTATACATATGTTAGTAGATATACTAATTCTCTCTCTCTCTCTCTCTCTCTCTCTCTCTCTCTCTCTCTCTCTCTCTCTCTCTCTCTCTCTCTCTCTCTCTCTCTCTCTCTCTTTCTATATATATATATATATATATATATATATATATATATATTCAGATTTGAGGATCACCACTGGATAGAGCTGGTCAATCCGTATGGTCCATCTCAATGTAATAATATGGAGAGTACTCAACGTAAAGCAGTTCAACCGTCTTTGTTTTTGTAGTTGGTGGTGCTAGTACGGAGTTAAATATTATAATGAAATGACAGGAGGCTGGACTTGTGTAAATCCTTGAAAGGTTTATTATACTATGATCATTTCAATGACCGGGTTCCGTATGTATCCGGTGATACCATCAGGTATTCGAAATATAATAAGTGAATGAAATAGATAAAATCCATGGAGCTGGAAATCAAAGACCCGAGGACGACCGCCATCCACCAGCTTCTACCTTTGCCAGTCGCCCTCGAGTGACGTGGCTAAAACTTACAGTGTGCTACTACCGGTCGGATAAAGGAAAACAGAAAGGGATAGGAACATAAGTAGCGTTAATATCATGCCACAAGAAAAAAAGAAAGAAAGAAAGAAGAGAGAAGAAGGGGGAAGGAAGAAGAGAAGCCAGGGTTAATGTCAGCTATAAGAAGAAAGACAGGAAGAAAGAGGAGGAAAGGTCGGTATTACAGTCAGGCCAGGCATGTCACGAAAAATGTTGTTATCTAAGGGACCCGTATCTTAACAACTACTACCGGTCAAATATAGGCAGACGTTAATATTATGCCACAAGGAGAAAGACAGAAAGAAGGGAGAAGAGAAGGAAGAAAAGGAAGAAGAGGTAAAGTCAGGGTTGATGGCTACAAGAAGAAAGATAGAAAGAAAGAGGAAGAAAGGTCGATATTAATGTTAGACTACTGTCAGGCCAGGAATGGCGCGAAAAAAATATTTTCAAAGGGACCCATATATTAACAGAGGTAAATATAGTGGGAGTCAGTGTGTTATAATGTGTGAGCAGAGGATTGGAACGTTACATTTTTTATTAGACTTATAGGATGAAGTTAAACAATTAATATTAACATTATAAAATTAAAGAAATTAGAAAATTTAAAGTTAAACAGTTTAACATTTTTAAGGTTGCCAGGTTTAAGCAAAGAAAGAGTCTTTTATGTAGACACTTAAATTTTATTATAGAGTAAAGCTTATGTCTTTGTTTAGCCGTCAAACAGCATGCGGCGACTTCAAGCTTGGGCAGCCCATCAATCCGAGTGATATCGCGTAGCGAAAGATATGGAAATCGATTTTTCCGAGCACTCTAGGAATGTATAACAGGCTTCAGGTGCACCAGCAGGAAGTCAGCCCGCATCGTTGAGCCATTATTGTACAAAACCAGTACTATTCCCTTACCCAGGAGAGGGATTTTCTTAAGTAGAGGGAGTCGTGATATATCTAATAGTTCTGATTTGAGCTGTAATTTAAAGGTACTATATGGCGGTCAAGAAACCGGCTGCGCGCTGGGCCCCTGGGGCGAATCAAGCCACTCCGAGTAGTTTCATTTACCGAAAGAAGAGGAAATTTACTTTTCCAAGCACTCAAGGTAGGCCTATGCGCCAGGGGGCCGGTCCCGCCGCCATGAAAACCAACCCAACAGTCCGACAGAAAGTTGGAACGTTAAAATATTGTTTAGATTTATAGGATGAAGTTGTAAGAATTCAGAATAACATTATAAATTTAAAGAGTAAGAAGATTGTGAATTGAACAAATAGAAAATTGAAAATTAAACATTAAACATTTAAAAAACTTTTTTAAGGTTTTGGGTTGCGCAATTTAGTTAAAGAGAGTCTTTTCTGAAGAAACGTTAATTGTATTATGTAGATATGCTATAAGTTATCCTAGTGGGATGTAGAGTAAGGGATATAGTCGGCTAATATTTATTTTTGTTCTCAGTGGGAGACATTCTAGTGTCGTGTGCTAATGGGTACAAGTGAGCAAAAGTCCCAATAAGACGAGCAGAAATACATGGAGGCATAGAAGTAGAATACGTGGAAATGCACATTAATAAAGTAAAGATATAAATATATAAATAAACAAGAGTGATGGTGGAGTAAGATGGAGAAATCAAGACATAGAAGAAATACAATATAGTTCAGGTTGCAGTATTTATATTACCAGGGGGAGACATTCTAGTGTCGTGTGCTAATGGGTACATTCGAGTAAAAGTCCGAATAAGAGAAGTAAAAAGTACATGGATGTATAGAAGTAGAATACGTGGAAAAAAAATTAATAAAGCAAAGGTAGAAATATATAAAGATATAAATAAACAAACAAGAGTGGTGGTGGATAAAAATGGATACATCCAGACACAGGAGAAATACAATATAGTTCAAGCTGCAGTCAGATAATGCATATAGATGTGGAAATGGAATCAGTGGGCATTCGAGTCAGAGAATTCAGTGTGAGTTATAGATGCCCTGAAGTATAGGGTAGCGAATTTAGTCAATACAGTACAGTACAATACATGTTATGGTATAATCCGTAGAATTTCCTCGAAGTCTGAATGTTCTGAGAGGGAAGTAGCAATGGGCCAGGTGGGTATATAGGCAAAAACACTGAGTAGCCAAAATCCGAATGGTGGTTAGATATATTCAGTCCCATGCCGCTGTTCATTATTACATTTGGAAGTGCTCAACATTTCAGGAGCATTATTTATTCAGGTTTGAGGATCACCACTGGATAGAGCTGGTCAATTCCGTATGATCAATCTCAATGTAATAATATGGAGAGTACTCAACGTAAAGCAGTTAAACCGTCTTTGTTTTTGTAGTTGGTGATGCTAGTACGGAGTTAAATATTATAATGAAATGACCGGAGGCTGGATTTGTGTAAATCCTTGAAAGGTTTATTATACTATGATCATTTCAATGACCGGTTCCGTATGAATCCGATGATATCATCAGGTATTCGAAATATAATACGTGAATGTAATAGATAAAATCCATGGGGCTGAAAATCAAAGACCCGAGGACGACCGCCATCCAGCACCTTCTACCTTTGCCGGTCGCCCTCGAGTGACGTGGCTAAAGCTGACAGTGTGATACTACCGGTCAAATAAATGAAAACAGAAAGGGATAGGAACATAAGTAGCGTTAATATCATGCCACAAGAAAAAAGAAAGAAAGAAATAAAGAAGAGAGAAGCAGGGGGAATGAAGAAGAAGAGAAGCCAGGGTTACTGTCAGCTATAAGAAGAAAGACAGAAATAAAGAGAAGGAAAGGTCGGTATTACAGTCAGACTTATCTTCCTTCCCCTTTTTGTTTGCCTATATTTGACCGGTAGTAGTTGTTAAGATACGGGTCCTTTAGAATAAACATTTTTCGCGACATCCTGGCCTGACTGTAATACAGACCTTTCCTCCTCTTTCTTTCTGTCTTTCTTCTTATAGCTGACATCAACCCTGGCTTTTCTTCTTCCTTCCCCCTTCTTCTCTCTTCTTTCTTTCTTTCTTTTTTTTGTGACATGATATTAACGTTACTTATGTTCCTATCCCTTTCTGTTTACCTTTATTTGACCGGTAGTAGCACACTGTAAGCTTTAGCCACGTAACTCGAGGGCGACCGGCAAAGGTAGAAGGTGCTGGATGTCGGACGTCCTCGGGTCTTTGATTTTCAGCTCCATGGATTTTATCTATTACATTCACTTATTATATTTCGAATACCTGATGGTATCACCGAATCCATACGGAACCCCGTCATTGAAATGATCATAGTATAATAAACCTTTGAATGATTTACACAAGTCCAGCCTCCTGTCATTTCATTATTATATATATATATTTTTCATTATTATATATATATATATATATTTTTTTTTTAAATGAAAACTAACCGAGGTGTTCAACACGAGTGAAAGTATAAAGAAAAAAAGATGAAATGGAAAATGCAACAGGAGTCTTATTTTTCAAAAAAATGTATTGCCATTTTACTGATTGTAGCTTGGAGCCTTTAAAACGCCGGTGCACACATTTAATTGGGAACAGTACAGTTTCTATCTAAATGATTAATTACAGTTTAGTCATTGCTCCATCTTTTGAAGAGAAAAGTTAAGTCCACGAAACCGACACAAATGCGTTACTGGTACTTTAGGTTATCGGCACCGTAATTATTAAAGGCATCGGAGTAAAATAACTTTGTACGTGAATGATCATAGCAATATGCAGTATAAATATAGTTATATACTTAAGTATATATATATATATATATATATAGGAACAAGTAAGACCCTGACGGCTGAGCTCAAGCCGTTTCGACGGCTAATTCTGTACTGAATGAAAAATTAATTCTGTTATTTAAATAGCCGAACTGATCAAGGGGTAATTCCATATATCGTCAAAGAGATAATCACCAGGATTGGACACATCACAAGTTAGTAGTAAATCTGTGATCGCAAGTTGGTGGGGGAAGGGGTAGCTAAACCTGCCAGTAGGAGAAAATGGGAGAGGGGGTGGATTAGACCCATTCATGCGTTGGTATTGCCAGCTACAGCTGGGTGTGAGGTCAAAGAAGATACTGGAAGGTCGAAACGGTAAGTAGAACAATGAAAGGTAAAACTGTAAAAGGTACTGAGAGAGAAAAAAAAAAAGCAAAATCTGGTTACTAAGACTTAAGTCTTAGTAACCAGATTTTGCTTTTTTTTTTTCTCTCTCAGTACCTTTTACAGTGTTCTACTTACCGTTTCGACCTCCTCCATTCCCCTCCCCAGTATCTTATTTGACCTCACACCCAGCTGTAGCTGGCACTACCAACGCATGAATGGGTCTACTCCAACCCTTCTCCCTTTTTCTCCTACTGGCAAGTTTAGCTACCCCTTCCCCCACCAACTTGCCATCACAGATTTACTACTAACTTGTGATGTGTCCAAGCCTGGTGATTATCTCTTTGACATATATGGAATTACCCCTTGATAAGTTCGGCTATTTAAATACCAGAATTAATTTTTCATTCCGTACAGAATTAGCCGTCGAAACGGCTTGAGCTCAGCCGTCGGGGTCTTACTTGTTCCTATTACCCACTCTACTACCCTAAGTATTGAGTACTTTGGTGCGTTATGGTCTACCTGGTTCCTTACCATATTTCCTTCGTTATATATATATATATATATATATATATATATATATATAACGAAGGAAATGTGGTAAGGAACCAGGTGGACCATAACGCACCCAAGTACTCAATACTTGAGGTAGTAGAGTGGGTAATAGGAACCAGTAAGACCCCGACAGCTGAGCTCAAGCCGTTTCGACGGCTAATTCTGGACTAAATGAAAATTTATCCTGGTATTTAAATAGCCGATCTTCTCAAGGGGTAATTCCATATATGGTCAAAGTGATTGTTAAAAATCAGTCGTAATTCTGTGGTTGCAAATTAGTCGGGGAGATGGTGGCTAAACCTACCAGTAGGAGAAAGAGGGGAGGGGGTGGAGTAGACCCAATCAAGCGTTGGTAGTGCCAGCTACAGCTGGGCATGAGGTCAAAGAAGATACTGGGGAGGGGGAGGGGGAGGAAGTCGGAACGGTAGGAAGAACAATGGGGGGTAGAAATATATAGGAAAGAAAAAATTCTGAGAGTGAAGAAAAGCAAATAAGTGTAAAGAAAAAAGTAAAGTAAATTAAATTCTACGACCTAGGTCTCAGGCTATTGTTAGGCTAGAATAAAATAAAGGAAGAAAGAAAGAAGTAAAGAAATAAATAAATAAAGAAATAACGAAATAAGTAAAAGAACTAGGTGGGACGGATAAGGCAAGGACCATTTTAAGAGGTATAAGTACGTAAATGATACGGTGACGGGTCAACAAAAGGGGCCAAAATACTAAAGAGACTACCACGAAATAAACAATAAAGGTTTCCCTCCCAGGCCAGCAACGACCCAGTGCAGCAAAGTGAACTTGTACGAGATAATAATTCTGAGTCCCGAAAAATATATACTAATGCTAACTCTAAAAGATCTAAAACAAGCTACATGAAAGTTCGTACGAAATAAAGGTAGAATACGGAGAAATAAATTCAGAATCCACCCCGCCCAGAAGAAAAGCGAAGCAAGAAATACTGAAACGAAAAAATAAGGCATAAGTGCCACTAAGAAATATAGAGGGCACAGAGAATAGTGGGAGCGGTCGGAAAAAGGGGGCAAGTATCCGGGGTCTAAGCTAACTGCTATAAAGGGCGGAGTCCGCCAAATCTATCATAGACTAGGGGAGGGGGGAGGGGGTACTAAGGCTACATGGGGCCAAAGGGCAGCCTCGGGTGGGCGAGAAAAGACGCCGACAAAGGAGAAGAGCTGGGGTAGAAGGACAAAGGAGAGAGGGGGAAGGAAATAAAGGAAGCGATAAAAGAATACAAAGAAGATCTTACGTCTTCCTTGGCAAGCAGGGGTTACCCATTGCAAAATCGGCAAGTGGTGTGTTATAGCCCTAGTCTACCACCCCGGGTCATTATGGGGTTTGAGGGCGAGGTAAGTCCTACGCAATCTATGTTTACATGCAGTAACCAGTTCATCTTTCTTGTTTAGGAGTTTGTCCGTCGAAAACAGCATTTGTAAAGTTTCCTCCGAGCATAAATTGCACGGTCGGCATCCTCCCGTATAAGAATTGGCTCTGGACAGTAATCTCCAAGTGAGATCATAGGTGATGTTGTTGTCCTTGAGGTCCCATATGTGGCCCGAAAGTGTAGTGGCGTGACGCCGGGCCGGGTTTCGGAGGGTATGTGTATGTTGGTATAGCCGGGTCTTGAAGTCACATGCGGTAAGTCATATATAGGCCTTGTTGGAGGACAACGAGAAACTAAATTCATACAGTTCGACATAGAGAGCTACTATGCTTCAATCAGCTTACCGCTACTTATTGCCGCCTTGGACTCCGCCGAAGCACTTGTGCCCATCACCGACCAGGAAAGAAAAATCATCCTCCACGCCAGGAAGACAGTCTTACTCGTTGACGACTCTAAATGAATAAAAATAGCTCCCGACTCACCCTTCGACGTCAGCATGGGCGCCACGGATTCGGCGGAGGTCACAGATCTTATAGGATTATTCCTAATAGCCAAACTCACTGATATGTTTCCTGCATTCGGTGGTGGATTGTACCGTGATGATGGGCTCCTTACCCTTAAAGGGTACAACCCCAGTAGTACAGATCGGGTCCGGAAACAATTAATCAGATTCTTCCGCGACTGGGGATTTAAAATAACCCTACACACGTCCCTGACCCGAGTAAACTTCCTGGACGTGACCCTCGACCTCGAAAACGACCTGTACTTCCCATACAAGAAACCTAATGACAATCTGCACTACATCCACCGCCGATCAAACCATCCTAGGAACATCACAAACAACCTGGTCAAAAACATCTCCCTCCGCATATCCCGTTTGTCAGCTAATGAGCGGATATTCGATGAACATGCGCCTTATTACAACCAGGCCCTCAAGCGGAGTGGTTTCCGGGAGGAAATATCCTACTGTCCAGCTCCCTTTAGCGGAACCAGCAGGAGACACCGCCGCTCACGCAATGTAACATGGTTCAATCCTCCCCACAACGCAGAGGTGACTACTCCCATTGGGAAACTATTCTTTAGGCTCATTGAAAAACACTTCCCATTACAACACCGCTACCACAACATAATTAACAAAAATACCATCAAACTCTCTTACAGCACTACACCAAACTTCGCACAAAACATCGTCTCCTCTAACAACAAAAAACTCAACCCCGATGGCCGAAATAACCTAAATAGCAGTGGAGAACCGACCAGGAGGTGTAACTGCCCGGATAGATCTATTTGCCCACTCGACAATAGATGCAGAGACCGTAATGTGATCTACCAGTGCAACGTGAGGACGGATACCTCCAACAAAGCCTATATAGGACTTACCGCATGTGACTTCAAGACCCGGCTATACCAACATAGACATACCTTCCGAAACCCGGCCCGGCGTCACGCCACTACACTTTCGGGCCACATATGGGACCTCAAGGACAACAACATCACCTATGATCTCACTTGGAGATTACTGTCCAGAGCCAATTCTTACACGGGAGGACGCCGTCCGTGCAATTTATGCTCGGAGGTTACTGCATGTAAACATAGATTGCGTAGGACTTACCTCGCCCTCAAACCCCATAATGACCCGGGGGGGGGGGGGGGTAGACTAGGGCTATAACACCCCACTTGCCGATTTTGCAATGGGTAACCCCTGCTTGCCAAGGAAGACGTAAGATCTTCTTTGTATTCTTTTATCGCTTCCTTTATTTCCTTCCCCACTCTCTACTTTGTCCTTCTACCCCAGCTCTTCTCCTGTGTCGGCGTCTTTTCTCGCCCACCCGAGGCTGCCCTTTGGCCCCATGTAGCCTTAGTACCCCCACCACCCCCTCCCCTAGTCTATGATAGATTTGGCGGACTCCGCCCTTTATAGCAGTTGGCTTAGACCCCGGATACTTGCCCCCTTTTTCCGACCGCTCCCACTATTCTCTGTGCCCTCTATATTTCTTAGTGGCACTTATGCCTTATGTTGTCGTTTCAGTATTTCTTGCTTCGCTTTTCTTCTGGGCGGGGTGGATTCTGAATTTATTTCTCCGTATTCTACCTTTATTTCGTACGAACTTTCATGTAGCTTGTTTTAGATCTGTTAGAGTTAGCATTAGTATATATTTTTCGGGACTCAGAATTATTATCTCGTACAAGTTCACTTTGCTGCACTGGGTCGTTGCTGGCCTGGGAGGGAAACCTTTATTGTTTATTTCGTGGTAGTCTCTTTAGTATTTTGGCCCCTTTTGTTGACCCGTCACCGTATCATTTACGTACTTATACCTCTTAAAATGGTCCTTGCCTTATCCGTCCCACCTAGTTCTTTTACTTATTTCGTTATTTCTTTATTTATTTATTTCTTTACTTCTTTCTTTCTTCCTTTATTTTATTCTAGCCTAACAATAGCCTGAGACCTAGGTCGTAGAATTTTATTTACTTTACTTTTTTCTTTACACTTATTTGCTTTTCTTCACTCTCAGTATTTTTTCTTTCCTATATATTTCTACCCCCCATTGTTCTACCTACCGTTCCGACTTCATCCCCCTCCCCCTCCCCTGTATCTTCTTTGACCTCATGCCCAGCTGTACCTGGCACTACCAACGCTTGATTGGGTCTATTCCACCCCTCCCCTCTTTCTCCTACTGGCAGGTTTAGCCACCATCTCCCCGACTAATTTGCAACCACAGAATTACTACTGATTTTTGACAATCACTTTGACCATATATGGAATTACCCCTTTGAGAAGATCGGCTATTTAAATACCAGGATACATTTTCATTTAGTCCAGAATTAGCCGTCGAAACGGCTTGAGCTCAGCTGTCGGGGTCTTACTGGTTCCTATATATATATATATATATATATATATATATATATATGTATGTGTGTGTGTGTGTGTGTATGTGTGTGTCTGTGTGTGTGTGTGTTGTGTGTGTTGTGTGTGTGTGTGTGTGTGTGTGTGTATATGTGCGTGTGTGTGTGTGTGTGTAAAGATAGAGGGAGACATCTGTACATGTGGGAATGTTATTTGTCTACTTAAGCAAATATATAATTCTTCGCTTGAATAAATGAAGTAGATCCGTGCTTTTTTACGTTATATATTTCCGGATTTAAGTGGTTCTTCTATAGAACATTTAAAAATTAATACTGCACGAAATTCTTACGATTTTCTGACGCAGTTTTAATTATAATACTTAAGAAAAAGTAAGCATGTTTATGTATTCGAATACTTGATTTTATGAATTCATCATTTCTTTATTCTTTATATTTCTAATATTTTTGTTTGTTTTTGTTTTTTTGTTCCATAGGGATATATTTTCAATAGCACAATTTCATTTCCATATATGTTTTATATTATAATTAAATTTACATTTCGTTTGGTTGTTTAATTTCATTTTGTTTTGGTATGTCCATTTCATACGAAGCATTGCAATTCATTCCATATAGTATTTATTCTACTCATTGTTTGCATATTGACGCATTGTATAGACTAGAACATATTTATTTATTTACTCATCTGCTTATTTACTTTCATAATGTTGTGTCATAAATCGTCATTAATGTTAGTTCCTGATATATGTTTTAATCTAAATTGAATTTTTATATTTCTATACGTTTAACTTAATTATAGTGAAACATTAATTATACAATATAGATTAATATATTGTATAAACATGGGCATTTAATTTAGTAATATATATGCTTTATGATAAAAAATATCTATATAAAACTTGTATGGTAATAAATTCGGCTATAAAGTTATAGTCTAGGAATTACTGAACATAGGACGTATAGGGTTAATATGTTTGTTATGTATGTATTAGAATATCTCAGCTCGTTAGAATATCCCAGGAAAAGAATACCTGGACAAACTTTAAAGGCAAATCAAAAAACTAAATTTTTAAAAATAATTGTTTATACTTTTGACACAAGGCCAGTGTATTAGTGGTTCTTTATTTTATCGACCCCGTAAGGATGAAAGACAAAGTTAACCTCGGCGGGATTTGAATTCAGAATGGAAAGGGCCGTAACACTTTACGTCAAAGCATGGCGTCCGACCCTCTACCGATACTGCCAATCCACTGCCTTAAAAAAAAAAAAATTGTTTCTGCTTTAGGCACAAGGCCAACAAATACCCAGTGCATCACTGGTACTTTATTTTATCGATCCCGTAAGGATGAAAGGCAAAGTAAACCTCGGCGTGATTTGAACTCAGATCGTAAAGGGACGTACCTATGCTGGAAAGCATGGCGTCCGACCCTCTACTGATACTGCCAATCCACTCATTGTTTCTCCGTTAGGCACAAGGTCAGCAATTACCAGTGTATTACTGGTACTTTATGTTATCGACCCCGTAAGGATGAAAGGCAAAGTTAACCTCGGAAAAAAATAATAATAATTAATCACATCATTACTTATTAGATATTTGGATAACACAGATGAATTATTCTAGTTTCGTTTGCGGAACAATCCGGATGTTTTGTAGACAGCCGTTTGTGACAAAACCTGCTGGAAGGTGTGAATGAAGACATTACCCCTACAACCCTCTCAGGAAAATGAGGGCGAAGACGAAGAATGAAAACAAAAGTAAATAGTTTATTGGTATTGTATTTTATTATTCTAACTCTATTGTGATAGTATATTATATTATGCTATCAAATAGAGTTTCGTACATTTTAATAACATGGTGAACTAATGATTCTGTCATACTTCGTAATAAAGCAACTTCCATGTGTTGCCTGAAAAATCTAATTTGAAAACATTAGAAAGTATTATGAATGGGAAATCATGTTAGTAAATCATTCCAGTATCAGATATTTATCAGAATTTTCATAATCCGCTGCAAACAAATGCAAAATATATTTTCTACTGAAGGAATGATAATGAGAATCGGAATACATTTATTATTGACAGTGTAATAACACAATAGCAAGATAGTTAACGACTTTTCCAGAAATGGAGAAGTGCAAAATATCCAGCGCCTTACAGCTGAACTTAATGTCATAAGTACTATTCAAGGTAATCTCCTACTAAATTGTGTAAATCATACATTAGGATCATAGTAATCTGTGTAAAAACTGGATTAGTATTAGTATTAATTATTCAGTGAGCTTACAATATCTAGATTGCAATTGTGTCATCACTTAGCTGGAGTTCGTTATATTTGACTTAAATATTTATCGCTCCACATACAATATTAGATATTGGAAATATGTTACTCATTAGATTGATTTAATGAATCATCTCAATTGCTATAAATGCCGTTAATAAATTTATAATACTCCAACAATTAAATTCTATGTTATATATATTTGTAATACATTTAAAATCTGAAGTATTATATTTTAAAAGTATTCAAGTGATTTAAAAATTGTATTTAGAGTGAAATATTTAAAGTGAGTGTTACACAAATGGAAATAATTATATTTTAAAAAATCATAGTTTTTACCGTATATCAATTAACGTATATAGATACAGATTATGAATTGATCATTAAATAATGTTAGATATTTCTAGGAAATAAGATAATTGCTATTTCACTCAAATTGTATGAAAGTATACATATATAGATGAGAGAGCAAGTTAAGAAATGTCGATTAAATATTCATGTTACTCAAGCATATACAATATGATAACATATGTCAAGGATATACGGTATATGACGCCTACAACACTATGCCGAAATATTAGTATAACTTGAGTTTCATTGAAACTGGTATTGGAGTCATTCTTTAAATATTCAACATTATCTCCAGAATTCTGAGAAGATGCCAAAAATTATCTCATGCATATATCATCGAAATGGTCTAGAATATGTATAATTCGAATACTACTACAATGCATGTTAATAATTTTCAAGTTCAGTAGCCTTTTAGATTGGGTGACATGCGGTAAAAAATTCCGGCACTCTCCGTTGTGTTTTCGTAAATATAATCTTGGCTTTTGATCGCATCTTTCTTGGATTAACATTTTGGGGGGATCTGAAACCGTGGTAAGGGCACACGTAGTAAGTACAGTAAACTTTTTTGGAATCTATATTTTTTATATATTTTTTAGGATATTTTCTGTGTTTACACTCCCTGATTATATATATATATTAATTCAAATATAAACAACATAGATATTCTTGTGATCAATTATATTTTATTATACATATTTCAGAGGTACTGAGTTAAGTTCAACAGTACGTCTTCATCAGATAAAATAAAATGATACATGACATACCCTGACATATTAGATGGTTATGATTTAGTCATGGTAGTGATTAACTTATGACAAAACTCAATATTTATACCCTAATATTGAGAAGATGAGATAACATAATACAAACAATAGAGAGGGTGCATGTAATAGAGTTTAAGAAATATATGGCATCAATATAAATGTCATAACATTTTTTTTATTTTAAAAACTACTGGAGAAAGAGGAGGGAAAGGAAAGCATAGAGGAAGAAATAGCTGATGTGATAATATATTTAGTAGGTGGCTTGATAAAACAGATGAAAGATGATTAAAGAGAGAAACAAAGGGGAGTAATTTATGTTCAAGTTTATATACACAGATCCCCATATGTGTAACACATCTAAAATAATATAGTTGGCGGTTAATTTTCAAAATACTTAATTTAAGTTATTTCAGGGGAATGAATAATATTTTAGGTTTTAAAAGTTAATAGATATTTGTATTAATATTATAATATAATTATATTTAATTTCTAAAATTCAAATTTCATGAAAACAAATTTAAGGATTTACGAAACAAGAGAAATAAAATAAATATAATGTGTCTCTATCATCACGAAGGTAATCTATACCAAAATTATTGACAACAGTTTCTATAATATAATCTATAAAATATTTATAGTTATAATTATTAAATAATTTATTGTTAAAGAGTTTGAATGCCTAAAGTATCAAGCGGCCTTATAACTAAACTTAAAGGGGTCCGATTTTTTAATTATATATATGTATCAATCAAAAAATAGAAAGATTATAGTTTTAGTATTTGTTTTTAATTGAGGTGATACCTTTCAAATATATATAATATAATATAATAATGCAATAATGAGGTGATACCTTTCAAATATATATAATATAATAATGCAATAATGCAATATAATAAATAAGTTACTGAAAATATTGTTCAAAAATATATATATTTTAAAATGTTGTTAAAAGTATTGCTAAAGAATTAATGTTTTATATCAATTATTTTCATTTAGTTGATGTACAGTATAAAGATATAAGTCCTAATGATAGGGGCTAGATACAACATAAATATACAAATAAACGAAAATGAATTGTTTGCTACACTTAAAGGTGTCCAATATTAAAAATATATTATATTATAAATGCAATAGGTAGGTTTTTAATATAGTATAGAAAAGATATATCTAAAATATTTTAAGTCATAAATGATTATTAAATTATATTATATTAAGTAAATTATTATATAAGTTCTACATTCCAGGGAATAACAAACACCTATAGCAATATAAAGTAATTTGAGTGTATATAAATGCAATAGGGTTTTAATATAGTATAGGAAAGATATATCTAAAATATTTCAGCGAATGTGATATAAAGAGGAGCTAAATATTTGAAAAAGCCGAAGGTAATCTAAATTGAATTAAAATAAAATAAAATAAAATAAAATAAAATAAAATAAAATAAAATAAATAAGTTAAATTAAATTATATTATATTATGTAAATGATTATATAAGTTCGACCAACCAGGGAATATCAAACACTTATAACAATATAAATCATATGACTATCTAAACTATTTATAAATGTAACTAGGATTATGTTATTACACTAGATAAATATATTTGTACAACTATAAAGAGATATTATTATAGGTATAAATGAAACGGTATACATTCAATAAAAATAATAATTATAATCCTTATTAGTAATACTATAATTGTAATTTTACCTCCAGTTCAGTGGAGAGATAGACCAATATTTGTCGGCTTTTATGATTTATTATATTTATACCTAGATATACATAGAAAAACAAATGCAAATGTAACTTTCTGAGTCCCCAAAAACCCACTCAAAATGAGTAACAAATATAAAATATGCAAACGCATGAATGATCCAAAGTTCAATTATAATCCGTAAATATAGAAGGTAAATATCCAAACTATACACTTAAATCAGAGACAGATAAATAAAGATATGAATCAAAGTTATAAATATCCAAAAAATCATAAGGTATGTATACTTATCAAGTAAACAAATTATCAAACGAGTGTCCCTCATTCTACCATTAATTCTATCATAAATGATTAGAAGATAAACATTATTAAAGTTTTATAAAAGGTTATGATTTTTATGCACAACAGTTGATAGGATACGTCAAAAATAAGGCCTGATTGTTAAGTGTTTTTTCCTGACTTTTTGCGAGGCTTGGAATGTAGACAAAGCTTTATGAACGCAGTTTGATAATAATTCACTTTTTTTGTTAATTAAATTTTCATAATTAGTAATTATTAATAGGGTCTCCTTTGTACAGAGGTTGCAGTTAATTGATATGGATGAGTTGGAATATATTTTACTATTACAAAGCTACGTCCAATAACTCTGGAAAATCTTTTTTGTTGAGTGCTTCAAATCTATTGTAAAACTCATTCTTTGATGTATTCATTGAACCTTATTTAACTTAAAAAAAAAAAAAAAAATATATATATATATATATATATATATATATACATACATATATATATATATACATACATATATATTTATATATATATATATGCATATATATATGTATATATATGTGTGTGTGTATATATATATATATTGTATATATATATATATATACATATATATATGTATGTATATATATATATGTGTGTGTGTATGTATGTGTGTATAATATTGTGTGAGTAATAAAACATTAAACTTAAGCAAAAATCTCTTTTGGGGGGGCGGGGATATACGTCAGACCGGCTAAAATAAGTGGGTTCTACTAATACAGTGTCACAACCTTGTTTTCAGGAACGCAAGAAAGAACACCAATTACTTGAAGACATTAGAATACCCAATATCTTAGTTCCTTCAGCGGGGGTAGATTTCTTACTTAGGAATAATGGGACTAGTGGAATACTTTTCATATATACCATTTTGTCGCCAGAGGATATGGTGAAGAGTGTGTTGCATCGCTGAATTAATATATGAATATATATCACTCAATCTATTAAGACAATGTTATAGGTTTATAAGCATCCAGCATCAGCTCAACAATTAATATTAATTTATAAAGATAAGCAATGTGTATATACATTTTTGTGTGTGTGTGTTTGTGCAAATTGTATAGTTCAAAAGTTTCTCGAATATCTTCCTCAAAATTTAATTTAACATTTTATCAGAATCCCTTCAAAAACAAATTCTCACTAAAACGTTTTCCAAATTAGTTTTAAATGATTCTGAACATTTTCCTCACTGCATACTTTAGATATTTAGCCAAAATCTTTTGGAAGGATTTAAAAAATGTTTTCAGAAAATTATTAAAAATATATTAAGAAATCTTTTTAATTTAATGTTCTGAAATTTTCTCTAAAACATTAGATTGAATTTACTCAAAAATATTTCCAAATTTCTCACCAGAGTTTCTCTCCAAATATTTTTCCATACATTTTCTACTAAATATTTCTTTAACAATGTTCAAAATGTTGATGTTGTTGTAGTTTTTGTTGTTGTTGTTGTTGTTATTTTGTATCTTCTTCTTCTTCTTCTTCTTCTTCTTCTTCTTCTTCTTCTTCTTCTTCTTCTCCTTCTGCTTCTTCTTCTTACAATTAATTATGTCTTCTTACTTCCATTTCACGTGTACTCGGCACCAGGAATTGTATACCACTTCACCTTCTTCAGTTTAAGTGCACCCCCATTAGAGTGCGCTGCGCAGCCTGCCTAGAGTGGGAGAATGTATCAGCCTTTGCAGAACGTATTTTCATTTCAAACGTCCAACACTCAGCTTGGAACCTATTTATTGCATGGGAATATCAGCTTCAGAATAGATAAGTCATTCTATGTCGTCTGTAAATGCCACCTGAATCCCTTTGCACCAGTATTGGTACTACTTCCATACGGACTGTGCATGTGAATCCTATTCGTGAAGAATATAAACTGCACGGTTGGTAATACACACCCTTGGAGCAGTCCGAATCCCACACGGAAATATTTTGATTTAGTACAATTTACCGAAACGCACATGCTAGGGCATATTCATAGAGAGATCAAGGCGGTAAGAAGCTATCTATCTATCTTTCAAAATCTTCCAGAGTATGTCTCGTGCAACCTAGAAGTATGTATTTTCTAGTATACATGAAGAAAGCATATATTTTTGGGCAATATTCCAATGACATCTGAAAGTCCTGTCAGTGTTTGAATATTAGGTCAGCCATGCTGCATCGGGGACGAAAACCATTCGGTTCATCAGCTATATTGCAGTCGGGAGGTGCCTACATCGCTTTGCAAGATATTTAGCATACATTTGACCATAAAGGCTTAATAAAGAAATCACTCTAAAATCGGGGCAATCTCTCTTGCCTCTCTGTTTGAGAATTAGGATTATCACTCCGGTCTGCCGCGTCTTAGGTCCCTTTCCAAAGAACTAGGCCTCGTGTTACACATGATTCAGCCTGAGAAATTTTTACCTATGTAAGTTTTTTAATCTCTCAACGTGACTTTCAGCCTTCTCATTGGCCTTACCATATTCGAGCTCTTTAATATTAAATAATCTTTTTGAGATATTTTTCGGAATATTTCGAGATGTTTATAAACATATTTCAGGGAATGATTTCAAATTTTCAGCAATGTTTTCTGTGCAATTTTTGGCGAATATTTTGACGAAATCTTAAAAAAATGTTCAACGTTATTAGAAAGTCTAATTATACGATAAATAATTTGGGATCACTAAACACATCTTATTTGTATCAGATTTGAAATGTAAGTATGTGCTTTTCTATTTTTTTTTTATTATTTCAAATAACCATTTCAATATATTCAAAATATATTTTGCTTCAGAAATCGTATTGAAAGTGACGACAGAGTAAATCATGGTAGTGTTGAGGGATGTAGAGGGGGCAGCCACCGTACGGGGATGGAGATAGGGAACAAATGATTGTTCAGGTCATAGGTAAATAAAATTATTTAAAATTACACATAAAGCGTCTAAATATATTTGGAAACAAAATTGAAAATATTTACTTAAACTTTTTACTCCAAATTTCAGAAAATGTTCAATCAAACGTTTTCTCAGGTGTTTTCAAAACAATTACAAACGTTTTTGAGTTTTAACAAAATTTCGCCAGTCATTTCCCCAAAGATTTTAGTCGGAATTATCACATGAATTCCCCCACAATTCACCCACATTTGTTTTTGAAAGATGCACTGAAAATCATTTTTGAAATTCAAGATGTTTTCTGAAAACATCTTCAATTTCAAAAATAATTTGAAACAATTTGAAATTATATTTTGAATTAATCTCAAATTCTTTAGTGCGCATCTGTAGAAAGATATCTAAGGACTACCGTGATAAGGAATTGTGCGTGATATTTTGAAGATCAGATTTTAAAGAATGATTCACAAATTTGAAGGAATAATTTGGATATATTATCTAAGGAATTATTTGAATTTTTTTTTTCTTTTGTGAGAAGATGTTTGGACAAAGATTAAATATTAATTGCGAAAGATTTTTCCGGAGAATTAAGTGTTTTGGAACTATTTGATGAACATTTTTCTGAAAGATGTAATACTTGGGAACAAAACACGAACATTAAGAACAAATCTTTAAAATGTTTCGGATATATTTTTTTAATATTTAGACAATATTTATTGAATAGTTTTCTGAATTTTTGTGGAATTACTATTGAGAAATCTGAGAAAGATCTACCTAAAACCACCTAGGAATCGGTTTGTGAAATTATGCGAAACATTTTGCTCGTAATTGAAGGAAACTTTTGAGTAAATGTTAAAGAAATATTCTGATTAAATTTGTGCAAAAAATAAAGAAAAACTTATAAATCTTTTGAAGAAACTGATTGGTTGAATTTCGTTGGAACCGTTCCATGAAAAGTGTGGAGCAGCTTTGTCAAAATTAATTGAAAACTATTGCAAAAATCCTAAAGAGTATTCTTTGTGAAATTCCGCAAAATATTTTAATAAAGTTTTCAAGAAATGTGTTAGATGTTTTGAAGATATTTTTTGCGAAATCATTTAGGAATCCATCATCAAATTTTGGGATAATATTTGAAAACAATTAATCATTTCCGAGTATTTTAATGGAAAATCATTGGTGAAATTTTCTGGGGAACATATTTGAGGAAATACTTTGTAATATTTTACAAATAGATTTCTCTGATATTTCAGAATATTGTTTGATGTACATTTGAAAAAAAAAACCATTGCTTCTTTTCAAATGATCCTACATGCTATCAGGGAAATCGTTATCAAAGAGATTCGGTGATACGTGAGACTATACATTTGTGGTGACCTACATTCCGCGGGCTCATATACTTTCTCCGTGCGATATTTGGCTCAGCCCAGCCAATAGCTGTCAGCAGAGGAGAATGTATTTCTACGCGCCCCGAGGGAAAAGTTCCCGCGTCAATTCGAGAAATCTCTCACTTGCTGCTTGAACGCCGAAAGACAAACAGAAGCAATGTAACAGTGCGATTTACACTTTGGCCTGTCGGCTTCCTTTGGGCCTGGCACAATGCCACATTTCTTTTGTAACCCTTTTATGTTTAACTTCAGCCATACAATTTAACAAACATTACATTGTGCTACAACAAATAAACATACATTTCATCTCTTATTTCTACTGTTGACATCATGTTTATGACAGTCGTGGCAATATTATTATCTATACATAACTGTTAAAAATGGTCACCCCTGATGTGATGGAATATTTTCAGTTCAAAATAATCCTTTTGAAATAAAATAAAAATTGGCAGTGTATGTATAGGTAAAATATTTTCAACACGAACACGAGGAAATTTCAAAATGTCTACCAAGAAGTCCTCTACTATCAACTATCAACAATATCAGAAGCTGCGACACATGGTTAACCACTAACCAACAAAAGGGAATAGCGATGCAGCAGCTTTATAGCTTTACCGACGCAACCACCTCGTTACAACGGTGACTCGACAAGTAAAACAACAACAGTCTTCTCACCTCTATGACGTCAGACATGGCGTTCATAATATTGGCGACTCTAAAGTTGTCTTCAACCTTCGACTTCGATTCTACTGAAGATTTACCGTGACTTCGCTTTGATAATAAAAACACAAATTCTACTACCTTCCCAAAGAAATTTCAAAGAAAAGAAAAGGCGAACTTTGTGTTAAAAACAATTCTTTCTTTCTTTCTTTCTTTTTTTACAGGCAATGTTTGGACATTTATTTCTTTTAATCTGTATTATATTAAAATTCATTTTTCTTCATCATTGTATATATGACTGAACACACACATTTTATTTGCTGTATTACATGCCTGCATATGCACACACATTTCTTTGTCACACACCAACATATTGTTGTCTATAGCATATGATCTCCAAGCGTTGTAATATTCTGCGACATCCCTTCTCACGTTGTGGACGTACCAAAACATGCTATCGACACAAGCCGCCTAATTCACCTGGACACAAACAGGCACCGCAAAACGAGAATACTAATTGCAGCTGGATTCAAACAATTCGCATCTCGTTGCACACTCATCGTCTTATAGCATAACAACGTCCATCTTGTTACTTTACCCGACTGACTGGGAAAACAACACATGGAACTAGACCTGTCAGCATTTCCACCATTTCTCCTATGGATACACCAGACTTATGGAATTCCACTTCAACAACTACCCACCTACATATTCAACTTGCTTTTTTTTCTTTCCAAAGCAACTAGCCATTTTTCCTGGCTGCCTAGTACTTCCGGCAATTCATATGAGATGCCGACAATGTCTCGCTTACTCATCATCTTCTTGCTAGCTCTACTACATTTACCATAACAGCTCCAGCTATACTGCTTTGGTATAACATTTACCATAACAGACCTGGTATAACACTTACTATAACAGCCATACAGCTCTGGTAAAGCATGGACAGCACCATCATTTACAACACCTACTGGTAAACTACCATAATAGTTTCATCCACTGCTTTGGTACAGCACTTACCATTACTGCTAACATTTAATGCAAGAACAGCAACTTCGCCCATGTCAGACTTTATCCGTTTTCTGTAAGACGCCTGGTGGTCACGTATAAATAGCAAAACAGCTAGTCATTTGATACAGTGGCTCAACACGGCCCTTAGCGCCTCATTTTTCTTCTTGCATGCATTCTATGGTTCAATTTTCTTTTCATTGATGTGCTCTTTCAGCATTTTTCCTGCTGATTCAATAATATTTATCGTCTTGCGACTAGGAATGGGGTATTGTAGTGAGCTACATTCCGCGAGCTCATATAAATTCTCCGAGCGTTATTTGGCTCAGACCAGTTTATGGCCGCCAGCGGAGGAGAATGTATTTCTACGCGCCCTGAGAGAAAAAATCCCGCGTCGATTCAAGAAATCTGTATTGCTGCTTGAACTCCGAAGGAAAAACAAACAATGTAACGGTGAGATATTCACTTTGGCCTGTCTGCCTTCTTTGGGACTTGCACAGTGCCACATTCCTTTTGTAATCCTTTTATGTTTAACTTCAACCATACAATTTAACAAACATTACTTTGTGCTACAACAAATAAACATACATTTCATCTCTTATGTCTGCTGTTGACATCATTATTATGACAGTCGAGGCACTATTATCATCTATACATCACTGCTAAAAATTATGTACGCTATTTAAAACTAGATTTTGCGTACGTTGTTCTAAAGCAATCAATAAGAATAAGTTCGAATTAATTTAAAACTAACATGGTAACAAATAATCAGTTTACCAATCAGTGTTTGTATTTCGCTGTAACTTCGCTCTCTACATTAAAAAAGATTACCTATCGGATTCATTCGCTATGCAGAAGATTCAGATGAAAAGAACACCAGAATCACTGGCAATTCGTAAATATTCTTTATGTGTGTATATTATTATTCGATGCAAATTTCATGTGATTATGGGCAGGAAACTCTGATTTATAATATGCATCTGAGTAAAATTATTGCCTTAGTAGCTCTCTCCTAATATTTAGTAGTACCTTATGTAATATATGTCTGAATGTCGGTGTAATTTTGAAAGATTTTTAAAAGTGAACAGAACTTCGCTCAAAATAATAACGCATAGAAATAGCCAAATCTGTTTCAGATTTAGACATACAAATTAGGTTTTCTAATTGTACTGATGTGCAGTAAATTATTCTCTAACCGAATAATTACATTTTTCTAGCTGCGAATTTTATGTGACAAACGCATTCGTAAGACACGTGGTACCATCAACAATTATCACTGGCCTGGAAATCTATAATTACAGGCAACATGAAACGGAACCTATTTCAAGCACATGTTATCTGTGATCTTTTGTATGACCCTTCAACATGGACCCGTACCACCAAACAGGAAATAAGTCCATTTGTATCCTTCAGTCAACTACTAAGAGTGGCTATGGATATCACTCGGAGAGATTGTCTGACTAATGAACAACTGTATGTGAATCTTTGTCCAGTATCAGAGATGATAAAGAGCGCAGAATCCTATGCCGGAGAGCAAAAGAATAAATTGTGAGTAAAGTTCTTTTGCAGAAATTGAAAAGCAAATACTTTTACGAAGCCGATTTGTGACATCATAAACTGCAATCGCTCTGTGCTACCAAATATGTTTAACAATAAAATCAACAATAGTTGCGTCAAACATTTAGGATAGAAATGTTATTTACATTATAAATCGCTGTTAGTATTGTATGCTCTTGAAACCCGTTACTGCTCTTCAAACATATTGATATTCAACGTAACTAGAATAGGAAGTAAGAATAAAAAGAGGTAAAATACATTCTTGAGTTTCCCTAATGTGAAATTTAAATATTGTTTATTGTATGTAAATAATATAATATATTCTTTCATGAGTTTTCTCCTCACTATTTGTTAAGTGACTCAATCTTATTGGCTAACAAATTCGTATCAACTTCTCAGCAGGTTACATTTTGTTTTGCAATTGTAATGTAACGAAGAAATAAGTTTTTCTTTCTTATTTTAATCAATTCTCAAACCCGATACGGTATCTTAATGAAAAATAAAATTTGCTTTATGAATATGTATTTTTTCAATATGATATGTTAATTTATCTCCGGAAGAGTAAGCTATGTAAACAGAGATATCTATGCATACAATGGTCTTATATTTGTTATATAATAACTATTAATCATTATTAATTTTATGGTCTGTGTTTATTGGCTTGTATTTGTAAAACGCACAAGAAATATAATTTCCCTCTTTTTATCGCGCATACCATAAACATTTCTTTAGTACATAGATTGTCAACTTCAAACGAATGTTTCCCCAAGAAGCAAAATAATGCATATTTTAAAAATTATAATAACATTATGTTCTATAATATTCTTACACGTTGAATTTAACTGGACTAAAATTCAGTTTTATTTCTTCACTCGGTACCTCGAACAAAAAATCCATATTTCGTTTTCACTAGATGTAAAACCATTAAAAAGTATTTCTATATATTCATAATATTGAACTCCTTTCAGAGTAAGTGTTTTTGTGCACATATCAAACATTATATCTTCAAAAATGTTTTTTTTCAATGGTTTAATGACTACGTAACGGAACATTTCCTTAAACATAACAATTAAAATCGCTTACTGTAATTTTCTTCCCGACAATAATTTCCATTTCAAGAATAGCTAATATAAATATGAATGTCACTATTGCTGTTATGATAGCAAATAATTTGTTTTTGATGGAATAAATGAGGTTGTTCAGAGAAATGTTGAATATATTTGACTAAGCCAGTCATAGCTTTAGAAATATCTACTTCCTTTCTCGGAAACATTTGAACAAATAAATATAATCAAGTCCATTGTAATATTGTCTTGCATATTTTATCACTTGTTTTATTGACGTATACATTTAAATTATGCCCGATTTGATATCTCACAACACATCAGCGATAACTATATTATTGTTGCTCTGTTCATATCTTTTGTTCACGTTTTTATGTCTAATCTAAATATAATTTGATATTTCGAGAAAATGTTGATACTCGTTAAGGTCAGACTGTCTGGTGGCTGTTAACTATCTCAATATCATCAGCATGACCAAATACACCATTTTCTTCATTTTATTCACTTTTACTGCAACGAGAAAATGGACGTGGAATTACAGATAATTGTGTACATGAATATCTGTTTCTTTCATTCTGCCTTTGGATTAAAGTAACGCACTGGTCAACATGGCATTAATCATTTCGCGCTCGAGAATATAATTAAGAATTGAAGTACTTGGATCAATTTCAACGAGTTTCTCCAGCTCCCAAAACTACTGGCCTTGAGACAAAAGGGAAAACAATATCACGATATCAACAGGATGTAACCTAACATTGAGAGTGGATGCATAGATGTAAATGAGGAATATTTCCTCTCTCTCATTCTCTATTTCTATACCTCTTTATCTCTATTTCTTTCTCTCTTTATTTCCCCCTCTCTCTCTATGTCTCTCTCTGTCTCTTCCCCCTCTCGCTCGGGGTTATTTCACCATCATTAGTTTATTCTATGATATATATTTCCTTTATATTGTTATGCATGTGACTTCCTCAGACGCTCTACAATCATAGGTGTAGTTATGGAATGATGGGGATCTTGTTGTTATGTCAGCAGACATGCTATTAAGTTCTAAAAGGAGATGTATCAGCCTTCTTATTGATTCAGTTTCTGAGCTCCGGACAACGTTCCTATACTTAATAGCTGGCATACTTACTGTTACATCCTAGATTTTTGTCTATTTTTTCGTCCTTAGTATGTAGCTCTCGCTATCATCATATCACAGATATCACAATAAAACATTCAGACACATGTTTGAGAATCAGTTACCATTGGCATCTATTCACTTGGGAATTTGAAATGAAAACACCTAAATGGTTCTATATGATTTCCGGCATGAAATATCAACTCGGGATGCTTTTTAAAAGATACTTCAAAATGTATCATCGATTGCAGATATTTAGTTGAACCTAGTGGGAAATTTATGAGCTAGAATTAATTACTAATTGTACTAAAGTATCGCGATTCATAATCGGTGTGTATATAGAGGCATATATTAATAAAATGCGTATATTAAACACAAAAACATCTCGCAAAAATATTTTAGACTGTTCATCATGTCGTTGCTCTTTCAGGAGAGACTGAAAAAGCCACACATAAGCCCTTCATTTGTATACATCATCGGGTTAATTTAGTCACTCGGTAGTGAGACAATGATAAGCTTATCACTCAGCCGCAATTGTAGGCATGAAACTTCGAATGGAGATGGTCATTTGCATACATTTTGAATTTGACCGTCTAGAATTAAATAGCCGTAGAACTACATGGCTTTATTCACAATGGAAATATGTTTGTGTGTAAAAAAAGAAAGTTATAAGAACAAGAGTCTCGCTATATATACCACTGACAGCGATCATTTCACATGCTCTAATTAGTTGATGATAATATATTGCATGTATATCTGACTTTCTCTCCTTTGGCAGTGACAATTCTCACTTGGCATTCAAAAAAGAATAATGTAAATCTCATATACTTAATTGAGTATTAAAACTCGGTTGGGTATACACATTTGCATATTGTAGGAACATTACCGGTTAGAATTAATTATCACTGTTATTCATATATTTTACATTATTATATTTTATATATACACTTGTATATAGATAGAGGTATGTATCTGTGTGTGTGTGTGTATGTATGTGTGTGTGTGTATGGGTGTGCGCGTGTGTATATGTGTGTGTGTGTGTGTGTGGGTGTGTGTAAGTATTGGTATGTTCAACAACCTTTTCTTAAAACGAACCGGCAGAAATTGTAATGCTCCAACGTATTTTAATTAAAACATTCATTGGACCATGAAATCAAAGGAAGATAGTATATATCTACCGTTGTTCAAGAATCATAATTATATTAATGGTTGATAAGTGTTGGCCTTCATTCAAATTCATGACATACGCAGCAGTAACATTCCCATTTCTAATCATACTTCTTAACAGGTGATAATTCATTTATATTAACTAGAATGGTATTTTACGATTCACAGCGATTCTAAACACGTTGTTCATAAACACAGTATTGTCCCTCACATTAATACACACGTACTCATTCCATATAGCTGTGTGTGGAGGTATGCGGATGGGGTGTGTTTATATATATATATATATATGGTCTTTAAAAATCTTATTCCTAACATCAGTCGTAGGATCTCTACCTTATCTTTTCTATAGATATTTTTAATAAAGCTACCCCTTATTATAATAAGGCCCTCATTAACAGCGGCTTCACCGAACAAATCAAATATTTTCCTACTCCTCTTTCTAACACTAAACACCTTAACAGGAAAAGAAAAATGAGATGGTTTACCTCTCTTTTCTCTCTAACAGTTAAAACTAACGTAGGAAGAAAATTCCTCGAACTCCTAGAAAATCATTTTCCCCAAAATCATAGATATAATAAGATAGTTAATAGAAATTTAGTTAAAGTCAGCTACTCGTGCTGCCCATCAATGAAAACCCAAATCACCAACTCGAATGTAGCTAGAGGAAACCCAGGATGCAGCTGCAGGAAACCTGAAGAATGCACATTACAGGGCAAATGAAATACCAAATCTATTGAATATGAGACCAAGTTGACACCGATTATAAATAACCAGCTAGCCAGAAGTGAGCGGAATGTTGGCATGAGACAGGACAAATTTAGAACCAGGTAGTATGAACACGTCGCTTAATTCAAACACCATGAAAAAAGAAGATCAACGGCGCTGGCAAATGAAGTGTGGGTGTTTAAAAACAGAAACATTCATACTCTATTGATTGGTCAATTTTAGACCACTCAAACGAACATCAAAGAGGCACAAAGAAATGTTCTTCGTTTATAACGGAAAAATCTAGAATTCTTCAAAATCTGAAAACCGCTCCCACTTGCCTCAAATCTAAGACTCATATCTTCAGAAGTTGTCAGCACCTGAAATCAGATCTAATTTTTAGCTGGATTAATACACCAACGATCACTCAACAACCCTGAGCTTCCTCTTTACATATTAACCCTTCCACTCACTACCATTATCATCACTTTGCGAACACCAAAACGTACCCAGTCATCATATAAACAAATAATATCTAACCAATATATACCTTTTTCTCCCTCATGTCTATTTATTTATTTCATTTGATTTATACTTCCCTCCTTTTTTTCTGCCATATTTTAACAGATACACACCCACCACCATCATTATGTCCTCTTATTATAACAAAAGATCAGTTTATAACCACATATTTTTATCCAGATCTATTTACAAACATTTAATTTCCACCACAATTAATAATTTATACACTTTTTTCTTCCTCATCTCTTCATTTTATATTATATTATTTTAGTTATAACCCCCTGTCCTTACACACCCACCATGTTTTGAGTATATATACGTTTTTATTTTTATATGTCATTTTTATAATTGAGTTTGTTTCCTCACTTAGTTCCATTATATAGTTTGTCTTAAATATGTCTATAACAATGCATACATATGTTTGCATGCGTATACGTGTGGGTAAGTACGGATGTACACACACGCGCACACGCACACACACACAAATATATATATATATATATATATATATATATATATATATATATATAGAAAGATTTGAATGGATACAGTTTAGTTGAAAGGAATTTATTGACACGTGTTTCTATAACAGTTACGTAACCTAAAACAGCTGCTATCTACAAACTTTTAGTTATGCAGACATTCAATATTTCAATGTTATTATTTACTGTCATTTCATCAGAATAATATTACTGAGGACCTATTTAGTTTGTATAGAGAATATTAGGAGGGAGGGGTGAAGTTGTTAGAAGAATAGTTGAAGGGGTGGTTTTTCGATAGCAGTGAGAATTCTTGGTGGCAGTGAGTAATTAGATTCCCATCTGTTGTTTTGACATTTTTTATGGAATATATATATATATATATATATATATATATATATATATATATATATATATATATATATATATATATACTTATGTGAATGTGCGCGTGTCTATATGTGTGTGTATGTATTACGTGTGTTATGTCCTCTTCCTTTTATTGTTTACGTGCGTATGTATCTATTTATGTGTGTGCATGCGCACACGCATAAATACATGCGTATATATATATGTACATCTACGCGTGTGTATGTCTATGCGTATGTATGTACATATATGTATGTATATATATATATATATGTATAATATATATATATATACATACATACGCATATACATATACACGTGTACATGCACATAGATATATATACGTATGTATTTATGTGTGTGCGCATGTACACACACACATATATATATATATATATATATATATATATATATAATATAAGATCAAAAGATGGTTAAAGGAGTTCAATATATTTTATTATGCGCATTTCAAAAACAAACATCATCAAACAATAATATTTGTGTTTTCATCAGATAAAACAGGAGAACATGATATGAAGGCTAAAAAAACACTTGTTGATAGTGCAGTTTTAAATCAACATATGAAAAGTGGTTTTAGATTGATGTGTGATATTGGGAAAAATATTTTATTTAGAGAGGGGGAGAGAAAAGGATGAAAAGGGAAGGAGATGAGAGGGAGAGATGGGTGATAGAGAGAAAGAGATAGTTTTTATAACAGAGAGGAGATATATTTTATATAGAGGGGTTGAAAGCCGTTGGAAGATACTGTATAAATTAAAAATTTTTGAAAATTAACGAAGGGAGGATATGTGCGAGGAAAAAATATATTATATTTAGGGAGGGGTGGGGGTGGAAAGGATGAAAAAAAGGGGAGGAGATGAGAGTGAAGGTGGAAAGGGAGAGATGGGTGATAGAGAGAAAGAGATAGTTTTTATAACTGAGAAAAAGATATAATGTTTTAATATAGAGAGGTTGGGAACCGTTGGAAGATAATGTATAAATTAAAGGAATTTGAAAATTAACGAAGGGAAATTATGTATGGAGATAGAGAGAAAAAAAAATAACGAAGGGAGATTATGTATGGAGATAGAGAGAAAAAAAAAAAAAAAAAAAAAAAAAAATAATAATTGTGGGTGAATATTCAAAAGGAGAAATGTAGGAATCTTAAAATTAGCAAAGAGAAAATGTTTATGTATAGGATTTGAGAAAAATAATGTGAAGTTAAAGTTTTTATATTGAATTCATATGTATTAATAATGAGTTCGTTGATGGGGAGAAAATAATAATAATAAATTAAGGATGAAATTGAGATTAAAAAGATTTATGATAGAGAGAAAAAATAATAATGATTGCGGATGAATACTCAAAATGTCAAAAACAAATGTTATTGTTTTACGAAGAGATATAATGAGGGTGATGAGTAAACGGGTATTATAGAGTGTATAATGCCCTTTAAAGTAAGGTAGATGGGTATGTTTTAAAGAATATATGAGTATATATTAAAAAAAATATATAATAATAAATTAAGGATGAAATTGAGATTAAAAAGATTTATGATAGAGGGAAAAAAAATAATAATGATTGCGGATGAATATTCAAAATGTCAAAAACAAATGTTATTGTTTTACGAGAAGATAGGATGAGGTAAATGAATAAACGAGTACTATAGAGTGTATAATGCCCTTTAAAGTAAGGTAGATGGGTATATTTTAAAGAGGTGTATGTATATGTGCCTTTGAGAAAAGATTCTAAATTGATAAAGAATTGAATATTAACTGTATACTTTGTGAAAAGTTCTATGGAATTTATGGAGGCAGATGGAAAACAAATCCGAGCGTCTATTTATTATGGATTCTAGGTTAGAGATAATGGTAAATTTTTCATTTAGGCAGAGATTACAGATTTTAGATAGAGAACTGTTCAAGTACGAGGATGCAGAAGAAATCTTTTTCCAAAAGATGTTATATTTAATGTTTTTGTCTTTTAAGGACCATATGAGTTCTGAGAGAGTTCTTTCAAAGAGAGTTCTTTCAAATACAAACTTAAAAGAACTAACACTGCTCTCTCAGAACTCATATGGTCCTTAAAAGACAAAAACATTAAATATAACATCTTTTGGAAAAAGATTTCTTCTGCATCCTCGTACTTGAACAGTTCTCTATCTAAAATCTGTAATCTCTGCCTAAATGAAAAATTTACCATTATCTCTAACCTTGAATCCATAATAAATAGACGCTCGGATTTGTTTTCCATCTGCCTCCATAAATTCCATAGAACTTTTCACAAAGTATACAGTTAATATTCAATTCTTTATCAATTTAGAATCTTTTCTCAAAGGCACATATACATACACCTCTTTAAAATATACCCATCTACCTTACTTTAAAGGGCATTATACACTCTATAGTACTCGTTTATTCATTTACCTCATCCTATCTTCTCGTAAAACAATAACATTTGTTTTTGACATTTTGAATATTCATCCGCAATCATTTTTTTTTTTCCCTCTATCATAAATCTTTTTAATCTCAATTTCATCCTTAATTTATTATTATATATTTTTAATATATACTCATATATTCTTTAAAACATACCCATCTACCTTACTTTAAAGGGCATTATACACTCTATAATACCCGTTTACTCATCACCCTCATTATATCTCTTCGTAAAACAATAACATTTGTTTTTGACATTTTGAGTATTCATCCGCAATCATTATTATTTTTTCTCTCTATCATAAATCTTTTTAATCTCAATTTCATCCTTAATTTATTATTATTTTTTTCTCCCCATCAACGAACTCATTATTAATACATATGAATTCAATATAAAAACTTTAACTTCACATTATTTTTCTCAAATCCTATACATAAACATTTTCTCTTTGCTAATTTTAAGATTCCTACATTTCTCCTTTTGAATATTCACCCACAATTATTATTTTTTTTTTTTTTTTTTCTCTCTATCTCCATACATAATCTCCCTTCGTTATTTTTTTTTCTCTCTATCTCCATACATAATTTCCCTTCGTTAATTTTCAAATTCCTTTAATTTATACATTATCTTCCAACGGTTCCCAACCTCTCTATATTAAAACATTATATCTTTTTCTCAGTTATAAAAACTATCTCTTTCTCTCTATCACCCATCTCTCCCTTTCCACCTTCACTCTCATCTCCTCCCCTTTTTTTCATCCTTTCCACCCCCACCCCTCCCTAAATATAATATATTTTTTCCTCGCACATATCCTCCCTTCGTTAATTTTCAAAAATTTTTAATTTATACAGTATCTTCCAACGGCTTTCAACCCCTCTATATAAAATATATCTCCTCTCTGTTATAAAAACTATCTCTTTCTCTCTATCACCCATCTCTCCCTCTCATCTCCTTCCCTTTTCATCCTTTTCTCTCCCCCTCTCTAAATAAAATATTTTTCCCAATATCACACATCAATCTAAAACCACTTTTCATATGTTGATTTAAAACTGCACTATCAACAAGTGTTTTTTTAGCCTTCATATCATGTTCTCCTGTTTTATCTGATGAAAACACAAATATTATTGTTTGATGATGTTTGTTTTTGAAATGCGCATAATAAAATATATTGAACTCCTTTAACCATCTTTTGATCTTATATTATGCATACTCCAGTCCCACAAACTGTAGAGTGCTTCTTATCCGATATCTGCATTGCTTTATTGTACTACAATAAAACTCACCTCCTACATATATATATATATATATATATATATATATATATATATATATATATATTTATATATATATATATATATATATATATATATATATATATGTATATATAGATGAGATTCTACGGGTCTAGAAGTGTTGCACTCTTTAGAAATCATCAGGGATTCCTGATGATATCTAAAGAATGAAACAGTGCTTGTCCTGTAGAATCTCATCTATATTAAAACTGTTATGTTCTGATATGTATTGAGTACCTTACTTACTGTGGTTACCTCCAATTCCACCCGGTATAACTTACCTATATATATATATATATATATATATATATATATATATATATATATATATATATATATATATATATATATATATATAGGAAAAAGTAAGACCTCGAGGGCAGAGCTCAAGCCGTTTCGACGGCTATTTCTGGACTGAGTCCAGAAATAACCGTCGAATCTGGGTGTTTCTTTTCCTATTACCCACTCTACTACCCTAAATATTGAGTATTCTGGTGCGTTATGGTCCATCTGATTCCTTAGCACAATTCCTTCGTTATATATATATATATATACATATATATGTGTGTCTGCGAGTGTATAAGGGTGCGTGGATGTATGTGTGTATATATATATGTGTGTGTATATATATGTGTGTGTATATATATGTGTGTGTATATATGTATATATATATATATATATATATATATATATATATATATGTATATATATATATATATATATATATATATATATATATATATATATATATGTATGTATATATACATTTTCCGACCAACCATACCGGGGTCGAGAGTACCTTGGACGACTTGAAAATGGAATTAACGAGCTTAAGGAATATACAGGAATACTCGTTCATGCCAACATAACCAACAACATTTACAGCATGAACGTTCAAATTTACCATGAGCTAATCCTCAGGGAATTGAGAAAAAGCGAAAAAAAATTCCCGCGGCAACCCTGGAGGATATCAACATTAACGCTTATAAGATCGTATCTGGTCTTGGCATAGATGATACGACGGCCCCATACCCCCAAGGTAGCCGAGGATTACCATTAAGGACCACACACCAAACTTTGAGTCTACCCTGCCTGTCAGACTGATAGCCCCCTCCCGGTCAGACATGGGGGTTATCAGCAAAAGTATTTAGATAGGCTCCTGTCCACACTTAAGAGTAACATAAGGTTACAACTCTGCTCCTGCACCAGTCAGGTGCTGGACTGGTTTACATTTTACCTGACAATGATAAGACTAGCTTCATACAACTAGACATCAATAATTACTACTCCTCTATCTCGCCCATAGTTCTGAACAAGAAACTCATATTCGCTATTAATAGGACAGACATAAACGCGCGACGATGTCCGAATCATACACGCCGCCAGAAAGACACTGATCTGATTCGGTAGGACCATATGGACACGGAGTGACTGGCCAAATTATTTTGACATTACAATGGGCTCGAGTGAATCCGCACAGCTAACGGACTTAGTTGGTATATGCATACACTACGAGATCAGGAACGAAATACCCAACATGTGTGGCGGGTTGTACCGAGACGATACACTCTTCACCGTCGTCGACCACAACACCGCAATGGTGAAAATATGAAGAGGAGAATTAGACACTCCTTTAGCAAGGTAGGAATTAAAGTAGAGATGGAACCCAAGAGAAAAGTAGTGAATTTCCTGGACACCACCCACAGCCTCAACACCAAGCTACACCACCCATATTATAAACCCAATGAGAAGCTGGTGTATATCAACGCTGGTTCCAATCACCCTAGATCTATAATTAATGCCGTAATTAAGAGTCTCTGACAGGATATCTAAGTTGTCTGCCAATAAAGAGATCTTCAATAGTAATGCTGATTACTATAACTCAGCGCTAGCTAAGGCAATCCCACAACCATAGGATCAGCTATAACCACAAGGGACATGATCCAGATGACCCAAGGATACCCGGGGCCAATAACTTCAGTGGCATGGGTCGCCCACCTAACACCTTGCTGACCAGTAGTAACACTCTCAAACCCCTCTCCATCATTACCCCCGGTAGAGGGTCCAGCATACCACACCGGTCTAATACCTACAATGCTGAACACCACTGCTGTACGGGGCATAGGCACCCCTGCTCAGGCCCCACCACATGCTGAACCCTAATTTAGTAGGGAGGCCGCACCGGCTGGTCTATAACCCCACGGTGGGCCCTTATAACCCTCATGATAGTGACCGCTGCGCACACCTGAGTGCCAACAACCCCGCAAAATAGGACCAGGAAGGTCATAAGGTATAACCCCCCGTACTCGGTGGGTGTACATACCAGACTGGCTAGAACACTTTTTAGAGTACTGGATAAATGTTTCCCTCGGCCCCACAAGTACCATCAAATATTCAACAGGCACACGGTGAAACTTTCCTACTCAACCACATGCTCCGTACCCCAGCACATAGCCGGCATAAATAGGAATAGGCTCACATCCTCTAATAACACCGTAATCTCCGGAGCCACCCAACAGAACCAGCACGCGGGACACACCAAACTCCGTACAGGCCCATCTAGCACACTGGAACCCAACGACCATGTGCTGATTGCGGCGGCTTGCCAGCCAACCGCGAGTGATGGTAACCACGCGGTACATGTGCTGGTGCTTAAGAAGTCATGCAGTTGCAGAGACACATCACTATGTCCCATTAGTAATGAATGCATGACGAAAAACGTAGTCTACAAGTGCAAGGTGACAACCCCTAACTCGGAGCACCACTACATAGGATCCACAGCCACGAGCTTCAAAGGTAGGTGGTATAACCATCGCCATTCCTTTAACATAATATAAAAGAGGAAATGTACGGCCCTTTCTGAATTGATCTGGAGCTTAAACTTGAAAATACCCCGCACTCTCTGCTCTGGTCCGAGGTTAGAAAGGTTCCCCCAGGCAGACGTGAGTCTGGTATTTGCAACCTCTGTCTGAGTGTGACACTTGAGATACTTAATGGAGGAACCAAGCTATTAAAGAGAAGAGACGAGTTATTCGGCGCCTGCAGACACCTAAGAACGGGAAATTTCCTCTAGCTATATGGATAAACCCCGGTTCTGGCCTGCCACAACGCACCCGCCCCCCTGTATGTCCCCAACACCCAGTCCCAATGGCCAATGGACTACAACGGATCCTCTTCTGATTAGGAGGCAACAAAACCTCGTTTATTGAACCTGAGGCATCCGGGAGTGGCCCACACAGGAAGAACAAGCATACAAAGGTACTAACCCTATACACATGAATGAGTGCCCGCAACCGTACATAGTGTGTGTATACTGGGATTACGTGTGTGTACACACTTATATAAACGCAAAGAAATACTAATACCCCAGGTTGCATTTGCAAAAATGTTCAAGTGTATGCTTAGGAGTATGTTTGTATATGCTCTCTTGTATGAGTGCACATGTGCATATAGACATACACGCGCATCCAGAGGTACAAAAGTGTGGCTGGGTATGTGTATCTGTACTAAGGGATTCGCCTAAGCTCCAAAGCCCCGAAGTTATTGCAGTGAAGATATATATCACATTCTACTTTGTCTAGTCTAAACAATAACTTTTCCAAACAACCACTTTCATTTTCTTTAAAAATAACACCCACCTTGTTTTATGTCTGCCATATACATGGATTTGGGGGCCTCTGTCGCATATATATATATATATGTATGGACTTGGGCGTACATATATATATATACACACCTGTATGGATGTGTGTGTGTGTCTGTGAGGGGGTAGGTGTGAGTGTATGTACAAGTCAACCAACATAGGTCTTTTTATTTCTAAACTCACTAAGTATTTGACTCTTACAATAATTTTCAGTATTATCACCCCACATTAATTCCTCAATGTGTATGTGTGGATGTGTGTGTGTGACTGTGGGGGTGGGTGTGAATGTATGTGCAAGTCAACCAACATAAGTCTTTTTATATGTAAATTTTCTAGTATTCTACTCTAACCATAATTTTAAGTAGTACCACCCTACATACATTCCTCAATTTAAGATTGACCTGTAGTATCGAATTTCATACTATAAACCCCAATTGAATATATATCTTACCAGGAATGCTTTTTGGAATATCAGTCATATGGAACTATTGTCATATTGCCTGATGTTTTGAACTCTACCACACCACCTGCCCCTTTTAGGTCAAATACCAACCCTACTAGCATCTACAAGCTCACCAATGAGAATTAAGATTATTCCTGCTGACAACATTAAATTATTCCTAACAAGCTCATATGTCCCAAGGCTCTGATAAAATCAACACGATTATCACAGAGGTGGCATATCTAAGAACTGACTAACTGCCTGATGAGGTCATAGCCACTCAATGGCTATCATCGAAATGTATATAGCAGTAAATACAGGATTATGAGTTCATGCAATTGACTTTTGTTTCGGCACTATATATATATATAATGTGAGTATGTGTGTGTGTGTATATATTTACGATTGCGTCTATGAGCACGTATAACGGTAAGCGTGCGCACGTTCGTGTGAACTTGTGTATGTATGTATATATATGCATATATATATACACATATATATATATATATATATATATATATATATATATATATATATATATATATATATATATATATATATATATATATATATATATATATATATATATATATATGAATGTATATATAGTGTATTTGCAATACACTGTATGCTTAATTAAAAGCATTTTGAAGACCATACGCTATTGTTTTAAAGTAGCGACTTGTTACTAGAATTCTATAAGAACCCAACACACATGATTTTCGGCAGACAGGGAAAGTGTGAGTTTTGATAAGTACGAAATAGTACGAAACAGCGTTGTCAACTTATCTCCCACTGTCTGCCGAAAATTTAAGTAACCGACAACGTCGCTACTTTAAAACATTAGCGTATTACCTTCAAAATGCTTTTAATTAAGCATACCGTGTATTACAAAATACACTATATACACATTCATATATATATATATCGCTATTTCAGAGCACCATTTCTATTAATTGTTTTTATATATATATATATATATATATATATATATATATATATATATATACATATATATATATACATGAGTGTATGTGTAGAGATATGTGTGTATGTGTATATGGTTGTGTGTGTATATATTTGTATATATATATATATATATATATATATATATATATATATATATATATATATATATATATATATATAGTTAAACGAATAGAGGTGTAACAAACAAGTTATTATATATTGGTAAACGTAATAGAAAATGCTGACAAATTGTTCACAGAGAAAAATAGTTTAATTAGGAATAAATGAGAATTAGTAATTGTATTGGTTAGTATTCAGTTTTGATTTTAATTTTTACCGGTTGCGCATTTCTAAACGTTTTTCAAAAATAATTTTGAGATAGAGCCTCCGTGATGTTTGCTCTGATCTGATTAGTTTTGGGAATTCTACCTGTTTTTATGTAAAAAAAAAGGCTCCAGCGCTATTAAAATTATTTTTTGCGCCAATTCGTGTTGCAACCATTCTTGTGGTCAAAACAATTTTGATTGGTCGGTAGAGGTCATGTGAATGTAAAAAATTGATTTTGCGCCAAGACTGAAAAATGACTCTTTCACAACAAATATGTGTCTGTGTGTTTGTGTGTGTAGTAACAGTAGTAGTAAAGTGTCCGTTGTTGTGATAATGGTTAGCAGGGATGCGTGTGCTAACCGCAGCCTGTTGACAGTTCAAATGCCTATTAAGACAAGTGTGTGTGTGTGTGTGTGTGTGTGTGTGTGTGTGTGTGTGTGTGTGTGTGTGTGTGGCAGAGTAATTCGTGGTAGAGGGATGTTCAGTAGGAATGTGTCTGTAAGGGAGTGGGGGTTATTTTAACATGTTAAAAGATATTTTTCAGCTCTTGTCTAAAAAAAAAAAATCATCCGACCAGGAAAGAAAAATCATCCTCCACGCCAGGAAGACAGTCTTACTCTTTGACAACTCCAAGTGGATAAAAAGAGCTCCTGACTCACCCTTCGACGTCAGCATGGGCGCTACGGATTCGGCGGAGGTCACAGATCTTATAGGATTATTCCTTATAGCCAAACTCACCGATTCCAAAACCCGGCCCGACGTCACGCCACTACACTTTCGGGCCACATATGGGACCTCAAGGACAACAACATCAACTATGATCTCACTTGGAAATTACTGTCCAGAGCCAACTCCTACACGGGAGGACGCCGTCCGTGCAATTTATGCTCGGAGGAAACATTACAAATGCTGTTTTCGACGGACCAACTCCTTAACAAGAAAGATGAACTGGTTACTGCATGTAAACACCGATTATGTAGGAATTACCTCGCCCTCAAACCCCATAATGACCCGGGGTAGTAGCCTAGGGCTATAACACCCCACTTGCCTATTTTGTAATGGGTAACCCCTGCTTGCCTATGGAGACGTAAGATCTTATTTTACATTCCTTTATCGCTTCCTCTATATGTCCTCCTTCCCCCACCCCTCTCCAGTCCTTCTACCCCAGTTCCCTTTCTTTGACGTCGTCTTTTTCTCGCCCACCCGAGGTAGCCCATCGGTCCATTGTAGCTTCAGCACCCACACCCCCTCCCCTATTCTATGATAGATGTGGCTGACTCCGCTTTTTATAGCAGAGGTGTTAGACTCCGGATACTCGCCCCCTTCTCCGACCGCTGTCCCTTTTTCCGTGCCTTCTTTATCTCTTAGTGGCATCTTTGCTTTAATTTCTCGTATATCCAGTATCTCTTTTTTCTTTTTCCCTTTTTTTTTTGGGGGGGGGGGGGGTCCTGTATTAATTTTCCGTTCTTTACTTTTACTTCGTACGATCTTTCATGTAGCTTGTATAATACTTTTTGTTTCGTGGCGGTACCCTTAGAGTTAGAACTAGTATTTTTTTTGCGGGACCCTGAATAATATTCTCGTACTAGATTACTTCCTTGCACTGGGTGGTTGCTGGCCCTGTGTTTGGGGTAGAAACCTTTATTATTTTCGTGGTAGTCTCTTTAGTATTCTGGCCCCCCTTTGTTGACCCGTCAGCGTACGATAAACGCACTTATACCTCGTATAAGGGTCCCTTTATTTCCGTCCAACCTAGTTTACTTCTATTATTATTATTTATTTTTTTATTCTACATTATATATATATATATATATATATATATTTTTTTTTTATTTATTTATCTATTCTTTTATTCACTTATTTGTTTATTTATTTATTTATGTATTTCTTCAGCCTAGCAATAGCGAAAGACTTAAGTCTTAGTAACCAGATTTTGCTTATTTTTTTATTCTCTCTCTCAGTACCTTTTACAGTTTTAACTTTCATTGATCCACTTGCCGTTTCGACCTCCTCCCCCTCCTTCTCCCCAGTATCCTCTTTGACCTCACACCCAGCTGTAGCTGGCACTACCAACGCATGAATGGGTCTACTCCACCCCCTCTCCCTTTTTCTCCTACTGGCAGGTTTAGCTACCCCTTCCCCCACCAACTTGCCATCACAGATTTACTACTAACCTGTGATGTGACCAATCCTGGTGATTATCTCTTTGACCATAAATGGAATTACCCCTTGATAAGTTCGGCTATTTAAATACCAGAATTAATTTTTCTTTCAGTACAGAATTAGCCGTCGAAACGGCTTGAGCGCAGCCGTCGGGGTCTTACTTGTTCCTATTACCCACTCTACTACCCTAAGTATTGAGTACTTTGGTGCGTTATGGTCCACCTGGTTCCTTACCACATTTCCTTCGTTATATATATATATATATATATATATATATATGAAAAGTGTAATTTACTACACAAAACGAAGGTTATAGAGAAAATTGAAGTTGGTAATGGCACATGGAATATATAAGAGACAGAATACTTTTTTGTGAAAAAACATATAATTTTATAAGGTAAGCAAATAATAAAGGGTAGGGTATAAAAAATGACCGGTTTCGATGGGTCTGTGAAAGCCAACTTTTCAAATGTTGATTAATATTAAGAAAAATTAATAATAAGAAGAGTTAAAATTTGAGATATGAAAATTCAAGTATAAAATTCATTGTGGGATTTCATAGTAGTTTTCATCTTGGTAGCCGCAAGTTGACTGCTGTGTGCCTTTCTGGTAGTGAATGAGAAGTTATTTGGGGGTGTGTGTTATTTTATAAAGGTCAGATTTAGCAATGGCCAGATGGCCAGCAGCTGGTCAGTGAGGGGGTGGAAGCAATATACATACATATGTCTCCCTGTGGTCGGTAGGAGAGGGGAGATTGATAGAAAGGGATTTAGTGCACTTACACCTATATATACACACATACCTTCACCCACACACACATACATATACATATACATACATATATATATATATATATATACATATACACACATACATACACACACACATACATATTCATACACACATACACACACACATATATGCACATACACACACATATATATATATATACACACACACACATATATATATACATACACGTACATCCAGATACACACATACATACACACACACACACACACACATATATATATATATATGTCTATATACACATATAGACACACATATACATACACATATATATACACACACCCACACATGCATACACACACACGTGTGTGTGTATGTATTTAGTGCACTACATCCCTTTCTATCAATCTCCCTTCTCCTACCGACCACAGGGAGACATATGTATGTATATTGCTTCCACCCCCTCACTGACCAGCAGCTGGCCATCTGTCCATTGCTAAATCTGACCTTTATAAAATAACCCACACCCCCAAATAACTTCTCATTCACTACCAGAAAGGCACACAGCAGTCAACTTGCGGCTACCAAGATGAAAACTACTATGAAATCCCACAATGAATTTTATACTTAAATTTTCAAATCTCAAATTTTAACTCTTCTTATTATTAATTTTTCTTAATATTAATCAACATTTGAAAAGATGGCTTTTGCAGACCCATCGAAACCGGTCATTTTTTATACCCTTTATTATATCCTTACCTTATAAAATTATATGTTTTTTCACAAAAAAGTATTATGTCTCTTATATATTCCATGTGCCATTACCAACCTCAATTCTCTCTCTCTCTCTCTCTATATATATATATATATATATATATATACATATATATATATATACATATATATAATTAATACAAAAACAGAGATAGTTTAAAGCTAATCACTGATTGGTAACCATCTCACTCAACAAACATTAGGTTATATTTTAATACAAACCCAATTTAAATGTTTGGGGTGCTAACAATATGTATTATGTGGAAAAGCCAGTTGTATTATTTTATGAGATATAATTAAAATTAAAATATATCTCTCTTTCCAAACAATTGTTTCATTATAAGTTTTCTACAAATTCGGAGAATATTTCCAGTTTATGTAGAAGCCTAAAATACATTCATGTTAGAATATATTTAGGTGGGCACTTATAAATTATCAGTGGAAGCCCATTAATCTTTGATATAAGAAAACATTTTTTTTTCTTACCGCAGTTAAAATTCGTGTCTGTTAAGTTGCTCCTTCCCGCATTGAATGACCGGCAAATTTGAAAGCCAGCAGTTTTTGACTGAGGAAGTATTATAGCGTCACTAAGCGGGAAGGGGAGACAACTACGATCCACGAAAGGAGGAAAAAATATAATATACACGCGGGTTAATCAGTTTTTTCGAAAACATTATAAATCCAACGTGTTAAGAACTCAATTGAAATTAAAAAAATAAATATATGCGTGTATAAATTACACACGCATATAGATATTTTCTTAGGCTAAAATCAGAGGTTGTACCTGAATAAGAAACCGCATCTCGTAACCGTAGTAAATATGGAAAGTTATGCTTTAAAGGGCAAATGGGAATGTAAATCTCCGGCCGAATTAAGAGTTAAATATAAAACACACGCGGGTTAATTAGTTATTTCAAAACTAAAATCAATTCCTCGTGTAAAGAACTCAATTAATAAAAAAAAAATAAATGTATGCATGTAATTATATACATAGGCACATATATATTTCCTTAGGCTAAAAAACAGAGAAGTTACAACCAATAAAAACCACAATATCGCACGACAGTAATAAATACGGAAAGTCAAATTTATAAGGTACCAAGAGTAAAATATTAATACAATAACAGAGATAGTTTAAAGCAAATCTCTGACTGGTAACGATCTCACTCAACAAACATTAGGTTATATTTTAAGTTAAACCCAATTTAAATGTTTGTGGTGCTAACAATATGTATTATGAGGAAAAGCCAGTTGTATTATTTTATGAGATATAATTAAAGTTAAAATATATCTCTCTTTCCAAACAATTGTTTCCTTATAAGTTTTCTACAAATTCGGAGAATATTTCCAGTTTATGTAGAAGCCTAAAATACATTCATGTTAGAATATATTTAGGTGGGCGTTTATAAATCATCAGTGGAAGCCCATTCAACTTTGATATAATAAAACAAATTTTCTTACCGCAGTTAAAATTCGTGTCTGTTAAGTTGCTCCTTCCCGCATTGATATATATATATATTGATATATATATATATAGAAATGGGTGGTGGATTGGCAGTATTGTTAGAGCATTGGACACTATGCTTCATAGCATAGTTATGTCCCTTAACGTTCTGAGTTCAAACCCCACGGAGGTTAGCTTTGCCTTTTATATATATATATATATATATATATTTATATATACACATTTATATATGTATGTATGGAGAGTTGTGCGGTATATATATTTATACGTTAATACTGAGCACTTGTATGAATGCGCGCCTCTGTTTGCGCATATGTGAGCGAAAGATCCCACGCATATGTGTGTATTTTTATTTCCATGCAGACGTACACATACTTATGTGTGAATGGATATGTTTACGTACTATTACGTATATGCCTGAGTTTGAGTATATGTATGTTTATGTATTTGGATATGTATTTATTAATTTTCCCATACATTTTTTTCCCGTTATTTTATTTCAGCTTCACTTTCATTTATCCTATACTCTGTTTTCAAATCCATATTACTATTTCATAAATAAATAATTCTCATGATGAATGAAGACAGACATAAATAACTGTCTTCAAGAAACCACTGGTAAATGAAATAATTATCTTATGTTGTTTATTACGTAATTATATATATGTATATATATAAGTATATATATATATATATATATATATATATATATATATATATATATATATATATATATATATATATATATATATATATATATATATATACATTATGAAGAGAGAAGAAACATTTAGATATAATTAGTAATAAAATGTATCATACCTAAACTGCTCCTAAATTCCTCGACTACGTAGTTTCGTGGCATAAACAAAAACAATATATCATAAAGACATAGAGTCCCTGCGAGGACTGCCGACTTATCAAGAGGATACCTCATTTTACTAGTCTCAAGAACGCGTCTAGACGACGTGAGAAAGAATCCCAAAAGGCGGAGGGGGAGATAGTCACGCGATATAACGGTCGAGAAACAGAGCTAATCCTCTTAGACGCGTTCTTGAGACTAGTAAAATGAGGTATCCTCTTGATAAGTCGGCAGACCTCGCAGGGACTCTATGTCTTTATGATATATTGTTTTTGTTTATGCCACGAAACTACGTAGTCGAGGAATTTAGGAGCAGTTTAGGTATGATACATTTTATTACTAATTATATCTAAATGTTTCTTCTCTCTTCATAATGTATTTTTAACTCTGATACTGGTTCAGTCTAGTTCAACTGAATTGGTCTGTCCCGGTCATTCATTGAGCAACATCGGTGAAGTTGGCACCCTTAACTCACAGTTGGGTGCGGATGCATTCATGTATATATGTGTGTGTCCGCATGTATCTGTGTGTTTCTAAATATATTGTTAATAACTCCCCCTGGTCGAGCAATCTTTGAAGTGTGGGGACAACTGGAAAGCTTCCATTACTCATACTTCTAGCCTTCTTCACCACCTCTTCTGCGGCCTCGATATGAATACCCCCTCCGCCTCCGTGGTATTTTCTTCGTGGTTATAAGAGGATTAGCTCTGTTTCTCGACCGTTATATCGCGTGACTATCTCCCCCTCCGCCTTTTGGGATTCTTTCTCACGTCGTGTAGACGCGTTCTTGAGACTAGTAAAATGAGGTATCCTCTTGATACGTCGGCAGACCTCGCAGGGACTCTATGTCTTTATGATATATTGTTTTTGTTTATGCCACGAAACTACGTAGTCGAGGAATTTAGGAGCAGTTTAGGTATGATACATTTTATTACTAATTATATCTAAATGTTTCTTCTCTCTTCATAATGTATTTTTAACTCTGATACTGGTTCAGTCTAGTTCAACTGAATTGGTCTATCCCGGTCATTCATTGAGCAACATCGGTGAAGTTGGCACCCTTAACTCACAGTTGGGTGCGGATGCATTCATGCATATATGTGTGTGTCCGCATGTATCTGTGTGTTTCTAAATATATTATTATATATATATATATATATAATAACTAGAAATTGATTAACATATAAATAAACATGAATAATCACAGGAGATAATATTTACAAGTGTGTAACCACACATAGCTAGGTAGGTAACTAAATAAAGTTGACCAGAACTTCAATAATATATACCTTATAAAATTATTAATCTTCCCTGTATATATTCAATTAAAGAATATATTTCACCAATTAATCGGATGGTAAACCTCGGAAGTAGAGACTTGGATATTCAACAAGGAAGAAGTTTCAGCCATCCGTGTTTACACTTCAAGTTTGAATCAGCGACTGGCCAGCAACACGTGATATATGTATTAGAAATACACACATCATACTAGCTTCCTCCCAGTGGCGTGAATAGTGTTATCCACAACTAGAAACAGCAGTCGAGTCTTTTCAACAGAGTTAGCTCTACAATTAATGAGCCGTAGGGACGAAGCTAGTATGATGTGTGTATTTCTAATAGATATAATACGTGTTGCTGGCCAGTCGCTGATTTGAACTTGAAGTGTAAACAGGGATCGCTGGAATTTCTTCCTTGCTGAAAATTCAAGTCTCCCCTTCCGTGGTTTACCATACGATTAATTGGTGAAATATATTTCTTTAATGGAATATATACAGGGAAGATTAATCTTATTATAAGGTATCTATTTTTGAAGTTCTGGTCAACCTTATTTAGCTACCTACCTAGCTGTGTGGTTACACACTTGTAAAAATTATCTCCTGTGATTATTCATGTTTATTTATATGTTAATCAATTTCTAGTTATTATAAATTTCTCGGACCTACTCGTTAGAAGCTTATTTTGCGGGTGATATTGCGCATGTCTTTCTCGCATGACACCCATAATTTTGATTTAGATTAAATTCATTTGATTTATCTTAATTTTGTATATATATATATATATATATATATATATATATATATATATATATATATATATATATATATATATATATATATATATATATATATATATAAGATGACAACGTTGGAATGACTTCGTTTACCCATAATAACGTGATATCCCATAATATGGCCTTGAATGGGAGAAGAAAATTTAGGAATCATAGACATGTTATTGATTTATCCAAACCAAACCATATGTATAACTACCACAATAATAATCGTAATAGACAGTCTAATGGTGCCCTTTTTGAGATTAGTTCTAGTGAACAGGATAGACGCTCTGAACGTTCACCCAGTGGTAATGTTTTAACGGCTTCTAATAGTGTTAATTCAACTGGTCTTAGTATTAACCCTAATCCTATTAGTAGGATAGAGATAGAAATATAAATAGTAAAGGTAAGAATAGGAGGAGGCTCAATACTTACTTTAACCCGCCTTATAATCATGAAGTATTAACTAATATCCCTAGATCTTTCTTTTCTATTTTAGAGAAAAATGTCCCTCCTACTAATAAATACCATAGTATCTTTAATAAGAATGTAACTAAACTCTCCTTCTCTACCACCCCTAACATTAATTCTCATCTAGCTAGCACTAATAATAGGAAAATTAGGGGCAGCTACTGCTCTTTGCGTACCACTAATCTAGATAGCTCAATTAACAACTTACCACCCGAGCAGATCTTATCTTCTAATAACCCTAGGAATAATGCATCGCGTAATCAGCTAATCACTAATACCCGGAAGTGTAACTGTAGATTAAATAATAACTGCCCTTTGAATGGTCACTGCCTCTCTAGGAATATTGTTTATGCATGTGAAGTTAAGACTAATTCTTCTTGTAGAACATGTATAGGCACCACATCTAATACTTTTAAAACTAGGTTTAATTCACATATTTCTAATTTTAAACATATCAAGTTTAAGAACTCTACTTCTTTGGCACACAATATCTGGGATTTAAAAGGGGCTGGTATACCATATAGCCTAAATTGGCGTATAGTAGCACACTCTAATCCCCTTTCAACACACGCTAAATTCTGTAATCTTTGTATCCTAGAGACCCACTCTATAATTTTCTCTAGGAACGTATTGCTTAATAGAAAATCTAAATTTTTTTCTTCCTGTCCGCATGCTATTTCTAATTCCTTCTTCTATTATAGACCTAAAAGCTCCGGTAGTTTAAACCGTATCCATTAGCTGCTAAATGTCCTTATCTCTTTGGTTTTAGTTCATTATTATTACCATTATTGGTTTTCTACGGTTTTCCGAATTTAGTTTTCATAGTCTTTTTAGCTATATTACCCTATCTATCATCTTTACCATTATTACATTTTTACTCACCATTGTCGCCTTATAAGTTTCTATCTTTATTATCATCTCTGGTTGGGATGAAGGTAATATTATATTTAATATTATATATAAAATGTATGTATGGTCAATTTATATTCATTATATATAAATTTTTACCTTTATGCTCCTTCCTACCCTCCATAGTTCTACTTCTTTCTGTTCCCATTGGTCTACCATAGTTTTATTTAGAGATTTTTCCTTGATAACGTAATTCGTCTAGACGGATCGTAATATATCTTGATAGATCTTTTAGCTTTCTTATTGAAATATCTTAATTTTATTCGACTTTGATGACTTAAATTTTATTCCATATGAAGTGACCCATAATGTATTTTAAACAGTTTTAGTACTAATTAATTTAATGAGGTTTTCAATTTAATTATTTGATCCAGATTAGTAATATTATCTATATTTACCTAGTGACTTATAACGCCTACGTGTCTGCGCTTGTTTTTGTTTTTGTTCTTCGTTTTATTTAATTTATTTGTTTACTACCACATGCTGTCTGTTCTCCTAACATTTGTTATCGTCTCCTGATATGTCTATTTGTATGCATCGCGTAAATATGTCTTTAGCATTTTCCATTGATTCTGTGTGTCTGCTATTGTAATATTAACATTAATATATCATATTATTTTTATGTAATTGAATTATATATACATGTCCGATATTGAGATACTGTTTTGTAATATTTTATTAATTTGAACTGCATATACCTCTGGATATTTATTGTCAATATTATATATAGTTATATATACTTTATTTTTATAGGATATTTTTTCTTACCCTGTGAAAAACTTTATATACAGTTTGTTGACTTTTGTGATACGTATGATGTAGTTTTATATATTTTTTAATGTCAGTATATTATTCCTTTGTGTTTGATATTGTTTATGCACACCGTCAGGGTGATTATGCTATTATATTATAGGGAGTATACTTATATTTAAATATTTAAACAAGTGCTGGTATGTGTTTGTGTAAATGTGTATATATATGGATATATATATATACATATATATTAAGCTTTTTATTTCTTATTATCCATTATATTGTATTCTATATCATATTATAATTCTCATATTGTATTACCATGTTGTGTTTCATGCATTTGTCTTATATTTTTCTTTCAACGTGGGTTTGACATATTCCTCGCTCTCTTGCCCTGTAGTCTATATTTGCAAATGCACACTTTTAGCTTTAGAATGTCTTTCCATGATGTGTTTCCTAAGATTTCATAGATATAAATTCCCTGTTCTTCTGAGTTTTGTATGGTTCTGGCCGTTAATGGTTCTTGTCTCTTTGCTTGCCCTGATGAGTCCTTTTTAGTGGGACGAAACATTGTCGGATAATAAAGACTTTTGATGTATTGAAGGCTTCTTTGTTTGTTCATTTTTCATAATATATATATATATACATACTTACTTCCTCCCGTTCGCTACGAATCCGATTTTCCTTCTTTCTCACATCAAATTCACTAGCGAAACGTCTGTTTCTTACACGCTCATGAATTCACCCAGTTTATGCTGACAGAATAACGATGTTGCTTGTTTTTCTTTCCATCTTCGGTTAGCTTTCCCCTGTGGCGTTTACTTGTCTCACTCGCTTTACGCGTTTCACTTGTCCCAAAAACTTATTTTAGTTATTGTCGCACCAACGTGAGGTATATGGTTTTTAATGCGATGAAATACCAATGATCGTTGGCAAATCACTGATGAGGGAGTCATTTTATAATATGTAATCTATGTGCAACCATGCAGTATTCTTCTCCCCATATTTTTCATATATATATATATATATATATATATATATATATATATATATATATATATATATGAACGAGTAGGACCCCGACGGCTGAGCTCAAGCCGTTTCGACGGCTAATTATGGACTAATTAGTCCAGAACTAGCCGTCGAAACGGCGTGAGCTCAGCCGTCCGGGTCTTACTCGTTCCTATTATCCAGCCTACTACCCTAAGTATTGAGTACTTTGGTGCGTTATGGTACACCTGGTTCCTTACCACATTTCCTTCGTTATATATATATATATATATAATATATATAGATATATATAGATATATACGTTCCGGAAATAGACATTTTTTAAATGAGGAGCAAGCAGGACAAAGCTCTGAAAATACGGCGTTTCTAGTTACGATGGAGATTTATTATACAATAACATTAAGAATAATGCTGATATTACATCAATCGTTTATTCGTTATAATAATTTCAACAGTTCTCCCTTGCAATCAAAATGTGTTTTATGCATTTGTTGTTGTTATGAGAACGATATATTCTTTTGTGATATGCCGCTGGCAGGAAAATCACCACCTACTGCTCATGCGGCCAAGTGTGCGAAAAGGTTCTCCCAGCCGTCGTGGTTTCTGGAGTAAAGTGCTATCCATATGTCAATTAGCGAAATAAGGAATCACATATCCCCCACGGAATTAGGATCATATATTATCAAAAGGATAAGCCTACAAATGTGTTGTGTTGACCTGTATCAAACGATAGTCTATGCGTAGCTAGATTCCAGCAGGTAGGTGAAGCAATATACGGCACTCTGAGGGAGGGTAAGATACACATTTTGATGATAGCTACATTCAAGACAACAACAACCACAATAACTTCAACAACTACGACAACAGCAATTACCGAACAACATCGCTTGCATTGGCCATTGTAGTCGCAGTGATAGTAATACCAGCTAACAACAACGAGAATAACAACGTCAACAACAGCAGCACAACCACATCCCTCACACTGCCCATTGCAGTAGTTGTGATATTAGAACTCAGCTAATGGCAGTGATCACATCTCTACCCGATAGCCAGGAAGCGGCAACATTTCCAACTACAACAAAAAACAGTAATGAAACCGTTACGACGATGAAGGCAACAAAAAATGCCTGGCGGTGCTGGTCGCTGTAAATACAATCCTACAGTAATAATTTTTTCGTCTTATGGCACAAGGCCAGCAATTACCCAGTGTATTACTGGTACTTTATGTTACCGACCCCATAAGGATGAAAGGCAGAGTTAAACTCAGTGGGATTTAAACTCGGAAAGGTCCGTAACTCTATGCGTCAAATCATGGCGTCCGACCCTCTACCGATACTGCAAATCCACCGCCCTTTATATAATCCTACAGTAATAATAGTACTGAAATAATGATAATAATCTATATATCTAAAACAGAGAATGTCTGTCTGCCTGACTCCCTAAAACTCGAGAACCATGCAACAGAATTTTGTTCAAACTTTACGCATGTAATACTTATGCTCGCGTGAGTGTTTTGCGTAAAACATATTTAAAATGTTCAATACCCTAGGGAACGCATTATGCGATCTAGCGATCTCTCGCTATCTTTCTTAGTCTGCATTTTTAGATAGATACATAGCTATGACGGAGCGCCATGCCTGGCTGTCTGCATTATGACAGTATGACACTATATATGTGTGTGTGTATATATGTATATATAGTGTGTGTATATATATCGTGTGTAAAGTTTTTCGAAATATTTACTTCTGCGTTCAAAGATTGATTTTTTAGTTTCAGAAAATCCCTTTAAGGATGAAAGCAGCGATTCTTCGCTTAAACTTTATTCTGTTCTGTTATATATATATATATATATATATATATATATATATATATATATATATATATATATATATATATATATATATATATATAGTTATATATTCGTGTACAGATAATTTTACATACACGATAACAAAATATAAACAAACCTATTTATTTCAAGAGGCTCGACAGCAGCAAAAACAACAACAACAATTAGACGGAACTTAGCCACACGGATTTAATCAGGGATTAAATAAATATTATTCACACTGCCAGGAAAACACTAACAGGATTGAAGGGCAGTTGTGGACTAGGAGAGAGTGGCCGGCCAAGTTTGACACCATTTGGGATCGAGCAACTCGGAGCAGATTACTGACCTGGTGGGCATCTACATCCAAAGAAACTTGAAAAGCGATATCCCAACGTTATGTGGCGGTATCCACCGTGATCATACTCTGTTTACTCTACTCAACCACAGCAAAAGCAAGCAACTATAATTAGGAAAAGACAAATTATATTCTCAAAACACATTAGCCTCAGCATTGATATAGACGATGACAGAAAAATAGTTACCTTCCTGCACGTTATCCTGAATTTAGAATATGACTCTTATATCCGTACCACAAGCCGACAGAGTGCCTCAAGTATGCTAATGTGAGCTCTAACCATCCCATGTCAGTCAATAGTGCCATAGTGAATAGCGTATCCTGTAGGATATCATCTCTAGCAGCTAACCAGGAAATCTTCAACAACTTAGGTTACTATAGTAATAATGGCCTGATTAATGGGCAACACATATGCAGGCCTATAGGTTGTGGGGGAATGTGGACAGTAAGAGCCGCCTTAAACAGCACAGGTACTGCGCCATTTTCAACAGGTACACAATTAAAGTTTTGTACACCACAACTAAAAAAACTGGCAGAGAATATAGAAACCTTAAAACGGAAAAGAGAGAAACAACTTTCGTAATTCTGGGGAATCAGCAACCAGGATGATGCACACAACACGAATGTATCTTCCTCCGATGGTAACTCTATGACTTGGTACCACCACAAAATCATAGAGCACGATCCAGTAATCCAGGCAGCAACGCCTCACTGTATTGTAACTGCGCCATGGAAAGCAAATGACTTAGGAGTAGATTAGTTTATAAATGTAGGGTGATTACCAATAGCCAAACCTTCGCCTAAAACGGGGCTACGGCGAATGAATTTAAGTAACGCTGATACAACCACTGCCACACGTTTAGTTGCGTGGATAAGTAAAACAGCACCACCCTCTCCGAACCGGTGTGGTGACTCAAGCATGACAACATATGATACAACTTGTGGTCCACGGTCGCCTCAACCCAACCCTACAGGGAAGAAGGGCAGGAATTATGCAATCTATGTGTCACTGAGATTAAGGATACAATCGAGAGCAACGCCGGTTATGAATAAGTAGAGAAACCTCTTCAGCACCTGCCAAAATAGATAAACAGGAACATTCCTCAGACTGTACAGATTAGCAGCATAGTTGCACTGACTGGGGTCCAGTACATAGCTGAACATGGGAGCCGGACATGGCCGCTAAATGACACCAACGTCGAGCTAATTCTGAATAGCTTGTGTGCGTCCACCATGAATTACTCTTCTACCATTCTCCTATGCACGTATAGGATTTTATAACCGCTACAAGAGGGTCAGCGTTTTATATCCCTTGGTTCCCTGTTCCTTGTTCTCCGAATGTATACCTGCATTTTTATTCACTTATATTCTTTGTTCCTTTTGTTCCTATGTTCTCCATATGTATCTGTATCTGTATACCAATGTTTATGATTTTTGTTCCTATAGCAGCTTACTAAACCTCGTATCCACAGTCAGGCATTTCCTTTTGTTCGGGCGTGGTTGTTACCGTTTTCATTATTAACACCAATGTAGTTACAACTGACTACTATTGTGGTTACTAATCATCATGTTGCACTGATATCATTGATGACCTTGTGCCAAAGGGTCGAAGCAAACACTTTGTACATTTCTGTGGTCGTGTTACGTAAGATTCTGGCGATCAGCCAAACTCTCAACGCATATGTTATTCTGCCTCTTAAATGTACACAATGTTTGCTGATATACATCTTTGAATTTCACGAGTCCGGCCTCCTGTCCTTTTATTCAATAGCAACTAAATCCAACATGATTCAAACTCAAAGATGGATCAGTTGCATAACGTCGAATGCTTTTCCTAATAATACTTCATGGTTAACTATACGGAATGAATCACCAAACTTACAGGAATATAGATATATCAACGTAAAATATATGTAGAATGCGCACCCAAAATTCCCTTTATTGTTCCATAATACGGATTCATATAGCTAATTGATTACATCATCAGATGGCATCAACATGATAGATTTATTTAAGTAAACCTTATTGAGGCACAGCAAAATTAAAACAAGAATAAATAATTAATGTTAAGTACGTTGTCGATTTAGTGAGGTTTCCGCTTAGACGAATCCGAAGGCTTTAATCAGTCTCTATATCAATGTTTTTACGACTAGTTCTGTGGCGTGGTGTAGTGTAATGTGTTGTTGTGTGGTTTGGTGAGGTAATGTGTGATTACTGCGTGTTCAATAAACAAAAATTTCCTCTAGTCTTACAATAATACCATATAGCTTTCGCAATGTTGTGGTTTGTGTTTTGGATAAATGCTGTTCATGCGAATGGTTGTGTAAGTATCTCTGGTCAGTGGTTTGCGTTTCGTTCCCACCTCTACCTATATTGGGATTCAGATCCATGTGAAGGATTTCGGATATCAATGGAGGTAATGTTTGTGCTAGTGTTCCCGAGTACCTTCATATACAACATTCTTCTTCTAACTCACGCACCCACGGATTCGTTGCCATGATCAGTGAGTTCGGATTTATACCTGACACTATTTAGATTATATCAAATTTCGTCACCGGGCCGGACTTTCTATTATTCCAATTTAATTGAAATGAGCATTCAACTACATTCTTTTAAGCAAAGCGATGCTTATAACGGATGATACTCAATCTGAAATAATAGTGAGAACGATTTGTAATTATTACATTTGTTTATAATAAATCACTTCCAAAGACTATTGCACATTTTGTATGAAATTACTTATATTGCTATTATCATAATGCGCGCAAGCTATTTACAGAAGACATTTATTTCGTTGTTTGATTAATAAGATGAATTGATGAGGAAACGTTAATGCCGTCATGTGTATAGATTATATTTGTCTGGAATTCATCAAGTAAATTGTTTTCGTCTGGCACATCGAATATTTTTCCTCAGGGTGTCTACGAGAAATGCTATGGTTCAGAAGTAGATTATGCACTCGAGGCATTCGTTTTCTCTTATACGCATCTTTATAGCATTGCAT
>OZ024740.1:95267004-95329504 GCA_964016885.1 Eledone cirrhosa
AAAAAACTAACCAACTGGAAATCACCAGGCCCAGATGGTGTGCAGGGGTATTGGATTAAACATTTAACATCCCTCCACCCGAAGCTGACGGCCATGTTCAATGACTGCTTGGTGTCGGGTGAGGTGCCAGAGTGGTTGACAAAAGGTACCACAGTTCTGATAATGAAAGACCGAATCAAGGGTAATGATGTTACCAACTATAGAACTATCACATGTCTGCCCGTAATGTGGAAACTGTTGACGAGCATTGTGCCTGAGGAAATCTACCATCACCTCCACACAAACAACTTGTTACCGGACGAACAGAAAGGATGCCGAAAGAAGTCACGTGGTACAAAGGACCAGTTGCTTATTGATAAGATGGTAATGGGGAATTGCAGGAGGAGACACACTGATCTTGCCATGGGATGGATAGACTACAGAAAGGCATTTGACATGGTGCCTCATTCCTGGATCACCAAAAGCCTGGAGGTCTTCAGGGTGGCAGATAACATCAGACAGTTGCTGGGCAGGAGTATGGGGTCCTGGGAGACAGAGTTGACATCAACTGGAGTATCCTTGGGAAGCGTGAAGATCAAGAGAGGTATCTTCCAGGGAGATAGCCTGTCCCCTCTGTTGTTTGTCCTTGCCCTGATGCCCTTGACCATTATGCTGCGAAAAGTGAGAGCAGGATACAAGTTGGGAAGGGGAGAGCTTACCATCAATCACCTCCTCTTCATGGACGATCTTAAGCTCTTCGGGAAAAGTGAGAAGGAGTTGGATGTGCTTGTTGACACTGTCCGTATTTTCAGCAGTGATATATGTATGCAGTTTGGTATTGGTAAATGTGGAGTCATTGTGATGAAGAGGGGTAGGTTGAGCAGAAGTAACGGGATCCAGATAGGCCAGGGGATGTCCAAGGAGGGAATAACATCAAGGAGGAAGAGCAGCCTTAAGGGAAAATCCCTTCATAGTACCTTCTTTGAGAAAACTGAATTTAGAGATCCACAGACATGGAACTGGTTGAGAAGAGGAGACCTCAAAAAGGCTACAGAAGGAATGCTAATGGCTGCGCAGGAGCAGGCCCTCAAAACGAAGTGGTTGAAGCACCATATCTACAAGGAGGAGGCTAGCCCACTGTGCAGGATCTGTGGAGAGAGAGAGGAGACTGTGGCTCACATTGTGTCCGAGTGTAAACACCTAGCCCAGACCCACTATAAGGGCTGGAGACACGATGTGATGGGCAGGGTGATCCACTGGCACCTGTGCAAAGTAAACAATCTACCACATTCTGAGAAATGGTATGAGCATAGGCCAGAGGCGGTGATGGAGAACAGTCAGGTGAAGGTGCTGTGGGATTTTAGGATACAGACGGACAAAAAATTGGAACACAATAGACCTGACCTGGTGGTTATGGACAAAGAAAAAAGATCGTGCCTGATTGTGGATGTGGCCTGCCCGTTCGACACGAGAGTGCAAGAGAAGGAGAGGGAGAAAATTAACCGATACCAGGACCTAAAGTGGGAGGTGAAAAGGATTTGGAACTGCCATGAAGTCAAAGTGATCCCGATTGTCATAGGCGCACTGGGGACTATCTCCAAAGGTTTCCAGGGATGGTTAAAGAAAATCGGCCCCTTCACGCTTTTTGGAACGCTTCAAAAGGCATGCTTGCTTGGAACAGCAAGAATCCTCCGATACGTCCTGAATATCTGAGGCTGCAGGTAGTGGCTTGATATTCAATCCAACGGACTTTCCAGTTAACCAACATCAATGACTGAGATTCAAGGAATAACAATAACAATAATAATAATAATAATATAATAGGGAAGAAGACGCACGAGGTGACGGAGGTCATGAAATCGCTCCCGTAAGTTTTGAATTTTTAACATATTTAAATCATTTGTGAAATAACAACTCTTAGTACAAATGCTACGTAAAGCACCCGGCTTGAGCCCCCAAAAATTCCTCAAATATTCAACTTTGTATTGTACACTGTATATCCCAAAAAAAAATGGCTATAAATGGAAGAAGAAGAACCCCCCCCCCCCCTCCTCTCCTCTGGCTACACTATATAGGACAGCTAAACTCACCAACACCAGAAACTAGATACACCACCCACCCCATCATCTATGTACACTAAACACAACAGCATTTTCACCTTCACCGCCACCGCTCACTACGGCCATCATTACCACCACTATCCCATCACCGCCGCCACCACCCCTTGACTCCTTCACTGCTGCTGCCACCGCTACAGCACCATCACTACAGTAATACGGTCGCATCACCGCCACCACTGCCTCGGTATCGACATCACCACCACCACTGTCTCAGTATCGCCAACGCCGCCAGTCTCTGCTGGCTGCCACTTCCACATTATAGAATTCCTACTACTAACAAAGAGGAAGGCATCAAAATATATAGATAGACTCAAAAGAAAAAAGAAAAAACAAACAACAAAACCAAAGCAGCACAGCAACAACAGCAAAAAACGAGAAAAACAAACAGAGAAAAACAAAAACAAAAAAAGAAACCCCAAAAACGTAAAGAAAATAAGAATGAAGAGAGAAGCAAGCGGACGGACAGAGAAGAGGGGGGAAAAAGTAAAACTTAAAAAACAAAAACTAAGTCAGACATTCGAATACTACATTACAATGAAACTTATGCTTATTCATTTTTGGGGCCCTTTCTGCCCGTGTGTTTGTTTGTTTATGTGTGTTCGTATACAGCGTGGTGATAATGCCACACAAGGGCCAAGTGGGATGGCGGATCCACAGATGGCTATGTAAACATACATTCGCCAATCCTCGATAAGAGTGTTTAAATATCGAACATAAACAGTTCGAATAACGGTGAAATGGAGACTAGAACGTCATGTGACAGACTCTCACCCAACAGGTGCCCCCTGGCTCAGCAGCAGGAACCTGACTGTCAACCAAATACTGCTGATGTTGGAGGAAGAAGAAGAAGGAAAGGGGCCAACTGGACGAAAGAATTGAATAGAACTGTTATGCAATGCTACCTGAAAAGTAACCCCAAGGAGAGGGGCTACAGGAGACGGATGCATAACATCTGGAACGAGATTGGTTTATTTAAATTAGATGAACAAAAATTGGCCGGGCAGGCTCGGGTAATAAGAACTAATGGGTGGATAAGCGAGCTGGAACTGGAGGAACTGAGCAGAGAGAATGGCTTGGAGATGGCGGGTGTAGTAATCCAGACAAGCGAGCCGGCGGGAAATGAAGGTGAGGAGGTCCTGAGAACGGAGGAACCACCCGAAGCAGACAATGATCTGAATACTGAGATAAATAATACCTGGAACAGAGATACGGCCACTGAGGAGATGAATGCTGACGGGCTAGGACAAGATTCGGTTGACATCCTAAATTTAGTGGTAGATGAGTTGAACAATGATAGTGGGAGACCTATGAACCTAAGATTTGTAGACAGGAAAAAGTTAAAAGAAACAACAGCTAAGGTAAACAAAGTCATCCCATACCTTGAGGCGAGGAGTCTTCACCAGTGCAACAATATCCTCAAAGCAACAGCAAATACGGTGAGGAAACTACTGGGTATAAAAGCGAGAGGAAACAACAGACAAGAAAGAGCAGAGCCGTGGTGGAAGAAGCGACTGAGTGGGCAAATCGGGGAAATGAGAAATTACATAGGAAAGCTTGAGTCACTACTGAATGGGACACTAAAAAACATAGGCACTAAAAATAGACTGGAAATAAAATACAAAACTAGGAGTAAAAAGTTAAATATTATCATAGAGGAATTGAAGCAACGCATTGTAGCAAAGAGTGCCAAAATCAGGCGATACGAGAACAGAGTCAGTCAGTATAAACAGAACCGCATGTTCGACAACAACCAGAAGATGCTGTTTGGACAGCTTGAGGGGAAAGAAAGAGGCAACGGCTTGATCACTGGGGCGGAACAAGCTAAAACATTCTGGAGAGGAATATGGGAGCAGGATGTTAGACACAATGCCCAGGCAGGGTGGATTGAGACAGTACAGAGGGAGATCGGTGAGCAGGCACAACAACAGACTGATTTGAGTATCACAGTTGAAACTCTTAAGGGGCAAGCCAAAAAACTAACCAACTGGAAATCACCAGGCCCAGATGGTGTGCAGGGGTATTGGATTAAACATTTAACATCCCTCCACCCGAAGCTGACGGCCATGTTCAATGACTGCTTGGTGTCGGGTGAGGTGCCAGAGTGGTTGACAAAAGGTACCACAGTTCTGATAATGAAAGACCGAATCAAGGGTAATGATGTTACCAACTATAGACCTATCACATGTCTGCCCGTAATGTGGAAACTGTTGACGAGCATTGTGTCTGAGGAAATCTACAATCACCTCCACACAAACAACTTGTTACCGGACGAACAGAAAGGATGCCGAAAGAAGTCACGTGGTACAAAGGACCAGTTGCTTATTGATAAGATGGTAATGGGGAATTGCAGGAGGAGACACACTGATCTTGCCATGGGATGGATAGACTACAGAAAGGCATTTGACATGGTGCCTCATTCCTGGATCACCAAAAGCCTGGAGATCTTAAGGGTGGCAGATAACATCAGACAGTTGCTGGACAGGAGTATGGGGTCCTGGGAGACAGAGTTGACATCAACTGGAGTATCCTTGGGAAGCGTGAAGATCAAGAGAGGTATCTTCCAGGGAGATAGCCTGTCCCCTCTGTTGTTTGTCCTTGCCCTGATGCCCTTGGCCATTATGCTGCGAAAAGTGAGAGCAGGATACAAGTTGGGAAGGGGAGAGCTTACCATCAATCACCTCCTCTTCATGGACGATCTTAAGCTCTTCGGGAAAAGTGAGAAGGAGTTGGATGTGCTTGTTGACACTGTCCGTATTTTCAGCAGTGATATATGTAGGCAGTTTGGTATTGGTAAATGTGGAGTCATTGTGATGAAGAGGGGTAGGTTGAGCAGAAGTAACGGGATCCAGATACCAACAGGTGAGATGATAAAGGAAATTGACTCTGAGGAAGGATACAAGTATTTGGGCGTTCTGCAGGCTGATGGCATAAAGAACAAAAAAATGAAGGAATTGTTAAGAACTGAATACATTCGGAGAGTAAGGAGCGTATTGAAGTCACATCTGAACAGCAGAAATGCCATAAGCGCAGTAAATTCCCGAGCTGTGTCTATTATTAGGTACAGTGCGGGAATTCTGAGATGGAATGTTGCTGAACAAAAAGAAATGGATAGGAAGACTAGGAAGATATTGACTATCTACAACATGTTCCACAAGAGGAGTGATGTCGATAGACTCTACCTAAGGAGATCTGAGGGTGGAAGAGGTCTTATCAGCATAGAGGACTGTGTTCAGATGGAGAAAAACAACCTATACAAATACGTGACCTATAGTAAGGAGCCAATGCTCAGAGCTTTACTGAAGGAGGGGACAGTAGGCCAGGGGATATCCAAGGAGGAAATAACATCAAGGAGGAAGAGCAGCCTTAAGGGAAAATCCCTTCATAGTACCTTCTTTGAGAAAACTGAATTTAGAGATCCACAGACACGGAACTGGTTGAGAAGAGGAGACCTCAAAAAGGCTACAGAAGGAATGCTAATGGCTGCGCAGGAGCAGGCCCTCAAAACGAAGTGGTTGAAGCACCATATCTACAAGGAGGAGGCTAGCCCACTGTGCAGGATCTGTGGAGAGAGAGAGGAGACTGTGGCTCACATTGTGTCCGAGTGTAAACACCTAGCCCAGACCCACTATAAGGGCTGGAGACACGATGTGATGGGCAGGGTGATCCACTGGCACCTGTGCAAAGTAAACAATCTACCACATTCTGAGAAATGGTATGAGCATAGGCCAGAGGCGGTGATGGAGAACAGTCAGGTGAAGGTGCTGTGGGATTTTAGGATACAGACGGACAAAAAATTGGAACACAATAGACCTGACCTGGTGGTTATGGACAAAGAAAAAAGATCGTGCCTGATTGTGGATGTGGCCTGCCCGTTCGACACGAGAGTGCAAGAGAAGGAGAGGGAGAAAATTAACCGATACCAGGACCTAAAGTGGGAGGTGAAAAGGATTTGGAACTGCCATGAAGTCAAAGTGATCCCGATTGTCATAGGCGCACTGGGGACTATCTCCAAAGGTTTCCAGGGATGGTTAAAGAAAATCGGCCCCTTCACGCTTTTTGGAACGCTTCAAAAGGCATGCTTGCTTGGAACAGCAAGAATCCTCCGATACGTCCTGAATATCTGAGGCTGCAGGTAGTGGCTTGATATTCAATCCAACGGACTTTCCAGTTAACCAACATCAATGACTGAGATTCAAGGAATAACAATAACAATAATAATAATAATAATATAATAGGGAAGAAGACGCACGAGGTGACGGAGGTCATGAAATCGCTCCCGTAAGTTTTGAATTTTTAACATATTTAAATCATTTGTGAAATAACAATGACTGAGATTCAAGGAATAACAATAACAATAATAATAATAATAATAATAATAATAATAATAATAATAATAATAATAATAATAATAATAATAATAAGAAGAAGAAGAAGAAGAAGAAGAAGAAGAAGAAGAAGGATAAGAAGAAGAAGAAGAAGAAGAGCAATAATAATAATAATAATAATAATAATAATAATAATAATAATAATAATAATAAGAAGAAGAAGAAGAAGAAGAAGAAGAAGAAGAAGAAGAATGAGGAGGAGGAGGAGGAGAAGAAGAAGAAGAAGAAGAAGAAGAAGAAGAAGAAGAAGTAGGAGGAGGAGGAGGAGGAGAAGAAGAAGAAGAAGAAGAAGAAGAAGAAGAATAAGAAGAAGAAGAAGAAGAAGAAGAAGAAGAAGAAGAAGAAGAAGAAGAAGAAGAAGAAGAAGAAGAAGAAGAAGAAGAAGAAGAAGAAGAAGAAGAAGAAGAAGAAAACAAGGTTAGCTTGAAGTAATTAATACTAAACTTGACTATCCGTGACCAAGAAGACAGAAATCACGGGCGACAGGAGTATCGAAACCGAGTCGTATGTCCCTCAAATCGTCAGCAAAACGGTCCGGCTTTCGGCGTCCCGTTGTCCGATGTATAAAGACACGCAAGGGGAACGCCTGAGGGCATGAACAACGTGGGTGGATGTGCAGGTGAAAGAGTGGCGGATACGGAAAAACCCCTTAGGGCCCGTAAGAATGGTGAGGGTGGAAATGAAGGGATAATTGTTGCAGGAGGAACGGTAACAAAGATGAGAACTCGATGTTCCCTGTTATGGCATATGTCTGGATGTCCTCACTGAGCTGTGTCTAGTATTCATTTGCTCAGTACCTTGCAGTCTGTAGAATCTTTCTTCTGGCAGCCATGATATTCTGCAGGTTCCTTTTGTTGGGCGATCGTTTGTACTCAGCTAGGGCATCACGCTTCGCTTCAAAAACAGGGGTTATCGTGATAGAATTGGCCTCAAACAAGTCATGTGACTACGAAACCATCTTTCCAAAGTTTCCAATGCAGTGCTCTGGACGATATTTCACAGCATTTCTATTTGTTTTCGTTCATTTCCATTCCCATTATCCGCCGTTTTGGCTGTATTTTATTACTGACAACACACAATCAAAGAGTTTTAGTAGTATACAAATAGATGTTTCTTTATTAGCCACAGGGGTACAAAAGAAGGAGACACAAACAAATGAATAGATAGATAAATAGATATATTCAAAAGAAAATAAACATGAACACCAACACCACATTACCAAAAACACCACGCCCTACACCAACACTCCCTCTACCAACACGGTCAACAACGTCCACGATCCTTCCACCACCACTTATTATAAACTGCTGTCAAATAAATCAACAGAACACACCAACCCCAAAAAGGATCTCTCCCACAACCAGCGTTTCAAATGGTGGGCGAGAGGATGGAGGACTGTCGTTATTTACAGAAGATGGAAACATTTGTTGTTTCAAAGTAAAACATAATTGTTTCTACATTTGGCACAAGGCCAGCAATTACCCAGTGCATTACTGGTACTTTATTTTATCGACCCCGAAAGGATGAAAGGCAAAGTTAACCTCGGCGGGATTTGAACTCAGAATGGCAAGGACCGTAACTCTATGCGTCAAAGCATGGCGTCCGACCCTCTACCGATACTGCCAATCCACAAACATAATGTAGTGGGATATATAGAGAGGTAGAGATAATGTGTTGGTTTAGTGAGAGAGAGAGTGAGGTATGTAGCGGAAGATAGAGAAGGTGGAATTGTAAGGGAGAGTGTAGTATGTAGTGGGTTATAGAGAGGGGGTGATTGTTTATCCTAGTGAGAGAGAGGGAATTACGAGAGGGAAAGTAATAGAATATAGCATGGTGGAGACAATTTCTAGAGAGAGATGGGGAATTGTGAGCGAGACTGACGTTTGTAGTGGGACATAGAGAGAGGGAGGATGTTTGGTGATTTAGTAAGAGAGGTCGAACTGTGAGAGTGAGATAGTGAGGCACATTGTGGTATATAGAGAGAGTGAGAAAGTTATAATGTTTTAGTGAGAGAGGGGACACAATTTGAGAGAGTGACGAAATAAATGTGAATGGGAAGAAAACTGTTTTAATATTGGGTTTCACAGTTAAGCGGCTGTGTATATGACTGTGTGTGTTTATTTAGATATGTGTGTAAGTGTATGTGTATGTGTGTGTATGTTTGTATATATATATTTGTACATCTTTGAGTATATATGTATGTGTGTGCGCGTGTGTGTTTGTGTGAGTGTTTGTTTATATATATATTAGTTAGTGTGAAATTGCGGGGTCACGGTATTTGACTCACAATCGTAAGGTCATGAGTTCGATTCCCAATTGTGCGTTGTGTTCTTGAGCGAGACGCTTTATATCACCTTGCTCCAGAAAACTTAGCTGGGAAACCTGAGTTGTATATATAATTCGAAAGAGTTACGATGTCACACACTGTGGCACATTAAATCTCCACTGAAATCTACATGAAATATAGCGCTACATGAAATGTATATGCGGACGATTAGATGTTTTGTGGGTGTCTGTTACATACACACACACACATACACACACACACACACAAACATATATATATATAGTTTAATTTAAATAAACCGTTATCTTGTCAACCTTTCGGACACTCATTTGCATACTCAATCATAATTTGCTATCACCCTCAATAAATGTAATATCTCCACTATCCAGCAAGCTCCAACCGTTAAGTCTCTCTTTTTTTCGGGGTATGTCAATATTTATTTATAAAACAAATCTGTATTGTATTTTATCTGATGAAAGCGCACCGTAATTTACCTTGGTGGCCCTTGAATTATGTCTAATAAAATAAATATGATTTTATAAATATAGATTCGATTTGTTAATATATTGTATATTTACTCCACTAAACTGTTGAGTGCTTTATATCAGTTATAAAAATGTTTAAGCTTGGTGAATCCCAACAAATTAAATATAACCTCTGCATATATTTTGCACCATTATTGTTGAGCGCTTTAAATTATCAGTGATTAAAAATGGAATTCTTTAAGATCTCTTCTTCTCTAAAAGACATACCTTTACCTAGGAATAAGGACTTTCTAAAACAACTCATAGAAAAACTCATTAATAAGAAGACTCAGATGGCGTTCTTTTCATTTCGATAAATCTGATGCGAAAGAAAATATTTCCAATCTTGATAGAATCTTCAAATCCCCCAAAAATTCACCTTTCAACAAACTATTAATGGAATTTGAAAATGAGATTATCTCTATCATACAAAGCATTCAATTTAACAAAAACCACTTCGTAGGCCAGGATTACCTAAAAAGTCTCAAAAATAATATAGACAACTTTGAAAAAACAGAAAACATTCTAGTTAAATCAGATAAAACTAATAATCTTTATGGAATGCAAAAGGATAATTACAATTATCTTAGATTGGAGGAATTAAGGAAGAATTACAAAAGAGTAACCAGTGATGACCTTGAAAAACTAAATACGGAAGCTTCTTATATAATGCAGGAATTAGGCATCGAAAATAAGACTCAACCTTCATACCAAGGAAACCAAAAATGAATATTAAGGACCATAAAAGAAATTTTGAAATTGAAAGTACCAGTTACTTTGATTGCACCATCTCAATCGGACCCTGGCATACTTAGCAAGAATATTTTAGATAGAATCATACCACAGCTTAAGGAATATCTTATTTAAAATTATGGAATGGGACTAATGAAGTTATGGACTGGTTTAAGGACATTAAATATAAGTATAACAATAACTATATTCAATTGCATATGGCTAATTATTACTCATCTGTCACTCCTAATCTACTTAATAAAGCCCTTACATATGCATTTGAATATACAGATTTAACTAGTAATGAAATGCATATTATCTTAACTGCACGTAACACATTAGTTAAATTTAACAACCACCTCTGGACAAGAGCAGACAGAGATAATAATTCTGATATTATTATGGGATCATCCGACTCGGCACAAATAACGGATACCTTGGGGCTTTTTTATTAACAATACTATACATAGGAAAATATCGGAGTTGACCGGTGGTTTATATCGTTACGATATGCTATTACTCATAGATAATAATAATTATTGTGAAATAAATAGGAAAAGAAAAGAAATTATAAAACTGTTTAATTGCCTTAATCTTAAAGTAGAAGTAGAGAATAATTATAAAATAGTTAATTTTTTAGATGTAACTTTAAACCTTAACACTGGTTTTTATTATCCATTTCATAAAATAAATGAAAATCTTAACTATGTTAACTTTAATTCCAATCACCCCAGTTCCATTAAAAACACTATCGTAAATTATGTGCAGCAACGTATTTCTAGAATTTTAGCTAATAAAAATATATTTGAAGATAAGGCACAATATTATAACGAAGCGTAAGGTAGATCAGGTTATAGTAATAACATTAAATACATTGATAATAAGGATGTGCCAACTAACCATAATTATAAATAGTATAATAGAAAACCTTACACTAACTCGAAAACCAAAAGAACAAATAGAACTAGAAATATATTATTGTTCGCTCCCCCTTTCTCATTAAGTATTAAAACTCCTATTGCGAAATTATTCTTTATGGCTCTGGATAAATACTTTCCAAGAACACACAGGTATTACTCAATATTTGATAGACATACTATTAAACTATTATATTCCACCACTATGAATTTAGCGCAGAATATTAATAGAATTAAAAATAGATACTTCGAACGTAACAAGAATAGCATTAATACCCCTAGCAATATCCAAAATAATGTTACGGCTCCCAGTAATTTAAATTTAGATAAATGTAATCGTAGAAATATATCTAACCGTCCTCTAAATAATAATTGTTTAGTTAAAAATATAGTATACAAATGTAATGTTAAAAGAAATGTAAACTCCTTTAATTATGTAGGCTCTAACTCCACAGACTTCAAGTCCCGTTTTAATAACCACAAATGCTCCTTTACGAATATTGGTAAACAATCTTCAACTCCTCTATCTAACTTACTATGGGACCTGATATCAAAGAACAAATAATTATTCTTTACTTTGGAATATTATCTCCAAAGCTCCTTCATACACTGCTTTATCCAAAAATTGTTCCCTTTGTGCCGAAGAAATATTATTTATACTAAAACGTAAGATCTCTATTAATTTGAGGAACATTTTATTCAGTTCTTGCAAACATCGTTTAAATTCAACTTTTAAATATATATATAAAATGTAATATACGAATTATCTCTTTTACATACTGTCTTCTATATCATATATGATTCATATACTTAATTTATTTTCTATTATCTCTACTTCACATATATATTATTACACCTATCGATAGATTATTAAATTCCTTCATATGACTGCTTGAAACTCCTTTAAGAAAAATATTTTCTTGAAAAACTTACTGAAGGGTTTAAGAAAATCTTTTGAAAATTCCTTTGAAGGATATAGAAAAACTATATTTTTATATTCTTATATTTTCAAAGTGTTTAATATATATATCCAAATGTTTATATGTATGTGGAAAAACATGTTTTTTTAATATATATGTGGAGTAACCTATGGTTTATGCTTTAAATATATTCTTAAGAAAATTGTTTAAATGTTCTAACTTTATAGCAAGTAAATTTATGACTTCGTATAAAATAACATAAGGTTCATGTTCTAATTACATTCTTAAGATAGAAAATGTAACTTCTTAACTTTATAGCATTTGATCCTTAAAGTCATCTAAGTTCTTAAAAAATCACTTATAACTTCCTTTACGCTCCTTTACTGTTTTTATAATATAGCTAAATGGTTATTCGTTTGTAAACTCTCGAAAATGTTCCATAAATTTAGAATTGTTTGGATATTTTAAATTTTTGACATACACATTTTAATAAAATAAACTATACCAGATTTGTTCTAATGTAAAATAATATTTATATTTTAATAATTTATAATCCTTAACATACACATTTAAACTAATTATCAAATTATTAAATTACACCTATAATCTAATTTTTTCAACATATCATTATAAATATTATAATCTAAACATACCGAATCCTGCATTATAAATATTATTCCTCCACGCTATTCTCATTTCTTCTTCATTACTTCTTTTTCCTCTCACGTAAATATACTTAAGCTGTATTTGTCCTCTGTAACTAATATTTTCTCTCACTTTAAAATATAATTAGGCTCTTCTCTTCACACTATTTTCACTGTCAAAATTATATATTTCTTTCTTTTTTTACTCTCTCCCTCACACATCACCTCTTCCAACAGTTTAATTTAAATGAACCGTTATCTTTTCAATTTTTGGACACTCATTTGCATATTCAATCATAATTTTCTATCACCCTTAATAAATGTAATATTTCCACATTCCAGAAATTTGTCTAATAAAATAAATATGGTTTTATAAATATATTTTCCATTTGTTAATATATTGTATATTTACACCACTAAACAGTTGAGTGCTTTATATCAGTTATAAAAATGTTTAAGCTAGTTGAATCCCAACAAATTAAATATAACCTCTGCATATATATATATATATATATATATATGCAGAGGCTTAGACTCACCTGATCAACGTAACAATTGTTAATACTATAAATAAAACCCTCTTTGTACAGCCGACCATGTTGTTCTTCAATCTTTCACTATATATATATATATATAAATATGTATGTAAATATATATATATATATATATATATATATATATATATATATATATATATATAATACACACACACACACACATATATATATATATATATATATAATATATAATACATATATAATATGTATGTAAATATATATATATATATATATATATATATATATAATACACACACACACACACACACACATATATATATATATATATATAACACACACACACACACACGTATATATATATAATATATAATACATATATAATATGTATGTAAATATATATATATATATATAATACACACACACACATATATATATATATATATGTGTGTGTGTGTGTGTATGTGTGTGTATATTATACATATATATATATATATATACATACATACATACATACATACATATATATATATAGTAAAAGATTGAAGAGCAACATGGTCGGCTGTACAAAGAGGGTTTTGTTTATAGTATTAACAATTGTATCGTTGATCAGGTAAGTCTAAGCGCCGCTAATCCCTCGAAGTTGCGTCACCTGACCTTAAATACAGTGTTTGCCTATTATGAAATAATCGGTATACTGGAGGGTTTATCACATGACATCACTACATGACTATGGAAACATCTTGTTGAGTCAAACAGCTCCGTACGTTAAAACTATCCACGATACAGAGTACTCACAATTTCTAACTGGATTACCTAACACGATAACTTGTTATCCCATATATACATATATATATATATATATCAAGTAAGTATGTTTTGAAACAGTGAGCAGGTTTGAAATTAGAAAATATATAGCTTTCACCGTATTATTGACTAAAGGAATTTTAGCCTGATAATTGGGTTTATAACCCACAGATAAATGGAAAAAGATGAGTATTGACGTACATGGGAGTCGAACCCACATCTTTGGTTATCGCGACCACTCTTCTACCATTACACCAACACATCACCCATCTCTTTTCATTCAAATTAGAAACTACATTCTTAGCGAGTTTAAATGGCAAGTAAGTATGTTTTCAAACAGTGAGCAGGTTTGAAATTAGAAAATATATAGCTAATAGAGTACTCTTCGTTCAATTGGATAAACCAAATTATGTAATTTTGATTTACTGTAATGCGCTTATTAGCAAACATGCAACCTCTTATTTGCTGTAATTTGTCAAGAACTATCGTAATTGAATCTACTGAACATGTTAATTACTATATGAATAACATTCATGATTTCAAGCGATTTTTCTCCTTCTATCTAGAAGTTAAAGATATTAAAAGATTATAAATTACCATTTTCATCAATTTCCTTTTAATATGCATTTTTTTCTAACATTCTAATCGGGAGTTTTATCCAAATAATTCTAAAATTTCTGTTCATGAAAACATCATAATGAACGAAAACTGTACGAAAATTAATTTGTTTCTCAATATAAAATTTGATTTCATTTTTCATGATGGGCTATTCGTAGTTTCACTTTGTATATTACTGGTATCTATTTATCGGTTTAATCAATAAAATCTGACCTGTCAATATCAACAGTATGTAATTAATTTATAAATGAGTCATTTTATATTCCTTGATTGATCTGCATTTCGAAACGTTTATAAGGGCAATTAATTGAACAGAATGTAATGCACGATTTTTATTGTAACCTAAGTATTGAAGGATTTTAGAAGCAAACCAGACTGAAATCGACCTCAATAAGATTAGACGTCAGAATTCAAATGGATATAGAATGAAGCGTTTACAGTTTCGAAGTTGTAGTTATTTATTTGATCAACGGTACATAAGAATTTGAAAAATTAGCATATAAGTGGCTACTGAAACAAATCAAATATATTATTGTAACTTTATGCTCAATATCGTTCATAGTGGTATAGTGAGAGTCAATGGATTCAAAAGGCTTGCGTGGGTAACTAATTTCATTGAGAATCTTGAGCTTGTGTGACACCATTGTAGAGGATATTTGCCAAGAATTCCACACAATTGGCATCTTATTACAGGTATTATGAATGGAAATCGAACTTCTAAAACATTCTGACAAACTGCCGTCTTGCAAATAAACGTGGGAATATAAATACTTTGTATTGCACACCACTGAATTAATATACACCGTCACTATCACTGAATGTAATATGCAATCCTGCGTGTGGCATTATTATATTAATTTAATCTACTCAGAAGTAACGCTTTACTCGAAAACATATTAAAGGAATTGTATTATGATGAGTATGTTGTGCTTGGTCTGACTCTATGAAGTTTATAGGAAGATCAAATGTATAATTAGCAATGGTTTCCCCATTGACTGATTTGGATTTGTTCATCCATAACAGAAAATATTTAAACATCATAGCGTTCAGCAAAATATTATTGTAAGCAACACAGGCTCAACAATGTTATTCATACAATATTTCACTGAACCATTTTAAAACATCACACATACAAAGTCACACTCGCACTCACATATATATATATATACATATATATATATATAAATCTATATATATATATACATATGTTTATATATATATATATATGAATATATATATATATATATATATAAATATATATATGGATATATATGGATATATTTATATGTGTGTGTGTGTGTGTGTGTGTGTGTGTGTGTGTGTGTGTGTGTGTATGTGTGTGTGTGTGTGTGTGTGTGTGTGTGTGTGTGTGTGTGTGTGTGTGTGTATGTTTGTGTGCGTGTGTGTGTGTGCGTGTGTGTTTATATACAAGTACAATATCAAATTGGTTTACGATAGCATATGCTGCTTGGATTATTGTAATATTCAAAATTACAGTAAATGCAAAGTTCCAAATTCTTTGGTGGCACTTAGCATATAGAGGAATATAGGGAAATCATCATAGATATGGATTTATTGGATGTATGTTTGTATACCCATGTAAGAAAGCAATTACGAACCCTTCACAGCAAAATCAGTTATCTATTTTTAACGGATATATTCGTCACAGATACTCTGCCCGGAGACAAATGTTTTTTACATGATTAAATTTATTACATCTTTTGACAGAAAACGTCAAATTGCTGGTGAACTGGCAATAAAACGTCAGGAGTTGAAAGAAGAAAAGTAAGTGTAACTAGATATACACATCCCTTGAAAATTGCTTGTCGGAGAGAGTTTACATTTAATTTGGCTTTTTAATGTCATTGTAAAGTATATCTGAATAGATTGGCAAACCTTATAGTATTTGTTTAATAAATAAATGAAAATGAAAATATCATGATGAACAGGGCATACAAATTCAGGAGAGCATACGCAACACGCTACTAATTATTTAAATTTTCTTTGAAAACAGTGTCACATAAAAGAAAAGTATACTGAAATGTTGTTAGTATTCATTAAATGCAAAAATATCACATACTATTCATTCTACACCGGTACGGTGTTACCATATTTATGCAAGGTTTTAGGGTCACGTATATACGGGGTGAAACATTTTAAATGTTAATATGTATATATATTTCCATTGGTATCCATATAGTATCACTATTTCAGAAATTGCATCTGTTATCACAAGCATATTACGTATATACAATAATGGAGGGGGAGGGGGGATTTGTTATGGATGACATTAATAATCATTTTTCAATACAGTAATTCTTTGATGATAATATATATATATATTTTTAAACAGAATGCCTATCTATAAATGTTACAGCTACATCCGCTATTCTTTCAGCTTTCGACGTTTCTGGTCGTTGTAGTTCATACCAGCATTCGGAGACGTAATTTATCTTGTGGTTCGTTTTTGTAAAAACAATAATTTTCAATGATGATTACGCATAGTTGTTGCACAGAATTATCCATAACAGTTATTGTAATATGTGGAATTCTGTCGAATAAAACCAAAATCATTACATTTATCAATCCCGAGACGTAGCTGGTAATAAAATATTATACAACGAAGAATTGAATTGTTGAATAAACGTACACATGACTCAAAAAGCTTATGGATTAATATACAAATTGTAACGTGTGACCTACGTCTGACATAAAATTACGTAAACGTCTATTGCATAAACATTACACATATTTTATATATCTAAAGCGATATATTTAATGGTAAAACTAGTAGAAATAATCTACTTTCTTTAAGTCATCATGATATGTGATTATGAGCAGCGAAAAGGAAATAATTAATAGGAATGTATATTCAACTTTGCAGTAAATATATAACTGGTGCAGCAGAAAACTGAAGAATGCCTATAGAAGTTATGAAGAGAAACAATATTGGATAAGCAGATAAAACTGCAATACAGATTTTTCATGAAACATATATCTACATTAAATTAGGCGGGATATCCCAGGAAATAAGTTTACATATATTGGAAGGAAAACAAATGTAAATCTGCTGGAAAGTACAACTTTCGCACAAAAAACAAAATTTATAACATTCGTAGGAAAACCAAGTCAACTGAGACTAACGATACTATACGACTTGGGTCTGGAATCAGCTAGGGCTGTGATTGCTGTGATAATTCTAACTCTGACATTCTGCATTCTGTGAAACGTCGGCTTCTCTGCCTGAGTGAAGTAAGATTGTCGTCCACCATGTCATATTTCAAGAAAGATGAGGGCTGTGTTTGGTAAACAAACACGGGTGTACGCCCTAAAGTCTAAACGTAGAACAGAAATAAACAGCTCACAAAGAAACTGATTAGTTTACCAATAAAGGAATATTGAATGGTCTATGTAGTTGATATGAAGCTTCTTGCTGCCTTGATGTCTCCATATGAATGCCCGAGTATTTGTGTTCGGATAAATGGTGCTAAATCAAAACCATTCAATGTAGAAGTCGTACTCAAACAAGGGTGCATACTGAAACCTCTCATGTTCAATATTTACATCAACAGGATTGATATGCACAGCCGGGCTGGAAGTGGTATCATTATAGGAGGATGTAAAATCAGTCGGCTGAAATTTGCAGATGACATGGTGTTACTTAACACGACAGAAGATGATCTTAGGCTAACACTTCATAGGTTTGATGCTGAGTGCAGCATGACTAGAATGAAAATCACCGTCGCAGCACTGATGTTCATTCTAGGAAACCTGCGTAGTGTACTCTACATGTGAATGGCGTTCCACTAAAGCTGGTAGAGATGTTCAGTATTTATGTTCGTGTTCGTAAGTGATGAAATGTAGGAGAATGAATGAAGTGCAAGAATTGCAAAGGCTGATGAAATCATGCGCCAGCATCAGCATTCGGTAATCACAAGTATGGATGTAGGATTAGAAGCCAAACTCTCAGTAAGAAATCGGTTTTCGAGCTAACCGTTTCTTCTGGTCATGACTCTTGGCTAATACGGTCGCGAATACAAACGGCCGAAAAGGGTTTCCTCCGAAGGGCATGTGGTTAGAATGGTTCAGGAAAGGATTGCTGGACTGATGTTACGGTGAAAAATAAACGACAGAAAACCCAGGAGTAGACCCCGAGCAATATGGTCGGGCATGCTTAGGGATCCAGCCAGATCAGTAAGAAATGGTTGGTTCTGACAGGACCCGCTGGAAAAGTGTTTGAAGACAATATAGGTTAAGAAGAAAACGAAGAAGACTACGACGACGAGAACGAAGACGACAATAAACCACATTGAATAACAATTGGAAATCATCAAAGTTATGATTCATTTCACAAAATATTTTATAGATGAAAAGGCAAAATGAATAAAGACAACGAAGAAAAAAATAAAATAGTAATAAAACTGATAATGATAATAATAATTATAAACATTGTTTTCATTCGTTGGACTAAAATGCTGACATATAGGGGACAATACAATAGACGGGTACAGTTGGGGTTTCACCCAAAAATCGAGTGAAAAATATGGAAAAGAATACCAAAAACAATAAAAATACTACAATAAACATTCTCCAAAGGGGGTATAACAACCCATATGCGACTCAGGCACTCCACAACTCCTAACCCAGCCGATACATAGACGGCTCATTTTATGGACACCCCTCTCATTTTCAAATTGACGAAAGAGTAGGCGCTTGCTCAGACCAAGCTCATTAAGACGGGCCAGTCGCGTCACATACACTCACATTTTAGCAAATCTACTGGGTTCGAGCAACACTTCCGTCTCCACCTTCATATTCCATTACAAGTGAAGCTTGAAAACGTCGATGAGGGTTTGGCTAAAGAGAAAAGTATCTTTTTCAGTCCTTGGAAACTGGTCCACCATAAAACTTCTTTCACTACCGCCACCAGAAAGAAGAATATTGCCTGCCTTTCACGGGCAAAAGAAGTCGGCATGGCGATCTTCATTATGGACTGGGGCGATAACCGGATCCGTTCTACAGGCGACAAAAGCTGTTAGACGTAACTCCGCAAGTCAGCAATGCATGGACACAGGTCAAGGCTGGGTGTCAGAACAGTTTCGTTTCTCTGCGCGCATCTCGGGTAGGTCTTTCCGACAGCATATCCGAGCTAATAGAGTTTATTTTGAACCAGCATTCCCGCTCTGTCGCACTGCAGAGCGAAGTATTTGTGGAAGTAATCCATAATCGCCGACGCGAAAGCACTCAGGACAGACTGGTCAGTTAGATTTGGTCGATGTCTTGAGCATTTCCACGTGAGACATCGCACTTTCCTACCACTAATCCTCTATAAAACTGGAGAAGAAGGATGTAAATGGCTTCTGTTGGTATATTGAAAACAACGATGATAAGTTATATTCTTGTTGCAATGTAATATTGTAAAATTCATTCAAAACACTGCCGGACCAAGTAGGAATTCAAATAAGTCAGTTTAGGAAAATAGAAAGGAAAGAGATGTACAGGCCACTTATTAGAGATATTTAATATTATATTAATAACGTTAGAATAGAGAAAATAAAGTGTCTGAATGAAAACAATAGGTTTTGTATGTTGTAAGAGAAGTATTAATAGTTGCACCTCAGGGAGGGGTATTATGGATTAATTATGGACATTGGACAGCGAACAAACAGGGAAGTCTCCTTTGTGCAGATTGTGTGATGCAAAACGAGACACTATGACCTACAGTGTTATTGAAGAAGTAGATGAGGAAGCAAGAATTGTACACAGTGTGTGGAATGTTTTGGCTTGACGCTTGCCCTCCGCGTTTACTATTATTTTATAGCTATCAAATATCATTACGATTATCTATTGCACTTAGATATCTTATATTTCCTACGTATATGAGAGAATAAATAAAAACGAGGAAGAGATACGTTTAGAAATAATAACTGGATGACATGTAACATGTCTATCTTTTCAAAATAGTCAAATGATATACCCTCTATCATGCAGAGTACTTTACCAAAGATGCGAACAATATTCTGACAAATACTAATGATTTTAAAGCATGCACCTCGAATTTCCTTCGGTGATATTAAAGATTAAATTTCAATAACTTCCCTTATCTCTCTTCTCTCTATCTATTTCCCTTAGGAGCACTCATATTTCTCTTTCGCTTCATACATACATACATGCATACATACATACACACATACATACATACATACATACATATATATGCAAAAGTAATATTTAATTTGTTCGGATTCAACAAGCTTAAAAGTTTTATAACTGATATAAAGCAGTCAACAGTGACTGGAGTAAATATTCAATATATTAATAAATGGAAACTATATATATAAAACCATAATTATTTTATTATATATATGTCAAGGGCAACCAAGGCAAATTTTGGTGCGCTTTCATCAGATAAAATACAAAATGTGTTTTATAAATGTTGACATACCCGCGGAAAAACAACCTTGACGGTTGAAGGTTCCCTACATAGTACATATATATATATATATATATATATATATATATATATATATATATATATATATATTATTCCACAGGTGCTATGTCACATGCTTCTGATATTCTCAGACATGACATCTTTTAATCTAATTTTGGTAGTATATGTATATGTGTGCGTATATATATATATAAATATATATATATATATACATATATATATATATATATATATATAAATATATATATATTGTGTGTATGTATGTGTGTGTATATATGTGTGTGTACATGTGTGTGCGTACGTGTGTGTGTGTGTGTGTGTGTGTCTGTGTGTAAATATTCTTGAAATATGAACCTTACAATCTGTTTTGAAATATAAACTGACAATATAATGTGTATATACGCATTGCTATTAAATGATTATTTGAAAGTAGTTAGATATACTTGTATGCATATATGCAAATACGGAAGCAGTCAGGTCTATATGTATGTTTAAACGTATGTGTCTATGACCACACAATTAATAGCCCATAATATATGTTTGGTAATCCAGTTTGGGAATCTGGTTAATCCACCACCTTCCATACATTCACTAGCCGATAAGTAGACATTTGTCAACATATTTTGAGCGATTGACGTCCTTCATACAATTATTAATTGTTCATAATTTTCTTAAATTTGTCATCATAATTTGACATCAATACTTGAACTCAAGAAGGTCAGTGTATATATTCAGAGTTGTAATGTCGCATTCATTTTCAGATATTACTGGAAGAGTTTAGAATTATTATTTTCGTTATGTGAAAATAAGGGTGTTAGATTAGCAGAATATTTACGGCATCGGTCAAATACCTGCGGCAAATACTGAGATAACAGCATAGATTTGCTAAGGGGCTCCTGTGTATATTGCATGAATTCCCAAACCCTACGCTATTCCATCATCAATCGATATATGTAAATTATGCTCTGCATCAAATAATACATATAGATAACCTTAGTTGGTTGATTTCCAAATGCATGGCTTTTTTTGAATATTTCCCAGTTGTATTTTCATATGTTGAAGGGCATAATAAGCAAACGATGTGAGCTATGATTCATCTTGGAGCAAATTTCTTTTCTAGATGTACGGAAACACATTAATATGGTTCCTTTAAATTCTCTAACAAATGGACATGCAATTGTGATTCCTCTTGAGGTATTCTAAGGTATGTGGTTTTCGCTTCATTTTGAGATGGTGTTTCAAAGATTTATAGTTTTTATAATAACTTTTATAATAACAAAATGTCGGAGAATTCACCTTCATGTCGTCTTCGAAATTGTTTGGTCCGGTAATAATTTGAAGGCAGGTAAAGAGTTATCACCAGATATTAAAAAAAAAATTGAACTGGTCTGTTATGTACATTTCTATGTATTATATGTATAACATATATTTAAACATAATCTGCGTTTACAAAATCCGTGTGACGTAGATGCAGGTTTACATAAACATTAATGAGTTTTTGTTATAAATATTTATGTTAAATTTGATAATATAGAAAGGAACAAGTGTTGCTTAGAAGTGTTGATTAAAAGGCAACTACAGAATATAATAGTTATAGTAAGATAACAAAGATGTATTTTCACTAAAACAGATAAGAACCCCCCCCCCCCCTATATCTATCTTTCCACACTCATACAAATATATACATACACATATATATATATATATGTTTCGAAAGATATTCCTACTTGATATATATATATATGTATATATATATATATATATATATATAATATGGAAAACGAAGAATCAGTGATGCATCGAAACACGTATTACAATTGTTTATCCGGCGAACAGCTCGAAGTGCAATCTATTCCTTCATACATTTCTTTTTTTCTGTCCCTATTAGCCTACCATAATTCTGCTTAAGTCAGTTTTTTAGATATCGTTATATAAATGATAGTAGAACATTTCATTCCTTTATATATATATTTGTAGTGAAATATTAATGTTTATAAATTTTGATTACTTAAACCATTGCTAATATTGTATTGCCTTATTAGATATTTTAAATATTTTCAATATTAATTTATCAAATAGGGTTTTCGAGTCATTTACCTGGGTTGTTTCCTAAGTTTTTACTTAACTGCATGTGAGACCTAAGTAAATACCTTTGTTTTCGTTTTTTAATTTCCGGTTGATTGTATTTATTTATTTATTTATTTATTTATTAATACTACTGTGCATTCTATTTTCTGTCTGGCCATTATTCACTCATCCACATATATGTCGGTTTACCAACCTTGTAATTATAAGTAATTATATATTATATTATGTTCATTATTTTATATTGTAGTTGTTATTGTACTATTGATCCATATTACTTACCGTTGATTTTATGTACCATTATGATATGTTAAATGTTATATATCATGTAAAATGTTTATATTTTTGTACCATCATAATTTTGGGTATTGTACAATTTATATTTTTTCTCACCTACTCTGTAACTCTTTATGAATTGATTTGTTAACTTACATGCCATTATATATTATATATATTATTATGTTATTGTTATAGTATTATTGAGACATCTATATTGTTTGTGTAAATTAATCGGAGATTATCTATTATATTATATTATATATTATATAATTATATAGTTTATTATATATTATATGTGTTACTTTTAATCATTTCATTACTTCATGTATATTAGATATACGTAGTATTATTATTTTTATTCCTATCATGCTTACTTATATTTAAAATCTTAATAAGGTCTAATTTGTGCGGTTAATGATGGATATGTGTATTGATGTATATGTATATGTGCGTACATGTGCGTACATATATACATATGTATATTGTGCCTTTTAATTTTAATTTTTATTTTAATATTGTTACAAGTATATTATATTATATTATATAGTATTATATATAATTCCCGCTCTATATAACCACCTTTGTTTAGCTCTAGGTTTTTTTTTCTGCTTTGGACTATATTTGTAATATGGTTCTAAATGTTATACACCTCCTTAGTGATTTTTATTATATATGTTTACCCATAATCTTGCAATACTTTAGTGTATGTACACTCCATATTCTTCGGAGCTTTCGGCTTGTATTGGCCGATAGTACTTGTTGTTTTAATTGTTTTAATTGCCCTGGTGAGTCCTTAATAGGACGAAACGTTGTTGGCTAATAAAGACTTTTGATGTATTGAAGGCTTCTTTGATTTATTTTCATAATATATATTTATATATATATATATATATATATATATATATATATATATATATATATATATATATATATATATATATAGAGAGAGAGAGAGAGAGAGAGAGAGAGAGAGAGAGAGAGAGAGAGAGAGAGAGAGAGAGGTGTAACACACGATTTGTGATATATTAGTAAAAAGTAAAAGAAAATGATGACACATTTTCCCAGTGAAAAATATTTTAATTAGGAATAAGTATAAATTAGTAATTAGTATTAGTTATTATTCAGTTTTAGTGTAAAATTTTTACCGGTTGCGCAATTCTTATGCTTTTCAAGAATAATTTTGCTCTAATCTGATCAGTTTGGTAAATTCTTCCTGTTTTATGTGAAAAAGTTGGCTTGGGAGGTATTAAAATGTGGTTGGTTGTTGAATGCCACCTGAATAAGCACTATAAATTTCGCGCCAATTTGTGTTGCAATAATTCTTGTATTCAAAACAATTTTGATTGGTCTGTAAATGTCACATGAATGTTTAAATTGATTTTAGCGCGAACTGGTTTCGCGCCAAATGTAGGTTTGTCGAAAAGTGTCCTTTTCCGCTTGATTGAGTTGCAGTCATGTTGAGAGGTCAAGAATTCAGGTGTCTATTAAGACAAATATGAGTGGATCATTGTTGTGATAATGGAAATTAATCGGTCAGTAGGAATGTGTGTGGGTGGGGTGGGTGGGGATTATTTTAACATGTTGAAACATATTTTTCAGCTCTTGTCTTTTACGGAGATGTGTGTGTGTCTACCTGTATGATAGTGTGCGTGCGTGCATGAGCGTCCGTTTGTGTGGATGGACCCGTATGTTTGTGGTACTGGTAAAAATGGCGTACATTATTCGAAATTTTCAGTCATTTGCAAAACGATTCTCCCCAAAAAACATCAGTAACATCAATAATAACAGAGGTGAAATGATGTATGGTATTGTCATAACAATAGGGCGTGTGTGAGTCCAGATTTTACGTACTGCAAGGGGAATCCATTACGCCCTGCCGTATGGGATACTTGTGTACAAATATGTATGCGCCCATCAATGTACAATACATGTGTGCGTATGTGTATGTGTGGGTGCCCACTGGTGTATATCTATAAACATCAAAGCGCATGCAAAAAAAAAAATATATATATACACACAAAAACAAGCACAAAAACATATATATACGGTAGTAAAAATTAGGTGGAAATATCGAAGAACAAACCACTTAGTCCACAGGACGAGTTTAGTATCAATAATTAAAATAGTGACTTAAACAGGTACACAAGTTTCGTTGGGTTCTGGACACCAACTCATTCAGAAAAACAAAATAAAAACAAAATTAATTTTCACTTTATTTTTATTTTTCTTATGACTGACGAAATGAGTTGGTGTCCAGAACACGACGGAATTTGTATTTCTTTAAGTCCCTGTTGTGATCATATGTATATATATATATTTTTCATATATTTACCTAAACTGCGATTCTATGTTTCTCTCTTTCTCTCTGACTGCTCCCTCGTTCTCTCTGTTTCTCTGACTTTCTTTCGTCCCCTCTGCCAGTTAACACTTTCTCTCAACTGACCTCTTCCTCGCACTTCCACTCACTCACTCTCTATTTCTACCCTTCTTACTTCCTCTCGTTCGCTAGGAGTCAGATTTTCCTTCTTTCTCACATCGCACTCACAGCGAAAGGTCTGTTTCCTACACGCTCATGAATTCACCCAGTTTATACTGATCGAATAACCATGTTGCTTGTTTTTCTTCCCATCTTCGGTTAGCCTTCCCTTCGTGTTGTTTACTCGTCTCACTTGCTTTACGCGTTTCACTTGTCCCAATAACTTATTTTAGTTATTGCCCGCACCAGCGTGACGTATATGATTTTTAATGCGATGAAATACCAATGATCGTTGGCAAATCACTGATGAGGGACTAATTTTATAATATGTAATCCATGTGCAACCATGCAGCATTCTTCTCCCCATATTTTTCATATATATATATATATATATATATATATATATATATATATATATATATATATATATATATAGGAACCAGTAAGACCCCGACAGCTGAGCTTAACGGCTTGAGCTCAGCTGTCGGGGTCTTACTGGTTCATATTACCCACTCTACTACCTCAAGTATTGAGTACTTTGATGCGTTATGGTCCACCTGGTTCCTTACCACATTTCCTTCGTTATATATATATATATGTGTGTATATACGTATATATGTATAAATATATATGTATATATCATTACGACAGGGACATACATAGGTACAAATTCCGTTGGGTTCTGGACAACAAATCGTTTAGTCAGTCATAAGAGAAATTGAAATGAAAATTACTTTTGTTTTTATTTTTATTTTGCTGAATGAGTTGGTAGCATTAAACTATGCGTGACCTAATGCTAGCATCATTTAATTGGGTGACGTTATTGGCCAGGAATATAGGGTATTTTAGCTTCCTATTCCTAAAAGAGTGGAGATGCGCTCGAAATCTAGTCTTTACCAACCAAGTGGTGGCCTCTATGTAATATTTGACCCTGTTGTAGCTAGTAACAGTAAATCTATACCATTTTTAGTTAGGCATTGGCCCCGGAGCGGATTGTTAGCACGGTTAGGACAGTTGCAGTGGTTACTACGGTCCCCTCAAAAGTGGTGGAGACATCGCAATAATATTATCATTAATATTATTATTATTATTATTATTATTATTATTATTGTTCTTTGAGTCTCAGTCATTGATGTTAGTTAACTGGAAAGTTTGTTGAAATGAATATCAAGTCACTACCTGCAGTCTCAGATATTCAGGACGTATCGGAGGTGTCTTGCTATTCCCAGCAAGCATGCCTTTTGAAGCGTTCCAAAAAGCGTGGCGGGGCCAATTTTCTATAACCATCCCTGGAAACGTTTTGAGATAGTACCTAGTGCGCCTATGACAATCGGGACCACTTTGACTTCATCGCAGTTCCAAATCCTTTTTACCTCCCACTTTAAGTCCTGGTATCGGTTAATTTTCTCCCTCTCCTTCTCTTGCACTCTCGTGTCGAATGGGCAGGCCACATCCTCAATCAGGCACGATCTTTTTTCTTTGTCCAAAACCACCAGGTCAGGTCTATTGTGTTCCAGTTTCTTGTCCATCTGTATCCTAAAATCCCACAGCACCTTCACCTGATCGTTTTCCATCACCTACTCTGTTGTATGCTCATACCACTTCTCAGAATGTGGTAAATTGTTTACTTTGCATAGGTGCCAGTGGATCACCCTGCCCATCACATCATGCCTCCAGCCCTTATAGTGAGTCTGGGCTAGGTGTTTACACTCGGATACAATGTGAGCCACAGTCTCGTCTCTCTCTCCACAGATCCTGCACAGTGGGCTAGCCTCCTCCTTGTAAATATAGTGTTTCAACCAATTCGTCTTGAGGGCCTGCTCTTGCGCAGCCATTAGCATTCCTTCTGTAGCCTTTTTAAGGTCTCCTCTTTTCAACCAGTTCAATGTCTGTGGATCTTTGAATTCAGTTTTCTCAAAGAAGGTACTATGAAGGGATTTTTCATGAAGGCTGCTCTTCCTCCTTGTTGTTATTTCCTTCCTGAATATCCCCTGGTCTATTGTCCTCTCCTTCAATACAGTTTTGAGCATTGGCTCCTTACTATCAGTCACGTATTTGTGTAGATTGTTTTTTCTCCATCTGAACACAGTCATCTATGCTGATAAGACATCTACCACCTTCAGATCTCCTTAAGTAGAGTCTATCGACATCACTCCTCTTGTGGAACATGTTGTAGATAGTCAATAGCTTCCTAGTCTTCCTATCCATTTCTTTTTCTTCAGCAACATCCCATCTCAGAATTCCCGCACTGTATCTAGTAATAGACACAGCTCGGGAATTTACTGCACTTATGGCATTCCTACTGTTCAGATGTGACTTTAATACGCTCCTTACTCTCCGAATGTATTCAGATCTTATCAATTCCTTCATTTTTTTGTTCTTGATTTCATCAGCCTCCAGAACACCCAAATACTTGTATCCTTCTTCAGTGTCAATTTCCTTTATCATTTCACCTGTTGGTACCTGTTGGTACCTGTATTCCGTTTCTTCTGCTCAATTTACCCCTCTTCATCACAAGGACTCCACACTTACTAATACCAAAATGCATACATATATCATTGCTGAAAATACGGACAGTGTCAACAAGCACATACAACTCCTCACTCTTCCCGAAGAGCTTAAGATCGTCCATGAAGAGGAGGTGATTGATGGTAAGCTCTCCCTTTCCCAACTTGTATCCTGCTCTCACTTTTCGCACTACAATGGTCAGGGGCATCAGGGCAAGGACAAACAATAGAGGGGACAGACTATCTCCCTGGAAGATACCTCTCTTGATCTTCACGCCTCCCAAGGATTCTCCAGCTGATGTTAACTCTGTTTTCCAGGACATCATAATTTTGCCCAACAACTGTATGATGTTATCTGCCACCTTGAAGATCTCTAGGCTTTTGGTTATCCAAGAATGAGGCACCATGTCAAATGCCTTTTTGTAGTCTATCCATCATTATTATTATTATTATTATTATTTGCATTTATCTTGCTTTATGTGCATACGAGTTATCACCATGTCACAACCAGTGACCTCAAGAGACAACAAGCTCCGCCATGTTCAAGAAAGAACATACATATTCACACATGCATCCTTAGTGTTTAGACTTGTGATGTACTTATAATTGCAGTTCCCATTAGTACTATCTTTTGTATTCCTCATATACGCGGGATTCCTGGGATTTGCGATAAGTAGTCGTTAGACCCCTTAGGTATCATTCCCAGAGCGCCTACAACCACTGGTATTGTTTTAGTTCTCAACTTCCACATTTTTCCAATTTCTATCTCCAGGTCCTTATACTTGCTCAATTTTTCAAATGTTTTTATAGATACATTCTTGTCTATTGGAACAGACATATCAATTAGCAGGCATACCCTCCTTTGAAAGTCCTTCAATATTATATCAGGTCTATTTGCATCTATTTTTCGGTCTGTTTGGATGCTAAAGTTCCACAAGATTGAGATGTGATATTTTTCAAGTATGGGAGGTGGTTGATGCTCCCACCAATTCTTTTGATGGGGCAGGTCAAAATGCTTACACATTATCCAATCTATGTATGTAATGTGCAGCTCTGTCATGCCTGTTTAGGTATTCGGTTGGAGCTATAGGACTGCACATTGAAATTATATGGTCAATGGTCTCTGGTTGTTTTTTGCATACACGGCATAATGGGCTGCACCCATTTTTTATTATGTTGGCTTGGTAATTTTTTGTTGGCAGACACTGATCTTGTGCTGATATAATCAGTCCTTCAGTCTCCGATTTCACTCCAGAGCATGCCAACCACTGATGGGTTAAAGTTTTGTCAACATCAGGATTGTTAGCTCGCTCTGGGTATTTTCCATACAGAGGCTTTTCTTGCCATTTCTTAGCCAGTTTCTGTAGCAGTTCTTTCTTTGCAGTTACTTTTACCTGCTTTGCTTTTTCTGTGTTTTCCATTTCAGCAGTAAATGGGACTTCTGAAATGTGTAGTCCATTACTGTATCTTTGTGCATCTTTTGTAATGGAATATGATCTTTTGGTGCTTTCGTGTTTCAAAACGAGTTTGAGCATCCAATCATGTGATTCCCACGAGTTTGATCATCCAATCATGGGATTATTATTATTATTATTATTATTATTATTATTGTTATTGTTATTCCTTGAATCTCAGTCATTGATGTTGGTTAACTGGAAAGTCCGTTGGATTGAATATCAAGCCACTACCTGCAGCCTCAGATATTCAGGACGTATCGGAGGGTTCTTGCTGTTCCAAGCAAGCATGCCTTTTGAAGCGTTCCAAAAAGCGTGAAGGGGCCGATTTTCTTTAACCATCCCTGGAAACCTTTGGAGATAGTCCCCAGTGCGCCTATGACAATCGGGATCACTTTGACTTCATGGCAGTTCCAAATCCTTTTCACCTCCCACTTTAGGTCCTGGTATCGGTTAATTTTCTCCCTCTCCTTCTCTTGCACTCTCGTGTCGAACGGGCAGGCCACATCCACAATCAGGCACGATCTTTTTTCTTTGTCCACAACCACTAGGTCAGGTCTATTGTGTTCCAGTTTTTTGTCCGTCTGTATCCTAAAATCCCACAGCACCTTCACCTGACTGTTCTCCATCACCGCCTCTGGCCTATGCTCATACCATTTCTCAGAATGTGGTAGATTGTTTACTTTGCACAGGTGCCAGTGGATCACCCTGCCCATCACATCGTGTCTCCAGCCCTTATAGTGGGTCTGGGCTAGGTGTTTACACTCGGACACAATGTGAGCCACAGTCTCCTCTCTCTCTCCACAGATCCTGCACAGTGGGCTAGCCTCCTCCTTGTAGATATGGTGCTTCAACTACTTCGTTTTGAGGGCCTGCTCCTGCGCAGCCATTAGCATTCCTTCTGTAGCCTTTTTGAGGTCTCCTCTTCTCAACCAGTTCCATGTCTGTGGATCTCTAAATTCAGTTTTCTCAAAGAAGGTACTATGAAGGGATTTTCCCTTAAGGCTGCTCTTTCTCCTTGATGTTATTTCCTCCTTGGATATCCCCTGGCCTACTGTCCCCTCCTTCAGTACAGCTCTGAGCATTGGCTCCTTACTATAGGTCACGTATTTGTATAGGTTGTTTTTCTCCATCTGAACACAGTCCTCTATGCTGATAAGACCTCTTCCACGCTCAGATCTCCTTAGGTAGAGTCTATCGACATCACTCCTCTTGTGGAACATGTTGTAGATAGTCAATAGCTTCCTAGTCTTCCTATCCATTTCTTTTTGTTCAGCAACATTCCATCTCAGAATTCCCGCACTGTACCTAATAATAGACACAGCTCGGGAATTTACTGCGCTTATGGCATTTCTGCTGTTCAGATGTGACTTCAATACGCTCCTTACTCTCCGAATGTATTCAGTTCTTAACAATTCCTTCATTTTTTTGTTCTTTATGCCATCAGCCTCCAGAACGCCCAAATACTTGTATCCCTCCTCAGAGTCAATTTCCTTTATCATCTCACCTGTTGGTATCTGGATCCCGTTACTTCTGCTCAACCTACCCCTCTTCATCACAATGACTCCACATTTACCAATACCAAACTGCATACATATATCACTGCTGAAAATACGGACAGTGTCAACAAGCACATCCAACTCCTTCTCACTTTTCCCGAAGAGCTTAAGATCGTCCATGAAGAGGAGGTGATTGATGGTAAGCTCTCCCCTTCCCAACTTGTATCCTGCTCTCACTTTTCGCAGCATAATGGTCAAGGGCATCAGGGCAAGGACAAACAACAGAGGGGACAGGCTATCTCCCTGGAAGATACCTCTCTTGATCTTCACGCTTCCCAAGGATACTCCAGTTGATGTCAACTCTGTCTCCCAGGACCCCATACTCCTGCCCAGCAACTGTCTGATGTTATCTGCCACCCTGAAGATCTCCAGGCTTTTGGTGAACCAGGAATGAGGCACCATGTCAAATGCCTTTCTGTAGTCTATCCATCCCATGGCAAGATCAGTGTGTCTCCTCCTGCAATTCCCCATTACCATCTTATCAATAAGCAACTGGTCCTTTGTACCACGTGACTTCTTTCGGCATCCTTTCTGTTCGTCCGGTAACAAGTTGTTTGTGTGGAGGTGATTGTAGATTTCCTCACACACAATGCTCGTCAACAGTTTCCACATTACGGGCAGACATGTGATAGGTCTATAGTTGGTAACATCATTACCCTTGATTCGGTCTTTCATTATCAGAACTGTGGTACCTTTTGTCAACCACTCTGGCACCTCACCCGACACCAAGCAGTCATTGAACATGGCCGTCAGCTTCGGGTGGAGGGATGTTAAATGTTTAATCCAATACCCCTGCACACCATCTGGGCCTGGTGATTTCCAGTTGGTTAGTTTTTTGGCTTGCCCCTTAAGAGTTTCAACTGTGATACTCAAATCAGTCTGTTGTTGTGCCTGCTCACCGATCTCCCTCTGTACTGTCTCAATCCACCCTGCCTGGGCATTGTGTCTAACATCCTGCTCCCATATTCCTCTCCAGAATGTTTTAGCTTGTTCCGCCCCAGGGATCAAGTCGTTGCCTCTTTCTTTCCCCTCAAGCTGTCCAAACAGCATCTTCTGGTTGTTGTCGAACATGCGGTTCTGTTTATACTGACTGACTCTGTTCTCGTATCGCCTGATTTTGGCACTCTTTGCTACAATGCGTTGCTTCAATTCCTCTATGATAATATTTAACTTTTTACTCCTAGTTTTGTATTTTATTTCCAGTCTATTTTTAGTGCCTATGTTTTTTAGTGTCCCATTCAGTAGTGACTCAAGCTTTCCTATGTCATTTCTCATTTCCCCGATTTGCCCACTCAGTCGCTTCTTCCACCACGGCTCTGCTCTTTCTTGTCTGTTGTTTCCTCTCGCTTTTATACCAAGTAGTTTCCTCACCGTATTTGCTGTTGCTTTGAGGATATTGTTGCACTGGTGAAGACTCCTCGCCTCAAGGTATGGGATGACTTTGTTTACCTTAGCTGTTGTTTCTTTTAACTTTTTCCTGTCTACAAATCTTAGGTTCATAGGTCTCCCACTATCATTGTTCAACTCATCTACCACTAAATTTAGGATGTCAACCGAATCTTGTCCTAGCCCGTCAACATTCATCTCCTCAGTGGCCGTATCTCTGTTCCAGGTATTATTTATCTCAGTATTCAGATCATTGTCTGCTTCGGGTGGTTCCTCCGTTCTCAGGACCTCCTCACCTTCATTTCCCGCCGGCTCGCTTGTCTGGATTACTACACCCGCCATCTCCAAGCCATTCTCTCTGCTCAGTTCCTCCAGTTCCAGCTCGCTTATCCACCCATTAGTTCTTATTACCCGAGCCTGCCCGGCCAATTTTTGTTCATCTAATTTAAATAAACCAATCTCGTTCCAGATGTTATGCATCCGTCTCCTGTAGCCCCTCTCCTTGGGGTTACTTTTCAGGTAGCATTGCATAACAGTTCTATTCAATTCTTTCGTCCAGTTGGTTCTGGCCCCTTTCCTTCTTCTTCTTCATCCAACATCAGCAGTATTTGGTTGACAGTCAAGTTCCTGCTGCTGAGCCAGGGGGCACCTGTTGGGTGAGAGTCTGTCACATGACGTTCTAGTCTCCATTTCACCGTTATTCGAACTGTTTATGTTCGATATTTAAACACTCTTATCGAGGATTGGCGAATGTATGTTTACATAGCCATCTGTGGATCCGCCATCCCACTTGGCCCTTGTGTGGCATTATCACCACGCTGTATACGAACACACATAAACAAACAAACACACGGGCAGAAAGGGCCCCAAAAATGAATAAGCATAAGTTTCATTGTAATGTAGTATTCGAATGTCTGACTTAGTTTTTGTTTTTTAAGTTTTACTTTCCCCCCCCTCTTTTCTGTCCGTCCGCCTGCTTCTCTCTTCATTCTTATTTTCTTTACGTTTTTGGGGTTTCTTTTTTTGTTTTTGTTTTTCTCTGTTTGTTTTTCTCGTTTTTTGCTGTTGTTGCTGTGCTGCTTTGGTTTTGTTGTTTGTTTTTTCTTTTTTCTTTTGAGTCTATCTATATATTTTGATGCCTTCCTCTTTGTTAGTAGTAGGAATTCTATAATGTGGAAGTGGCAGCCAGCATGGAGAAGTTGGAGACTGGCAGCGTTGGCGATACTGAGACAGTGGTGGTGGTGATGTCGATACCGAGGCAGTGGTGGCGGTGATGCGACCATATTACTGTAGTGATGGTGCTGTAGCGGTGGCAGCAGCAGTGAAGGAGTCAAGGGGTGGTGGCGGCGGTGATGGGATAGTGGTGGTAATGATGGCCGTAGTGAGCGGTGGCGGTGAAGGTGAAAATGCTGTTGTGTTTAGTGTACACAGATGATGGGGTGGGTGGTGTATCTAGTTTCTGGTGTTGGTGAGTTTAGCTGTCCTATATAGTGTAGTCAGAGGAGAGGAGGGGGGGGTTCTTCTTCTTCTTCCATTTATAGCCATTTTTTTTTTGGATATATAGTGTACAATACAAAGTTGAATATTTGAATATTTGAGCCTTATAACAATATATTTTGGGTCCGAATTTTTTGGGGCTCAAGCCGGGTGCTTTACGTAGCATTTGTACTAAGAGTTGTTATTTCACAAATGATTTAAATATGTTAAAAATTCAAAACTTACGGGAGCGATTTCATGACCTCCGTCACCTCGTGCGTCTTCTTCCCTATTCTTCTTCTTCTTCTTCTTCTTCTTCTTCTTCTTCTTCTTATTATTATTATTATTATTATTATTATTATTATTATTATTATTATTCCTTGAATCCAGTCATTGATGTTAGTTAACTGGAAAGTCCGTTGGAATGAATATCAAGCCTCTACCTGCAGCCTCAGATATTCAGGACGTATCGGAGGGTTCTTGCTGTTCCCAGCAAGCATGCCTTTTGAAGCGTTCCAAAAAACGTGAAGGGGCCGATTTTCTTTAACCATCCCTGGAAACTTTTGGAGATAGTCCCCAGTGCGCCTATGACAATCGGGATCACTTTGACTTCATGGCAGTTCCAAATCCTCTTTACCTCCCACTTTAAGTCCTGGTATCGGTTAATTTTCTCCCTCTCCTTCTCTTGCACTCTCGTGTCGAATGGGCAGGCCACATCCACAATCAGGCACGATCTTTTTTCTTTGTCCAAAACCACCAATTCAGGTCTATTGTGTTCCAGTTTATTATCCGTCTGTATCCTAAAATCCCACAGCACCTTCACCTGATTGTTCTCTATCACCGCCTCTGGCCTATGCTCATACCATTTCTCAGAATGTGGTAAATTGTTTACTTTGCACAGGTGCCAGTGGATCACCCTGCCCATCACATCGTGTCTCCAGCCCTTATAGTGGGTATGGGCTAGGTGTTTACACTCGGACACAATGTGAGCCACAGTCTCCTCTCTCTCTCCACAGATCCTGCACAGTGGGCTAGCCTCCTCCTTGTAGATATGGTGCTTCAACCACTTCGTTTTGAGGGCCTGCTCCTGCGCAGCCATTAACATTCCTTCTGTAGCCTTTTTAAGGTCTCCTCTTCTCAACCAGTTCCATGTCTGTGGATCTCTAAATTCAGTTTTCTCAAAAAAGGTACTATGAAGGGATATTTCCTGAAGGCTGCTCTTTCTCCTTGATGTTATTTCCTCCTTGGACATCCCCTGGCCTATTGTCCCCTCCTTCAGTACAGTTCTGAGCACTGGCTCCTTACTATCAGTCACGTATTTGTGTAGGTTGTTTTTCTCCATCTGAACACAGTCCTCTATGCTGATAAGACCTCTTCCACCCTCAGATGTCCTTAGGTAGACTCTATCGACATCACTCCTCTTGTGGAACATGTTGTAGATAGTCAATAGCTTCCTAGTCTTCCTATCCATTTCTTTTTGTTCAGCAACATTCCATGTGAGAATTCCCGCACTGTACCTAATAATAGACACAGCTCGAGAATTTACTGCGCTTATGGCATTTCTGCTGTTCAGATGTGACTTCAATACGCTCCTTACTCTCCGAATGTATTCAGTTGTTAACAATTCCTTCATGTTTTTGTTCTTTATGTCATCAGCCTCCAGAACGCCCAAATTCGTGTATCCTTCCTCAGAGTCAATTTCCTTTATCATCTCGCCTGTTGGTATCTGGATTCCGTTATTCTGCTCACCCTACACCTCATCATCACAATGATTCCACACTTACTAATACCAAACTGCATACATATATCACTGCTGAAAATACGGACAGTGTCAACAAGCACATCCAACTCCTTCTCACTCTTCCCGAAGAGCTTAAGATCGTCCATGAAGATGAGGTGATTGATGGTAAGCCCTCCCTTTCCCAACCCGTATACTGCTCTCACATTTCGCAGTACACTGGTCAGGGGCATCAGGGCAAGGACAAACAACAGAGGGGACAGGCTATCTCCCTGGAAGTTACCTCTCTTGATCTTCACGCTTCCCAGGGATACTCCAGTTGATGTCAACTCTGTTTCCCAGGACCTCATACTGTTGCCCAACAACTGTCTGATGTTATCTGCCACCTTGAAGATCTCCAGGCTTTTGGTGATCCAAGAATGAGGCACCATGTCAAATGCCTTTCTGTAGTCTATCCATCCCATGGCAAGATTAGTGTGTCTCCTCCTGCAATTCCCCATTACCATCTTATCAATAAGTAACTGGTCCTTTGTACCACGTGACTTCTTTCGGCATCCTTTCTGTTCGTCCGGTAACAAGTTGTTTGTGTGGAGGCGATGGTAGATTTCCTCAAAAACAATGCTCGTCAACAGTTTCCACATTACGGACAGACATGTGGTAGGTCTATAGTTGGTAACATCATTACCCTTGATACGGTCTTTCATTATCAGAACTGTGGTACATTTTGTCAACCACTCTGGTACCTCACCTGACATCAAGCAGTCATTGAACATGGTTGTCAATTTCGGGTGGAGGGATGTTATATTTTTAATCCAATACCCCTGCACACCATCTGGGCTTGGTGATTTCCAGTTGGTTAGTTTTTTGGCCTGCCCCTTAAGAGTTTCAACTGTGATACTCAAATCAGTTTGTTGGTGTGCCTGCTCACCGATCTCCCTCTGTACTGTCTCAATCCACCCTGCCTGGTCATTATGTCTAACATCCTGCTCCCATATTCCTCTCCAGAATGTTTTAGTTTGTTCCGCCTCAGGGATCAAGTCGTTCCCTCTTTCTTTCCCCTCAAGCTGTCCAAACAGCATCTTCTGGTTTTTGTCGAACATGCGGTTCTGTTTATACTGACTGACTCTGTTCTCGTATCGCCTGATTTTTGCACTCTTTGCTACAATGCGTTGCTTCAGTTCCTCTATGATAATATTCTAATAATATTCTATCTCCTATAGCCCCTCTCCTTGGGGTTACTTTTCAGGTAACATTGCATAACAGTTCTATTCAATTATTTCGTCCAGTTGGTTCTGGTCCCTTTCCTTCTTCTTCTTCCTCCGACACCAGCAGTATTTGGTTGACAGCCAGGTTCCTGCTGCTGAACCAGGGAGCACCTGTTGGGTGAGAGTCTGTCACATGACGTTCTAGTCTCCATTTCACCGTTATTCGAAATGTTTAGGTTCGATATTCACACACTCTTATCGAGGATTGGCGAATGTATGGTTACATAACCATCTGTGGATTCACCGTCTCCGGTGGTTGCGTCGCCCCACTTGGCTCTTGTGTGGCATTATCACCACGCTGTAGACGAACACAAATAAACAAACAAACAAACAGGCAGAAAAAAACCAAAAATGAATAAGCATAAGTTTCATTGTAATGTAGTGTTCGAATGTCTGACTTAGTTTTTCCCTTCTCTTCTCTGTCCGTCCGCTTGTTTCTCTCTTCATTCTTATTTTCTTTACGTTTTTTGCTTTTGTTTTTCTCTGTTTGTTTTTCTCATTTGTTTGTTGTTGTTGCTGTGCTGATTTGGTTTTGATATTTGTTTTTTTTCTTTTGAGTCTATCTATATCTTTTGATGCCTACCTCTTTTTTAGTAGGAATTATATAATGTGGTGGCAGTGCTGTGCTAGCAGCAACTAGCAGGAAGCAATGGGAGAGAATAGCGACGGTAGCAATACTGAGACAGTGGTGGTGGTGATGTCGATACTGAGGCAGTGGTGGTGGTGATGTGATCGTATTACTGTAGTGATGGTTTTGTAGCGGTGGGAGCAATGAAGGAGTGGTGGCGGCGGTGATGGTATAGTGGTAGTAATGATGGATGGGCGGCGTTGTCGTTACTGATGTCCGTTCGGTGAATCTATGGGGTTAGTCGCGTATATGTGTTAACATAAATTCCCTTAATGTTGGAATTAAACATTTTGTTAAAACTTGGGACAATAATAATAGTATTTATTATTATCATTATTATGTTGAGATTGGTTGTGGTGGTGGTGAAGTTGCCGTTATCTGGCTGTTGTGTTTAGTGTACACAGAGAGGTGATGGGGTAGGTGGTGTATCTAGTTTATCGTGTTGGTGAGACTGGTGTTGTTTGGCTGTTCTGTATAGTGTAGACAGAGGAGGGGGGTTCTTCTTCTTCCATTTATAGCCATTTTCTTTTTTGAATATACAATGTACAATACAAAGTTGAATATTTGAATATTTGAGCCTTATAACAATATATTTTGGGTCCGAATTTTTTGGGGGCTCAAGCCGGATGCTTTACGTAACATTTGTACTAAGAGTTGTTATTTCACAAATGATTTAAATATGTGAAAAATTCAAAACTTACGGGAGCGATTTCATGACCATCTACCACCTCGTGCGTCTTCTTTATTATTATTATTATTATTTTTATTATTATTATTATTATTATTATTATTGTTATTGTTATTCCTTGAATCTCAGTCATTGATGTTGGTTAACTGGAAAGTCCGTTGGATTGAATATCAAGCCACTACCTGCAGCCTCAGATATTCAGGACGTATCGGAGGGTTCTTGCCGTTCCAAGCAAGCATGCCTTTTGAAGCGTTCCAAAAAGCGTGAAGGGGCCGATTTTCTTTAACCATCCCTGGAAACCTTTGGAGATAGTCCCCAGTGCGCCTATGACAATCGGGATCACTTTGACTTCATGGCAGTTCCAAATCCTTTTCACCTCCCACTTTAGGTCCTGGTATCGGTTACTTTTCTCCCTCTCCTTCTCTTGCACTCTCGTGTCGAACGGGCAGGCCACATCCACAATCAGGCACGATCTTTTTTCTTTGTCCACAACCACCAGGTCAGGTCTATTGTGTTCCAGTTTTTTGTCCGTCTGTATCCTAAAATTCCCACAGCACCTTCACCTGACTGTTCTCCATCACCGCCTCTGGCCTATGCTCATACCATTTCTCAGAATGTGGTAGATTGTTTACTTTGCACAGGTGCCAGTGGATCACCCTGCCCATCACATCGTATCTCCAGCCCTTATAGTGGGTCTGGGCTAGGTGTTTACACTCGGACACAATGTGAGCCACAGTCTCCTCTCTCTCTCCACAGATCCTGCACAGTGGGCTAGCCTCCTCCTTGTAGATATGGTGCTTCAACCACTTCGTTTTGAGGGCCTGCTCCTGCGCAGCCATTAGCATTCCTTCTGTAGCCTTTTTGAGGTCTCCTCTTCTCAACCAGTTCCATGGCTGTGGATCTCTAAATTCAGTTTTCTCAAAGAAGGTACTATGAAGGGATTTTCCCTTAAGGCTGCTCTTCCTCCTTGATGTTATTTCCTCCTTGGGTATCCCCTGGCCTACTGTCCCCTCCTTCAGTACAGCTCTGAGCATTGGCTCCTTACTATAGGTCACGTATTTGTATAGGTTGTTTTTCTCCATATGAACACAGTCCTCTATGCTGATAAGACCTCTTCCACCCTCAGATCTCCTTAGGTAGAGTCTATCGACATCACTCCTCTTGTGGAACATGTTGTAGATAGTCAATAGCTTCCTAGTCTTCCTATCCATTTCTTTTTGTTCAGCAACATTCCATCTCAGAATTCCCGCACTGTACCTAATAATAGACACAGCTCGGGAATTTACTGCGCTTATGGCATTTCTGCTGTTCAGATGTGACTTCAATACGCTCCTTACTCTCCGAATGTATTCAGTTCTTAACAATTCCTTCATTTTTTTGTTCTTTATGCCATCAGCCTCCAGAACGCCCAAATACTTGTATCCTTCCTCAGAGTCAATTTCCTTTATCATCTCACCTGTTGGTATCTGGATCCCGTTACTTCTGCTCAACCTACCCCTCCTCATCACAATGACTCCACATTTACCAATACCAAACTGCATACATATATCACTGCTGAAAATACGGACAGTGTCAACAAGCACATCCAACTCCTTCTCACTTTCCCCGAAGAGCTTAAGATCGTCCATGAAGAGGAGGTGATTGATGGTAAGCTCTCCCCTTCCCAACTTGTATCCTGCTCTCACTTTTCGCAGCATAATGGTCAAGGGCATCAGGGCAAGGACAAACAACAGAGGGGACAGGCTATCTCCCTGGAAGATACCTCTCTTGATCTTCACGCTTCCCAAGGATACTCCAGTTGATGTCAACTCTGTCTCCCAGGACCCCATACTCCTGCCCAGCAACTGTCTGATGTTATCTGCCACCCTGAAGATCTCCAGGCTTTTGGTGATCCAGGAATGAGGCACCATGTCAAATGCCTTTCTGTAGTCTATCCATCCCATGGCAAGATCAGTGTGTCTCCTCCTGCAATTCCCCATTACCATCTTATCAATAAGCAACTGGTCCTTTGTACCACGTGACTTCTTTCGGCATCCTTTCTGTTCGTCCGGCAACAAGTTGTTTGTGTGGAGGTGATGGTAGATTTCCTCAGACACAATGCTCGTCAACAGTTTCCACATTACGGGCAGACATGTGATAGGTCTATAGTTGGTAACATCATTACCCTTGATTCGGTCTTTCATTATCAGAACTGTGGTACCTTTTGTCAACCACTCTGGCACCTCACCCGACACCAAGCAGTCATTGAACATGGCCGTCAGCTTCGGGTGGAGGGATGTTAAATGTTTAATCCAATACCCCTGCACACCATCTGGGCCTGGTGATTTCCAGTTGGTTAGTTTTTTGGCTTGCCACTTAAGAGTTTCAACTGTGATACTCAAATCAGTCTGTTGCTGTGCCTGCTCACCGATCTCCCTCTGTACTGTCTCAATCCACCCTGCCTGGGCATTGTGTCTAACATCCTGCTCCCATATTCCTCTCCAGAATGTTTTAGCTTGTTCCGCCCCAGGGATCAAGTCGTTGCCTCTTTCTTTCCCCTCAAGCTGTCCAAACAGCATCTTCTGGTTGTTGTCGAACATGCGGTTCTGTTTATACTGACTGACTCTGTTCTCGTATCGCCTGATTTTGGCACTCTTTGCTACAATGCGTTGCTTCAATTCCTCTATGATAATATTTAGCTTTTTACTCCTAGTTTTGTATTTTATTTCCAGTCTATTTTTAGTGCCTATGTTTTTTAGTGTCCCATTCAGTAGTGACTCAAGCTTTCCTATGTCATTTCTCATTTCCCCGATTTGCCCACTCAGTCGCTTCTTCCACCACGGCTCTGCTCTTTCTTGTCTGTTGTTTCCTCTCGCTTTTATACCCAGTAGTTTCCTCACCGTATTTGCTGTTGCTTTGAGGATATTGTTGCACTGGTGAAGACTCCTCGCCTCAAGGTATGGGATGACTTTGTTTACCTTAGCTGTTGTTTCTTTTAACTTTTTCCTGTCTACAAATCTTAGGTTCATAGGTCTCCCACTATCATTGTTCAACTCATCTACCACTAAATTTAGGATGTCAACCGAATCTTGTCCTAGCCCGTCAGCATTCATCTCCTCAGTGGCCGTATCTCTGTTCCAGGTATTATTTATCTCAGTATTCAGATCATTGTCTGCTTCGGGTGGTTCCTCCGTTCTCAGGACCTCCTCACCTTCATTTCCCGCCGGCTCGCTTGTCTGGCATACTACACCCGCCATCTCCAAGCCATTCTCTCTGCTCAGTTCCTCCAGTTCCAGCTCGCTTATCCACCCATTAAGTCTTATTACCCGAGCCTGCCCGGCCAATTTTTGTTCATCTAATTTAAATAAAACAATCTCGTTCCAGATGTTATGCATCCGTCTCCTGTAGCCCCTCTCCTTGGGGTTACTTTTCAGGTAGCATTGCATAACAGTTCTATTCAATTCTTTCGTCCAGTTGGTTCTGGCCCCTTTCCTTCTTCTTCTTCCTCCAACATCAGCAGTATTTGGTTGACAGTCAGGTTCCTGCTGCTGAGCCAGGGGGCACCTGTTGGGTGAGAGTCTGTCACATGACGTTCTAGTCTCCATTTCACCGTTATTCGAACTGTTTATGTTCGATATTTAAACACTCTTATCGAGGATTGGCGAATGTATGTTTACATAGCCATCTGTGGATCCGCCATCCCACTTGGCCCTTGTGTGGCATTATCACCACGCTGTATACGGACACACATAAACAAACAAACACACGGGCAGAAAGGGCCCCAAAAATGAATAAGCATAAGTTTCATTGTAATGTAGTATTCGAATGTCTGACTTAGTTTTTGTTTTTTAAGTTTTACTTTTTCCCCCCTCTTCTCTGTCCGTCCGCCTGCTTCTCTCTTCATTCTTATTTTCTTTACGTTTTTGGGGTTTCTTTTTTTGTTTTTGTTTTTCTCTGTTTTTCTCGTTTTTTACTGTTGTTGCTGTGCTGCTTTTGTTGTTTGTTTTTTTCTTTTTTCTTTTGAGTCTATCTATATATTTTGATGCCTTCCTCTTTGTTAGTAGTAGGAATTCTATAATGTGGAAGTGGTAGCCAGCAGAGACTGGCGGCGTTGGCGATACTGAGACAGTGGTGGTGGTGATGTCGATACCGAGGCAGTGGTGGCGGTGATGCGACCGTATTACTGTAGTGATTGTGCTGTAGCGGTGGCAGCAGCAGTGAAGGAGTCAGGGGGTGGTGGCGGCGGTGATGGGATAGTGGTGGTAATGATGGCCGTAGTGAGCGGTGGTGGTGAAGGTGAAAATGCTGTTGTGTTTAGTGTACACAGATGATGGGGTGGGTGGTGTATCTAGTTTCTGGTGTTGGTGAGTTTCGCTGTCCTATATAGTGTAGCCAGAGGAGAGGAGGGGGGGGGGTTCTTCTTCTTCCATTTATAGCCATTTTATTTTTTTTTGGATATACAGTGTACAATACAAAGTTGAATATTTGAATATTTGAGCCGTATTACTGTAGTGATGGTGCTGTAGCGGTGGCAGCAGCAGTGAAGGAGTCAAGGGGTGGTGGCGGCGGTGATGGGATAGTGGTGGTAATGATGGCCGTAGTGAGCGGTGGCGGTGAAGGTGAAAATGCTGTTGTGTTTAGTGTACACAGATGATGGGGTGGGTGGTGTATCTAGTTTCTGGTGTTGGTGAGTTTCGCTGTCCTATATAGTGTAGCCAGAGGAGAGGAGGGGGGGGGGGGGTTCTTCTTCTTCCATTTATAGCCATTTTATTTTTTTTTGGATATACAGTGTACAATACAAAGTTGAATATTTGAATATTTGAGCCGTATTACTGTAGTGATGGTGCTGTAGCGGTGGCAGCAGCAGTGAAGGAGGCAAGGGGTGGTGGCGGCGGTGATGGGATAGTGGTGGTAATGATGGCCGTAGTGAGCGGTGGCGGTGAAGGTGAAAATGCTGTTGTGTTTAGTGTACACAGATGATGGGGTGGGTGGTGTATCTAGTTTCTGGTGTTGGTGAGTTTAGCTGTCCTATATAGTGTAGCCAGAGGAGAGGAGGGGGGGGGGGTTCTTCTTCTTCCATTTATAGCCATTTTTTTTGGATATACAGTGTACAATACAAAGTTGAATATTTGAATATTTGAGCCTTATAACAATATATTTTGGGTCCGAATTTTTTTGGGGCTCAAGCCGGGTGCTTTACGTAGCATTTGTACTAAGAGTTGTTATTTCACAAATGATTTAAATATGTTAAAAATTCAAAACTTACGGGAGCGATTTCATGACCTCCGTCACCTCGTCCGTCTTCTTCCCTTTGTTATTATTATTATTATTATTATTATTATTATTATTATTATTATTATTATTATCATTATTATTAATGGCGACCTACGTAGTAAATCGTATTATCGTGAGCTCCGCAAATGTTTGTTATTTTCAGTTGTTTAAAATTGCCATTTATGGAAAATTATTATTGTTAACTGTATATAATTGCACATACATTGTTTTCTGAAAAGGACACTCAAAAAGATTGGGGCCTTGAGCCAAAAATTTAAACTTTTATAATTATCAGACAAAGATTTTTCTTTGAAAAATCAAGGACGACTCTCAGTCACACCTTCCTCACAAACTAACACCTCACACCAACACCACCATTGTAAAAATACTTCGTTTGCCAACACTAAAAATATAAGCAGTAGTAATATTTTTAATTTATCTCAGGCAGACATTCATTTCCCGCCATTACCAATGACTGCAGGTGTTAAAGCCACCACCCCCACCACAGCGACAACAGAAACAAAAGAAAAAAATAAATTAACTCGTGATATCGAAATGAATTCAACCAAAATGAACTCTTCCAACCCGAACACCACTCACGCCACCACCACAACAACTGAACCTAAATTTAACAATAACAAAAATAACGATAATAACAACAGCAACAATGTAATTAATAAAACCACCCTGAGTTTTGCCAGAGTAGCAAAAAAGTGCGAAGCATTCCAGGTAACACATGAGGAATTAGAAGAAGCCAAACAAATAGTAAAGAAAGATGGGTACAGGGTCAGCCCTCACCCCCACCGGCCCCACACACACACCTAATAAATAGGAGCAACGGCGCCTATGCATCATGTCTTATCGGACGATTAACATAAAATCGCGCCGAGTGGAACGGGCATCCGAGTCCCAAATCCAAAATGCTTTGGGACATGTGTGGGCACAAAAAAAACCTCATCAACGTGGGCAGAAAAATGGAACCGTGGACGTGTTCTTTGAAACACTACAGGAGGCCAGTGAACACACCATGGCTCCATTAAGAAGTACCGACTTCACACTGTCCCAAATATTGTGGCCAGAGAGTCATGAAGATGAGGGTGACACCGGCCTGGCTAATAGCTGCCGTCCACGCCGGCATCGACGCCAACACCAAGATAATCGAAATAGCGAAAGAAAAGCAGGAGAACTGGTCCGGATCTGGGATGGAGCTCCTGATCCAAGCGGACCAAAAAAGCATTGAGGAGATCACTGAGGTAATAGACGTTACTGACGGCAGCCACCTCACCGTAATTGTCGAGGGCAGAAGGCTTAGGTGTGTCGTTTGTGGTGAAGGAACCCACCTAAGGTCTTTCTGCACTGAGGCAAAAAGGTTGAGGCCACCTCTCTTACCCACCCCAGTGACTCAACCATCAACATGACAAGCAGCAGAGATGGCAACAACAACTGTAGCAGCAACAACATCACCAACCCCATCACCACAAACACCAACACCATCACCATCATTAACCCAACACCACTATCACCAACACCACAAAAGTCACCAAAAAGCGAAACAGAAACGAACCCACAACAAACGCAAAAATAAACAAAACAACAAAAATTGTACACACTACACAGCATTAAATTTGAACAACCAATTATTTCTCTACATCCAACACAACACCAGCATCACAGAAAAAGACAACACAACAACCCAAAATGTCACAGCGCCTCCAGACATACAAATCACTCGCATCACACAGAAAATGTACACGACATTAAAACAAAAATTCCCCAAACACATCGGAGACTTCCAACAAACACTCTACAGGAGGATTTATAAGGACATCCTTCCGGAGGAGGCCAGAAGCAGTGAAAAGGATGGAGAAACCATCCTTCCTCTACGATAAGTAAGGTAAGTGGTATTTCCCATCTTTTCCACTCCATTTCAACATGACCTCACTCAGAATAGGCAGCATAAATCCGCGTGGCTTGGAGTCGTCATGGAAGCAGGGCCACCTGATCAACGACCTCAGGTCACTAAACATAGATGTAGTGGCCATCAACGAGACCAGAATCTCCGAAGCACGGGCCTTCGCACCGATCTTCGGCGGCTACGATGTGTACGCATCTCACAGCCGTCCTGGATCGGGGGGTGAGTTGCTGTGCTTTTTCGGAGAGGTTTGGATTTCGCCATCTTCCTGGACCCAGAAGGTAAGTTGGTGGCGGTAGACGTGACCAGCGGAGACGGGCAAGCTTTCAGGCTAATGGCCGTCAATGCCTCGACAGGAGCAGGGCGGCCTGATTTCTTCCGACGTCTGGAGACCTTTCTTGGATTGTCCCGCTCTTTAGTGCTAGTGGGCGACTGGAACGGGATCTTAGATGCACGCTGGGACTGTGTGGGATTAGCGGATAGGGGAGGAGGGTGCAAGAGTCTCACCAACCTGCTCAGGCGTTTTGAACCGTCTGACAGATACCGATTGGATTTCCCGAATGTGCCAATGTGGATTGGTCAAATGGCATAGGATCATCTAGGTCATATCTAGATAGAGTATTTTGTAGGGAAATAGATAGGTCTAGCACAGGCTGTCCACAATTCAAGATAATCAGCTACACGGACCACACATTCGTGATCTGTGTGCTTGACTTAGATAGGCTTCATAATCGTGGACCCGGCTACTGGAAGCTAAACGCGTCTTTACCGGCGCGCAAGGACTACATAGAACGGATTAGCGAACTACTTAAGCGGGCGTTGACGGGGGCTATCGTCAACAACAAGTGGTGGTTTGCTCTGAAAATAGCGATTAGAATGGAGTCCATTATGTTTAGTAAGGCTTTAGCAATAGAGAAAAATAGAGCAGAGGGAGACCTAGTTAGAAAATTAGACGAGGCGATTAGCAAAGGAATCGCGACCGACCTACATGCGGCGTAATTGGCCCTTGACCAATTCTTCAATGCAAAGCACGAAGGCTGCGTTGTCGGAGCTAGGGTGCGTGCTCTCAGACACGAGGGGACGAAAGTTGTTCAACGGGCCCTAGTGGCGGAGGCGCGTCGTGGCAACAAAGCCACGATCCGGTCTTTGGTGGACCACAACGGGCGCATGCTACTAGATCACAGGCAATTGTGTGAAGCTTTTCAGCGACATTCGCCCAGCTGTTCGGGGGCAGCGGCGATACTGATCGAGGGATGGACTTTAGTGTCTACCTCGACGGACTGACGTGGCTCTCGGCCACTGAGGTCGAGTGTTGCGAAAAGCCGATAACAGCCGCTGAAGTACGGGAGGCAATGACAAGCTGCACAAGGGGTAGATCTCCTGGTTTAGAAGGCTTGCCCTATGAACTTTACGTACAGATGCCAAACTTGTTCGGGGATCTCTTGGCGGACGTCTACTGCAACTGGCAACAGAACGGGAGAATTCCCAGCTCTGTGAGCCGAGGAGCTGTGGCACTGCTGAGAAAGGATCCGAACAAGGGGAATAACATAGATAATTTCAGGCCCATAACTCTGCTAAACACAGAGTTCAAGATTTTGGCCAAGGTGCTAGCAAAGAGGTTGGCGCTTGTCGTTGGTAGTCTGGTGGAAGAGGCGCAGACGGGCGCCATTCCGGACAGATCCATCCACGACAACCTCTACCTCATGCGATATATCGTAGAGAGGACAGCTAGGGAACCTGGCAAGTGTGGGTCCTTGATCAATTTAGATCAGTCGAAAGCTTTCGATAGGGTCGACCATCGTTACATAGCAGAAGTCCTAAGGGCGGCTGGCTTTGGGCCCGTCTTCAGAAGCTGGATCGCTACCATGCACAGCGATATCTGCTCTGTGGTGAGAGTGAACGGACACCTTTCGGAACCGTTCAACTTCATGCGTTCGGTCCGCCAAGGATGTCCCCTCTCGTCCCTCTTGTACGTATTGACACTCGAACCAGTACTGCACAAACTGGAGACGTTGAGGGGTTTCCCGCACGAACTTGGATGCGGAAGATGCGTGTCAGCATATGCGGACGATGTCACTGTAGTGGTGTCGAACACCAAACACAACGAGGCGATCGGCACTACACTAAGAGAATACGAAGCGGTGACAGGAGCAATGATCAACCAGGAAGAGTCAGTGGGCCTGCAGCTCGGCACCTGGAGAGGCATGTCCATGCCATCCAACAGCGTTGTCGGGCGCTGAAAGGACGGACCGGTTCAATTGCTAGGTGTCTGGTTCGGTTCGGACCTCCAGTCGGACAAAACCTGGGACGAGGTGACGAGCAAGGTGGCTTCTCTCACCCAGAAATGGGCCGAGAGGAAGCTAGCCCTGAAAGGTCGAGCGGAGGTGGCTAACACGTACATCGCGTCCGTCATCTACTACCGCCTGACCGTCGTACCTGTCCTAAGCCCCGACTGACTGTGCTGGATCATTTGCTCTTCGCTTTTAGAAATGGATGCGCTCCGATTATCAGGCGGTCTATCTGCTGTCAACACCCGCTACGTAAATGTCTGGGCATGCCGTGGCTGATAATGCGCAGACATGGCCTCAGGCTACGACATCTCCACCTCTTCTTCGACGCTGATCAGGTCTGGTCGCCATTTGGTAGACGCGTATTTCCCCAGCCCGTCTCCTTGACGGAGCTGCAGTCCTAGCTCAAGCGAAGACCGAGAGGGAGCGCTTGGAAAGTGGAATGTCTTCAGGCGCTCACAGACCTCGACCAATCGGGCAATGTGATCCGTGGAAACTGCACCTTGGCGTTCTATAGAGGATTAGTGGAGGGAGAGAGCGACGACGTACTTGGAGAAACTCTAGGCGTCGACGAAAATCAACTAGCCAATCACTTCGGAAGGACTTTCGGGCCGGAGCCTATGGACAACTTCCAGAAATCCCTGGCCTGGCAGTGCTACCGAGGAGCTTTGCCAGTTCGGGATAAACTCTACAGGCATGGAGGTGCCGTCAGCCGGGCATGCCCGAGATGCGCGCAGGGCGACGAAACCGTCCTGCATACACTCTTCCAGTGTCCGAGCATTGCTGACATGTGGGTTTATGTCGAACACCTGCTGTCGCGTGTAGGAAGATCCAGCTATCAGCTGAGTCCTTCGTGAGGATTCCCCCGCCCTCTTACTTTAGCCGGGAAGGGCAGGCAGTTTTTATCTGTCTGGTGGCCATGGCGAAAGAGATAGTATAGTGAACACGCTTGAAAGGGCTGAAGACGAGCACATACCTCTTCGGTGATGCCCTGATTAACTTTTTCAAATTTCATTTGAAAAGGAAAATCAGGGTAGAGAGGGAAGTGTTGTCTTCCCAGCATTTTGTTGAAAGATGGGTGAAAGAAGCAAGTATGGCCCGTGTGAATGGGCCTACTCTGAGTATCTGTCTGTAAATTAAAGGTGGATAATTGGGATAGGGCACTTGCCCTGGTGGTCAGGCTCACTGTGGCCTTTTAATGGGCTTTCTCCACAAATGTCCCTCGGAAGTCTCCCCCCTATTGGGGAATTTTTCTTTGTTTATTTTATTACATCCTCTGTTTTTTTTACACTCAGAAATGCCAATTTGTACCGTCCTGTATTGTCCTGTACTGTCCTTAATGTCTATTTATGTAAACCCTTGTGGTTAATAAATAAAACATTATTATTATTATTATTATTATTATTATTATTATTATTATTATTATTATTATCAGCACAACGGCTACTATTATTCTTGGTAGTATTACCATAGCTACGAACGCTCAGGGTAGTACCAGGCGTATGTCGTATATTAAAGCGCCTTCTACTGTAGTTGTTCGCTCTATTAAGGTCCTTACCGCATCCACTAGTCGCCCTACTACTGCGGCGATTGTGCCTGTCAAGGTCAACACCAACATTGCCGGATGCGGCTAGAGAATAGCCAAGGTTATCTGAGCTGCCGTACTCCCTAAGATCGTCGTTGCAAGGATGCTGTGTTTTAGTGAGCTTGTTGTAGTTACTTAGCGCTATGAGGTCAGCTAGATTGGGTGCAGTGGAGAAGGATATTTTTACGTTATTCTTATTGAAGATATTACTGTATTTCCGTATCCAATTGTGACCACCACTGTATAAGGTAAGAGCCGTTTAAGTACTGGCCTGTCATCGGGTGTCAGGACAAAATTGTTTCAGGGCCTGACAATCGGCCAAAAATGAACCCCGAAATCTAAGGCACCGTCCTACATGCTAATGTTACTAATTTGTTGGTAATACAAAATAGCATTGTTGAAATAAATTGAGCATGGACACTACGGTTTAATACGGCATGTTTGCTTACAAACACACCGAGCATTATAATAAATGTTCCGTGAATCCATACGTACACATATATATGTGTGCATGTATATATATATATATACATACTACTGTACGTCTGTATACATATATCTATGTACGTCTACATACTTATATTTAAGTAACAGCCGTACTAAGAGTGGGAAATGAAATGTCGTTTCATTTTTGCCGTTTATATATATATATATATATATATATATATATATATATATATATATATATACATTTATATATATATATATATATATATATATATATATATATATATATATATACACATATATATATATACATATATATATGTGTGTGTGTGTATATATATATATACATACACACACACACACGTACATATATATATATATATATATATATATATATATATATATATATATATATATATATATATATATATATATATATATTTATTTATATATATATATTTATTAAAATAACATATTAAAGTTTAAGCAAAGAATCGCTGATTTCACCTTTAATTGGGTCTATCTGAAACTAACAAAGTCGATCTGTGAACGCAGAAGTGAATATTTCAAAAAACGTAGCAACCGGAGGAAGAGAGAAAGACGATACTTGTGTTCGTTGACACGTTCCCTGGCAAAGAACGGGAAAAAACGAATATTATACGTCATGATTTGGAGCGGTGAAAAACAATTACACGCAAAGACAAAACCACATTTATGGTATAAACGAAGTCGTAGACTAATATTCTATTAGGTGGTTGATAGAGACGTTCTCTGGCAATGAACGGAATAAAACGAAGGCAATACGTCATATGTGGAGCGGGGAGAACAATTGCACGCAGTCAAAACCACATAAATGGTATAACTGAAGTCGTAGACTAAAATTCTAACTAGGAAACCGAATGATTCTCGGCTTCAGAGTTAAGAATATATTAGAAAGTGAGGTTTCTTTTACAAAGTGAAAAATTACCGATGTGTTCTACACGAGTGAAAGTATTTGGAAAAAAGAGGAAATAGAAAATGCAACTGGAGTCTTAATTTTAAAAAAATATATATATTTATTTGGGTCCTATACCGGTTTCGCAGTTCTTCTGCTTTTCAAAAGTATAGTTCAGATGGAGGGTCTGTGTTTTTTCTCACATCTGTTTGGTCTTTGAATGTAAATTGTTTTATATGGAACAAAGTGGCTCGAACGGCCAGGTTATCTATATATATATATATATATATATATATATATATGTATACAAATAAATAATCGAGAATCGAAATCTCAGCCCACGCAATCACGAAACACAATCTTCGAAATGTGTGGCAGAGGGCTCAATAGTTTGGGTAAACCAGAGCTATAACTATCGTTAAAATACCAACACATAGAGAAAATGCTTAAAATCATTCGCACAGCCGAAAAGCGACCAGGAAAATTCGGGTCACACAAATAATAAATTAATAAATTAATAAATTAAATGAATGTAAAAGCTTACCCGGACCCGCTAGAAAGATGATAAAATCTAGCTTTATGGGTTTCTGCAGTTCCCTAATCAATTACCGTCGGCCCACATAAAAATTATATCTGACCTCTGGTAAATAGATGAACGAGGAAGCTGCTTTCTCAACAGGCATTTCGTTCAGAAATATAGAGACACCCGACCCGTTACTAAACGCATATGGAGTCAGAAAGGGAGGGAACCCTATAATAGGCGAATGAATTCAGTAAAGTGTATATTTTTGTAAAAATACAAAATATCACATATCGAATTAGAGTTCTCAACAGACGTGTTAAAATTAACAAGAGCTATTTATCAGTCAATAAGATTAACTAAAAAATCAATAAAATTAACTGGTCAATAGCTAAAGACTGGAGATAAATACAAATAAATAATTGGGAATCGAAATCTCAGCCCACGAAATCACGAAACACAATCTTCGAAATGTGCGGCAGAGGGCTCAATAGTTTGGGTAAACCAGAGCTATAACTATCGTTAAAATACCAACACATAGAGAAAATGCTTTGTCAATAATAATTATATTATCAACAATCGCTTCATTTGCAAGCAAAGATCATATCAAATGTGCATCAAACACAAAAGGCGATTAGATTTTGTTATTTATTAGAGAAGATTTAGATCAGGATCGCGGTTGCGTCAATGCCTCCTTTCTATTTCAGATGGACCGTGCCAGCATGAACATGGAAAACATAAATACATTCTGAAGCACGAGCAAGTTCATGACTAAAATTGAGCAATAAAATAAGCTCCTTTGAAAGCACAACATATTATTGGTAATAGAAAAACTAATTAAAAATATAGTAATGAAACAAGCTCTCTATAAATCATACAAAGTGGATAACAGGCACTCGTCTCTTCTACATTGCACTAAGGAAAACTTGGCTTGGTGTTTTTCACCAACATATAGGTGGGAATTAAAAAGGATAAAACCTTTTTCCTAGATGAGCAAATGCACAGCGGAGATGCGGTTACAAATCTTGAATTTTGCCATGGAAATGAAATAATCCAATTTTTTTATTTCTCTGCCAATCAAATGTCTAAGATCCAATTATGAACCTGGCTCTAGACTTAGAAAACAACTCGAGAAACATTTTAGTCAGTTTCTCTGCTACCTGCATGACCTGCTCTGAGCAGAAATAGGGTGACCTGTATCACCAACTCCAAAATATATCACGAGCAGTGTTCAGCATGAGGATAAGCCACTTACAACAATCATTTCAATGATCGGGCTTGTCTTACATGATATTTATCCAGAATCTAAATAAGGTTTTCCATCTGGTCATCATTCCATAGTGATAACATTTTCACAGACACGTTAGCGAGAATGTCAAGGAAACACAAGTGATTTTATAGTTTTTGTTGATTGCATAGGCAGGTCATTTGTTCTGGTATAAACAGCAGCTACATAGCAGAACATAAATCCCTGTAATTATTACCTTAGTATAGAGTAGATTTCGTTTTATGAATTAGGTATCGATGCTCTTTGACAATGAAATATTCGTAGTAAAACGAAATCATCGAGCTTTATACAACAGTGTCATGCTGATTATCCATAAGAAGTAGATTAAAAATGTTAGTAAAATGTCAGGGTTGATTGAACGGCAACATGTTTGTTTCTTGAAACGATCAAAGAAGGGGTTATTTACTTTACATTTAGATGTTTTCATATATATATATATATATATATATATATATATATATATATAGTGACGAAATACAATTCAATTGCATGAACTCATAATCCTTTATTTACTGCTATATATATTTCGATGATAACCATTGAATGGCTATGACCTCATCAAGCAGTTAGTCAGTTCTTAGATATGCCAGCTGTGTGTTTATAGTGTTGATGGTTTAGAGCCTTGGGACATATATATATATACTTATATATATATGTATATATATACACACATACACACACACATATGTGTATATATATATATATATATATATATATATATATATATATATATATATATATAATATATTTAGAAACACACAGATACATGCGGACACACACATATACATGAATGCATCCACATCCAACCGTGAGTTAATGGTGCTAACCTTACCGATGTTGCTCAATGAATGACTGGGACAGACCAATCCGGTTGAACTAGACTGAACCAGTATCAGAGTTAAAAATACATTATGAAGAGAGAAGGACAATTTCGATATAATTAGTAATAAAATGTATCATACCTAAACTGCTCCTAGATTCCTCGACTACGTAGTTTCGTGGCATAAACAAAAACAGTACATCATAAAGATATAGAGCCTTTATATATATATATATATATATATATATATATATATATATATATATATATATATATATAATATATGCAGTAATAAACAAAGTAAATCGTGTTACTAATATTACGATGGTTGAAGGACCACATTTGTGTGAAGTATTTAATCAATGAACAGCCAGAATGATAAAAATATTTATACAGCCCGCCTCAATAACGATTACATCACCCGGACAGATTATGGGTTAATCTGTTTCGCACTGAGTGTGTCCGTAACAGATAATCCACGGGCATCATCAGCGAGAGAATCTGATTAAATGCGACAAACACCTAATGCTAACAGTCACACAAATAAGTGAATAATTCACCTCCTGCGCGTAAGTCAAAAGTGGTGTGAGTGGATTGGACTGAAATACAGCCCAATACACACAACTTATTAGCTCACCAAGGAAGCGAGCCGAAATATAAATGAAAGGTAGAGTTAATAACTCATACTAAAACTATGTAACTTAGTATATTTGAGGCGGTCGGTATAAATATTTGTTTATCCTTCTGTCTGTTTCATGATTAAATATTTGAAACAAATGTGGTTCTTCAACACTCGTACTATTAGACACACAATTTACTGTGTTTTTTACTGCATATATTATTATAATCCTCAGTATTTATAATTTGAGCTTGTTAATTACAGGGTTTCAGTATGATTTACTAACTCTAACTTTCTTTTATATATATATATATATATATATATATATATATATATATATATATATATATATATATATATATATATATATATATATATATACAGTTTTTTCCGTTGTGTTGTAATATAAATATTACACACAGTAGATTATCAGCTCACGTAGAGTTTGCTCGACGGTTCCAGTTGTAGTTCCAAAAGTAATCCGGAGAAAAATAGAAAGATTTGAATGGATACAGTTTAGTTGAAAGGAATTTATTGACACGTGTTTCTATAACAGTTACATAACCTAAAACAGCTATCTACAAACTTTTAGTTATGCAGACATTCAATATTTCAATGTTATTGTTTACTGTCATTTCATCAGAATAATATTACTGAGGACCTATTTAGTTTTTATAGAGAATATTAGGAGGAAGGGGTGAAGTTGTTAGAAGAATAGTTGAAGGAGTGGTTTTTCGATAGCAGTGAGAATTCTTGGTGGCAGTGATTAATTAGATTCCCATCTGTTGTTTTGACATTTTTTATAGAATATATTATTGGTTATTTTTCTAAATCTATAGAAGGATTAGAGATAGTAAAGATATGCGTGGTTGGTTTTGTGTTTGCACTTAACATTCAGACTTAAATTTTTCTTTCAAGTGTACGTATTCTTTCACCCACGCATTCACACACAAATATATTTGCACACCTCTACAAAATACATATACTCACAATTCACATATTCATACTTACATATATATACACATGCATACACATATATATACACACTTGTATTCATGTACATACATACGCGCTCATGTGTATACATTTTTATACTCAACTTATCTTTATATATACACACGTATAGACACACACATATATACATACATACTCTAGTCCATGTGTACACACATACACATACATACACATCCATATACACATACATACATACACACATATATATACATACATACATATACATATATATACATATATATATATATATATATATATATATACACATACATATATACACACATATACACACACACACATATATATATATATATATATAAGCACTTTAATACATGAATACACTTACATCTAACTATACACATCAAACATATATATATATTTACTTATTTATATACATTTTCACATATATATACATACTTATGGACGTTTTTAGACACATTCATTATCGCATATTTGTACCTATTCTCATCAGCATATCTTTTCATTATTAGTATGGTAATTTAAGGTTATTAATATATGTTGAAAAGAGATTGTTTTTATATTTTTCTAACTAGATTAAGGTTTATATAGTTGGGGGATGTCCCTCTTTTATGTAATATTCGGCTTGTAGTGGGAAAAAAGGGTTTTAGTTCTGTGACGGCAGAATAATGTTCGTTCAATTCTGTTATTCAGCAGTTTCTTCTTGTGTGTGATTATGTAATAAATCTCAAGATTACACAATTTGCAGAAATTTTGGCTCCTGGAAAAGCTTTGGGTTTTAGCTAATTTTTCCCATTTTAGGGTAAACTTTTGATTGCTATCCCTGAGCGTCCAAGCTTTCTCTGCTAAAGTTGTTACATTTCTTTGGCTCTGGTGTTTTATTGAGTAAGAATGCCTATACAATCGAGATTTAAACGATGTTGCCGTTGATCCCACGTAATACCACTCGTTGCCTCCGGATTTAATGGTACACTTATAAATAATATTTTTTTCTAGGCAGTTATTGCCGAGGGGGCAGTTGTCAGGATAGGTGCAGTTACAGTTGTGTACGTTGGGTTTTCTCTGGAGTAGTATTGCGGACGAACTTAGGTGTGGTTTATTTATGTTCTGTAGTGTATTGTCTACTGTTTTTTTGGGGTTCTTTGTACTTAAGTTCTTAGTGTTTTCGTTTAACCTTCTAGTATTGATCTTTTTTATGTGTTGTTCAAGGTTTAACGCTGTAGAGTATGACAGTCTTATAGTGGTAGGGTTTAGGACCACAAGGTAAACTTTGATAATGACCCTAAAATTAGATTAATCTGCCCCTCTAAATCAGATATAGGTAAAATAAGCAAATATATCTTAGATAGAATCATCCCCCAAATTAAGGCTAAGGTTAACATTAAACTCTGGGGGAAGACCCAAGAAGCAATAAGATGGTTTAATAGCATTAGCAATAAGAATAAATCTAAGTTTATCCAGTTTGATATCGATGAATATTACTCATCGATATCACCTGAAACTTTGAATAGAGCCATTAAGTTTGCTAAGGATAACTCCGACCTTACAAACGATGAAATTAAGATTATATTAGAAGCTAGGAAAACTATAGTCAAATTTGAGAACAGTTATTGGGTACGTAAAGATAGACCCTCTAACTTTGACATAACAATGGGCTCTAACGATTCGGCGGAAATAACTGATATTGTGGGGTTATTTATCGCCTTTAGACTCCAGGAAAAATTCAGCAATCTCCACGGCGGAATATACCGCGACGATGTTCTCCTCCTAGCTAAAAACCTTAATAACCAAAAACTAGAAAAACTACGCAAAGATATAAGAAAACTACTACTCGAAATAGGACTAACTATAACATATGAATACAACCTTAAAGTAGTTAACTTCCTGGATGTCACACTCAATTTAAACTCTGGTTTGATTAAACCGTTTCATAAATTGAATGAAAATCTCAAATACGTAAATGTTGGGTCTAACCACCCCATCTCTATAATTAAATCTATCCCTAAAAATATTTCCCTTAGAATCTCGGGTCTATCTTCTAACATACAAGTATTTAAGGAACACGCCGAGTACTACGATAACGCCCTTAGTAAAGCAGGCTACCTCAACAAAATAGAGTACATAGATGGGAACAATCAAAACACCCAAAATAAATCCCACATAGGTAGATATAATAACACAACACCAAACCACACTTACTACCATAGTATGCACACCAGTAAACCAACAAACAAAACTAATAGAAAGCGATGCAAAGAGTACTTATGGTATAACCCCGAATACAATAGCTCCATTAGTACAAATTTACCAGTACTCTTCTTTAAAATAATTAAAAGACATTTTCCCACATCACACAAATACCACAAAATCCTAAACCCTACCACTATAAGACTGTCATACTCTACAGCGTTAAACCTTGAACAACACATAAAAAAGATCAATACTAGAAGGTTAAACGAAAACACTAAGAACTTAAGTACAAAGAACCCCAAAAAAACAGTAGACAATACACTACAGAACATAAATAAACCACACCTAAGTTCGTCCGCAATACTACTCCAGAGAAAACCCAACGTACACAACTGTAACTGCACCTATCCTGACAACTGCCCCCTCGGCAATAACTGCCTAGAAAAAAATATTATTTATAAGTGTACCATTAAATCCGGAGGCAACGAGTGGTATTACGTGGGATCAACGGCAACATCGTTTAAATCTCGATTGTATAGGCATTCTTACTCAATAAAACACCAGAGCCAAAGAAATGTAACAACTTTAGCAGAGAAAGCTTGGACGCTCAGGGATAGCAATCAAAAGTTTACCCTAAAATGGGAAAAATTAGCTAAAACCCAAAGCTTTTCCAGGAGCCAAAATTTCTGCAAATTGTGTAATCTTGAGATTTATTACATAATCACACACAAGAAGAAACTGCTGAATAACAGAATTGAACGAACATTATTCTGCCGTCACAGAACTAAAACCCTTTTTTCCCACTACAAGCCGAATATTACATAAAAGAGGGACATCCCCCAACTATATAAACCTTAATCTAGTTAGAAAAATATAAAAACAATCTCTTTTCAACATATATTAATAACCTTAAATTACCATACTAATAATGAAAAGATATGCTGATGAGAATAGGTACAAATATGCGATAATGAATGTGTCTAAAAACGTCCATAAGTATGTATATATATGTGAAAATGTATATAAATAAGTAAATATATATATATGTTTGATGTGTATAGTTAGATGTAAGTGTATTCATGTATTAAAGTGCTTATATATATATATATATATATGTGTGTGTGTGTATATGTGTGTATATATGTATGTGTATATATATATATATATATATATATATATGTATATATATGTATATGTATGTATGTATATATATGTGTGTATGTATGTGTGTGTATATGGATGTGTATGTATGTGTATGTGTGTACACATGGACTAGAGTATGTATGTATATATGTGTGTGTCTATACGTGTGTATATATAAAGATAAGTTGAGTATAAAAATGTATACACATGAGCGCGTATGTATGTACATGAATACAAGTGTGTATATATATGTGTATGCATGTGTATATATATGTAAGTATGAATATGTGAATTGTGAGTATATGTATTTTGTAGAGGTGTGCAAATATATTTGTGTGTGAATGCGTGGGTGAAAGAATACGTACACTTGAAAGAAAAATTTAAGTCTGAATGTTAAGTGCAAACACAAAACCAACCACGCATATCTTTACTATCTCTAATCCTTCTATAGATTTAGAAAAATAACCAATAATATATTCTATAAAAAATGTCAAAACAACAGATGGGAATCTAATTAATCACTGCCACCAAGAATTCTCACTGCTATCGAAAAACCACTCCTTCAACTATTCTTCTAACAACTTCACCCCTTCCTCCTAATATTCTCTATAAAAACTAAATAGGTCCTCAGTAATATTATTCTGATGAAATGACAGTAAACAATAACATTGAAATATTGAATGTCTGCATAACTAAAAGTTTGTAGATAGCTGTTTTAGGTTATGTAACTGTTATAGAAACACGTGTCAATAAATTCCTTTCAACTAAACTGTATCCATTCAAATCTTTCTATATATATATATATATATATTTATTTATTCTTATGGAGCTCTCTTTGGATTGATTTTAGTCTTCAAATTTATTATTATTAGTATGGTGAATTAGCAGTATCGGTAGAGGGCCGGACGCCATGCTTTGACAGAAATAATAACATAACACACTCACTGCTTACTGATTGATTGGTTTTCGCTTCTGTATCTTTTATATCTCCAAAGTAAATTTATTTGGCCATTAATGTTTATCACTGTCTGACCAACGGTCAAAAATACAGATATAAATACATATACATATAGGCTAACGAAGTTCTTTCGTTGCACATCTGCAACATCATTAGTGGTACTATCATGTTTCCTCATGTTGTATTTTATGTCTACGCCATTTTTATATTATCTATTTTGTTTGTCTCGTCTCTGCGCATGCGTTTTCGTGTGTGTATAGTGTTTGGTGTGTGTGTTCTCGTTTGGGTGACTGTGATTTTGTTATTGTATTCTATCTTGCTTTATTAGTGTGTGTTTATATGTGATTGTAGTTATTGTGCTTGCGTATACATATATTTATTTATTTATTTATATTTCTCTTAAGTATTGTTGGATTGGGTGTTGTTATTCCATTCATTTTTTTCTGTTTAGCTTTGGCTTTCTAAGCTCTATTTCGCTTGCTTCTCTGTTTTGCCAACCAGTTGCGTCATTTCTACGTTTAGATATTAAGATATTATTTAAATATCTATGTTGTCTATGTTACCGTCATGTTGTTGTCTGGCGTGTTCGTATAGTCCTGAACTGTTTTTTTATTTGTCCTTTTAATTCCTCCAGAGTTGATCTATTATTTCTACCATGCTTCGAGCTGTCTCACCTATGTATGTTGTTTTCATGTTTCTGCAAGTGCCCTCTGTACATCTTATTCTATAGACTACATGTCTAGTCTTACAGTTTATCTGTGTGTTTACTTTACATATAACACATTTCTTATTAGTACAGTGGATTTTCTTAAAAGGGTAGTGTTGCTGATCAGTGATTTTATGGTAGTTCGTGGATTTTCTACACTTTAATCTTTAAGGCGGTCTTTCTCAGGGCCTATCTACATTTGTTAGCTAGTTTCTCCCAAGGGATAGCATCCACAACCATGACACTCTGGCATCTCTGTTTGTCGTACCATGAGGCTTTCCCTATATTATGTTTAGACCTATCTAAGCTATTCCATGATTTGCTCCTGTATAATGGGCAAATTCCTCTCATGTCCCGTTCTATGAGGGTATTATACTTCTCCGTGCCTCCTTTGTATACTCTGATTATGTCTCTTTGAGTGTAGCCGGAGAACTGCATGCGGTTTATGAAGTGTTGGATGTGTATTTCCATCTCTGTTGGGTCGCACATGCGGGATACGTTCTTCATCACTAGTACCTTGTCTGCGTTGAGAATATTAAACTTAGCACTACTGGACATTGCTGAGTTTTTGAGGATCAGGTGTTTGGAGGCCATGGGTTTAGCGTAGTGTGAGTGAACAATTTGTTCCCTCTCGTCTATAGTGTTAATCCAGTGTTCCGTGTCTCATACATATAGTATATTGTTAGGGTGTTTGGAAGGGTAGCCAATAGTTGCAGTTATAATCTGGTGCATCGAATTAGCTATCGGCTTGATGCTTTCCATTGTGCTATATTCTAAATCATGTTAGTTAGTACTCTCTTGTGGAGGTGTCCTTATTACTATATTAATATCGTCTACTTTAGTCGAAAACCAACCAAACAGGGAATGTCTTCTGATATTATTTCTGGCAATATTATTACAACAATTTGACCCTCCCCAAGTATAACAATATTTGTTTCGACACAGGATTTCATATCAAAACGTCACAAAACAAATATATAAGTGAAGGCGTGTGGCTGAGTGGTTGGGGAAATGGATTCGCAATCGTAAGGTTGTGAGTTCGATTCCTGGACCAGGCGATGCGTTATGTCCTTGAGCAAGACACTTTATTTCACGTTGCTTCTTCTACCTGGAGTTTTGACCGATAGATAGTATTAGCAATTGGAAAGACCAACGGAAACATTGTTCGCTCGGTCCGATTTGACGAAAGTCGATCGTTCCTTTATATATATTTATACATATATATATATATATATATATATATATATATATATATATATATATACGTGTGTGTGTGTGTATGTATAGTAATTTGAAATTGAATAAACAAGGAAAAGCCTGGGGGTTGTAGGGATCTTAAGTATGGCATTCAAGACGTTAATTAAATATGTTTCTACATTTGACACAAGGCCAGCGATTTACCAGTACATTACTCGTACTATATTTTATCGACCCCGTAAGCACGAAACACAAAGTTAACCTCGGCGATGGAGAAGATGCTTAACGTAAGCATATTACAATTCTATGCCGCTGTGGCTTTTACACACGAGTAACGATTCAAGTGTATATGTGCGCGTGCCAGCTTCTCTGTGTGAGTGCACATATATATATGTATTATTCTATGCTTATTTGTTTAGGATCGCTTTTGCTGGGAATTGGGTTAATAGATTGTATGAAATACCTATGTGATATTTAAACATTATGTTTCCGTTTTGCTTGTAGAAGATATATGAAATAATTGCAAATATCGCCATAGTTAATGTAGATATGATTTTGACGCTTAACTAGAAATGAATTGATCCTTTTGTGAATGTTCACTAGAGAAAAATATATGGCAGTTGTAATTCTATAGTAGATAATAAGACATTGATGATATACATACTACTTTAATACAGTGGTGAAACGTAAGGCTTATTTGACTATTGTATTCGACAAATGGTTGCATATAGCTATATCCCTATTTGTCAATTCAGTTAGAAACACATGATATGAATAATTGGTTTCAGAGGAAGTGATTTCTATTTCAAAGCCAGGCTACCAAGCTGCAAAATACAAAGCAATTATTGAGTAATATAACAGCTAATGTTATTCTAATGGACACAAACAAAAGTGTAACTCTCAAATGTTCTATAATCATACGATAGAATGCATTCTTAATGATAAATACAATTTCACTCCCCAAAAAGAAAGATAAATTGAACAAAATTCTAATTTTCAAATTATGAAATTAAAGCTGATCGCTAATCTTGTTTTAAGCTAATTCATTTGTGGTTGGAAAGTTTTAGAATATTATGTAAGGAAAAGTCGATATCTCAAAGAGCCCTGTGTTAGCTACACAGCTGACACATTTACACATTTACTGGAAATATATATAAAGATGTGACTGGTCTCCAACAAAGATTTGATATATATATGAAAAATT
>OZ024740.1:95334504-95554504 GCA_964016885.1 Eledone cirrhosa
CGAGAGAAGTCATGTACCCCATCTATTCAGAAGTAGTTAGATACCTGTCAGGGTCTTCTCATATGCCACATTCGAGGGGATATCACTGCCGATTTTGTTCATATGTATTAAGAGTTTTGTTTTATAAATTCTATCAATTAAACTTTGTAGTTTTATTTGTATACCAATAATAAGATATGCTTTATTTTTTTACACCGTGGAACACTTATTAGCGTGACATCTTTTTTCGATCAGTTGATAAACTCTGTCTCTCAATCAGTAGTAGTTGGTTTACGGAATACTAAAGTCAGGAAATATGGATGATATAATTGATCGTGTGTACATTTTCTATATCGTTTTCTATAGTCTGTTGTTTTCAATGTTCCCAGTACAGAATATTGCAGATATAAGTATAGGTATTAATATATTATGTCAGGCTAAATTAGATAGTATTATAGATGTGACATCCATCATTATAGAATTTTATAGTGCGTAGTTTACTATTGTTAAACTGACTCTTTAAATTATGGATATTATCAAATCAATATATGATATAGAATAAAAGATGATATACAAAATGTTGGGTGCTGCATAATGACGATCATTTATATCACAATCGGTGTTGTAGTCGCACGACTTTCGTGAATATGCGGAAAAATTCGTAGAATTATAAAAATCTAATGTTTAAAATGAAAATATTCGTGATTTTACGGAAGTTGTTTAAGAGTATTTATGCGATTTTACCCATATATCCACTCATATCAAATGTTTCATTATTATAGTCAACATTTTCAAGAAATAAAAGTATTTATCTTATTAGTTTATAGCTATAAGTAGGGTTATTATTGATAGAACTTTATATACATTGAAATACAACAATTCATTGTTAACAAATTCTACGTTGGAAATCGTTCCCTCACAATGCTATCACTGTATACCTAAGCAGGTTGGTCTTATCTTAAAATTCTCCAATACTTTTACTGTCACGTTTGTTAACATTTATTTTTTCCTATTATATTTTATTTTAATTATTTGTATCTATTAAAACTAGTATTTTGTTATTTTCTAAAATATTATTAATAGTATTTTAATATATTTCTTATTTTTCCTTATCACTTTAACTTGTGTCATTCGCAAAAGTTTTCTAAGACGATTTAATCGAAGTTTTTATAATCATATTATTCCAAAAATCAATATTTCCTCAGAAATAAGCATGATTATGTTTTGTCCTCTTCTGTTTTACGCACACACAAGGATATACCGATATTATATGAAGAAAATACATTTCTGTGATTATTTTTGTGTGTATATATGTATATATGTACACCGATGGTGCTAAATCATAGACAATATTTCCACTGATTCCGACTTGTTTATATTATATATTTATGTATATATCTGTTGATTTCCTCATAAGCATGTTATACATTTTATTAAAGTAGTTAATTAAACGATTCCATCGAATGTTTAATGATATTGACTATTTGAAAACTTCCTCTGCTTCAAGTAATCTATTGGAGTATTGTAAGGAATGGTAACTCTTGTCTCATAGTAACTGGGAAACACATCTCATTGATTATGAAACTGTGTTGTCCACTGATGCAGCCTTCACAGCACAAACTGAATTAACAATGGAATAACTGCGCCTAAAACCTCGGTTTCCTGACTCTAAGAGGAAAACCTAATTTCTAATCATTCTAACAAAAACTTCACGAATTTGATCAGACTACATATAACGTTTTGTCTTTTTTCCCTTTTTGTTTTGAATGATGCCTTTATTTTGTCATCTTGACAAATTATATATTAATATACATCAATATATCTCATGTTGCTAATTTCGAAATGTAGAGAGTAACGGTCGATTAAACAATCACGTAAATAGTAAATTTATTAGACAAATGTTGAGCAATATATCGTATGGCAGGAATTATGAAATTAATTGATATAATGTTAGTTTGTTATAATCGCAAATATTGTTTCTTCCAAATTTAAACCGTTAAATGATAGATATGCTTCCGTACACATGAGATGAATCTAATGAGAAAAATTCGGTTTAACCGCGTTTTAGGTTATTCCATATATATATATATACATATATATATATACACACATATATATATATATATATATATATATATATATATATATATATATATATATATATTAATATGTGTGTGTGTGTGTGTGTGTGTGTGTGTGTGTGTGTGTGTATATTGGGAATCCATCTCCCAAACGAGAATAATATAATGTTACGGAAAAACATGCCATTAACATATCTCTATATACCACAACATACTATGCAAATAATGTATGGTATGTCATATTTATGAGGATTTTTTTCTATCTTACAGATACATCGTCATAAATTGGGAAATGTAACTAATATTGAATATAATATATTTATGTCTATAATATGGTAGGTGAATAATTATTTCTGAAAACTCTTCGTAAATATGTATAATTTTGAATATGGAAATGGCTTCTACAGGACATCAACAGCTTCATTCCAAGGAAATCATCAGATTATTTGTGTGTATACGGATGGTTTCCCACGAAAGAAACTGTTCTTGTCCTGTACAACCCACTGGTATATTATATATATATATATTTTTTTCATACACATATATATATATATATATATACATATACATATATATATATATATATATATAAATATATATATATATATATATATATATATATATATATATATATATATATATATATATATATATATATATACGTATCCGGAACAAATGCACCGAAGCTAGAGACCGAGACACACACACCACACATTTCCTGGAAGTACTCAAACTGAACGGATACACGACATCCACCACAAACCGTGCCAGAAAGAACAGAGGACACCACACCCGAGGCACTAACACTTGTTTCCTGAACCTGAAGCTCCCACACTTCAGTGAAGAAACAACAACAGCCATCCGCAGAGCTATCAGACGAGAGGGACTAGATATCCAACCGGCTCACTCAGGTACTTCTCTACGCGGAGAGCTAACCAAAAGACACTCCACCAAAGATGACAACTGCTGCAGACTAGCCAACTACCCCATCAACGACACATACCTATGCCATGCCACCAGGCTTACGTCGTATGCAGACTAGAGAGTGTGACAAATGCAACAACTTCTACGTAGGTAGCACCACCAGGCCACTCCACATAAGAATAAAAGAACACCTCAATACTAACGATTCCTCATTTAAGAAACATTAATTTATGCGAAAAAACCGACAAAACCATAACAGTTAGAAAAGAAACTAAGGAAACAAACCTCGGCAATCTTAAGCAATATTAAGGAAGCAATAATTATGGAGAAAACACAACCACCAATCAATAATAGACTAGAACTCAACACCCAATTTATAACTTGATAGAGCTTCTAGCCACATATGTATACACACCCCACACTCACACACGCAGACACGCACGCAAACACCACACACACACACACACACGCAGACAAGCACGCACACACACACACACACTCTTACACCTCCACTTATTCTATCTCACACATACACACACAAAACCAGTTGTAACACGAGATAACATCTATCCCCCACATTTACGTATGGACATATCTTCTCACACTCACACACACACACTCACATACTTACACCTTCAAGCATTCTCCCACACACTTAAACAGGCATGTACAAATAAAAAACATTTTAAAGGGAGACTACTCTTTATCCACCTAATCTTAACTCTTTGACATTAGAGATAGAACATATACTCTATACCATTTCCTGTCAGCATGACTTGGCAAGCTATTTAGAACACTGGTTTAATAGCTTAACTTCCCTCTGAAAAAGAGTTATTATCTCGAAAATTAAGGACATTTAAATAAATCTAAGGTAAAAGACTAATTGTCAACAATATATTTTGCATTTGCATTCTTTATTCTATGTCCATACCTGCATTTGTTTGGCTTTATTATACATATACAAACGTTTATATATATATATATATATATATATATATATATATATATATATATATATATATATGTATATATATATATATATATATATATATATATGTATATATATATATATATATATATATATATATATATATATATATATATATATATGAGAAAGAACACAAGAGCGACTACAACATCTAAAGATTTGTATTGGCTTACAATGTTCCTTTCTTACGTAACCGTACGATTCTTCAGAGCTATAAAAGGGCTGTGATTGGTGTTATGGACTCTACCAACCTAACATTCAAGAACAATGAGTAAAGAGAGTAAATAGCAAAAGCAGGGGCGATAAGCCTAATTTTGGTGCGGGAGGGTTGGTGTGGGTCCTTGTTTACTAGATGTGGTCATATTCATTCCCGGGAGTCGAGTGGTTAGTGGAACCATAGATGGGGTGGCGTCGATAGTAGGGTGCAGAGGGTGTGCAGAGGCTACACACACACAAAGGGCATACAATATATATATATATAACGGAGGAGAAATTACATGAGATAATTAGAAATTGAATAAGAGTAATAACAATAATCTGTAATTAATAATGTATAATAAGGCATCGGGAAGATTACACTATAATAAGGTATAAAAGTAAGAATAAGGTAAAATATAAAGGAGGATAAGAGTGAAAATAAGAATACAGATAAAAACATATATATATATAAAAATATATAGAGAATATATAAAAAAATATAAGCAAGTATTAGCAGGGAAAAACACAATGTAAAAAAAACGATTTTGTCAAATAAAAATATTATAAATATGGGGGAAGAAAACGGGATAGAGAAATATAATCAAATGTGATTAGTTGAGAGAATATAAGATGATAATAGTTATGTCAAGTTTATGCATCTTAATAATAAATAATCTGTATATCAGAGTTACACATACTTCAATTCACTTGCACGTTCAACCCACGTGGCATAGTCTATTGCTCATCTGCGCGGTCGTGTGCGTTTGCGTTTGACACCACAGCAGATGCACAAGTTCGTAAATTTCAATGCAGATAGAAATCTATTTTTGCTCACCCAGACTTTGACGGAGGATCTAGTATTCCTAGTTCATTGCCGACCCAATATGTGTGTGGTGTTATGTTGGTCGCTCTAATCAATCACTTGGTTCAATATTATGGAGTATGGTTTTCTGGTCTTCGTTACACTATCAGTGGTAGTATATCTCGAAGTCACAAGGATCACCGTACTCCGGTTTGGTATGGTTATCGTCATCCAACTATGTTGTCGGTGGTTGGATTCAATTATATTGCCCAGAACGTAGAACTTTGGTGTTGATTGAACATTAACGAGGCAGAGTGAGATCGCATATGTGGTACAAAACGGTCCGCAAGGAAATTCTTCGTCTTCGTTTCATCCAGGTCTAGCAGTCACGTGCAAGAACCGCTACGTAGTAATTGTGAGGGTAAGCGGTCAAGATAGTAACTGACCGAACATTTTCTTGGGAATTCAGACAGCCATGACAGGTACATTTAGGTCAGCAGTTTCTTCATGTGTACGTGTGTACGATACACACAGACACATATTTATATGTATTTCAACTGAAAAAATTCAATTGATTCGCTTATTGATATTATACCTTTGTTGCTCCGATGTGCATGTTGTGATGTTCTGGTCGTGTTTACCATTCACTGTGTTTTGCCATTCCTTTGGAATGTGATGTTTTGGTCATCAATAGACCGGCAAGCTCATTCCTCTCTTATATTGTGGAGAATAGTGCTCTGGTCCTCAGTAAACATTTGGGTCAGCAGCATGGGTGGTGGTTCTCAGTTTCCACTGCGACAATACATGTGTTACTCTACATATCGTGCTCCTCTTAAAGAAGAGTATTATAGGAGGAATTCATGCCAAACACCACATATAGTGAAGACTTCAACAGAAAATATATATATACATACACACATATATACATATCATACACACACATACTCATATATACACATATACATACATATATATATATACATATCACATATACACACACATACAATATATATGTATATAATATACATATATATATATATATATATATACAATATATATGTATACAATATACATATATATGCATGTATGCATGTACACATGCACACACACATACATACATATGTGTATGTGTATGTGTGTGTGAGAGAAAAAAGGAGAATACACACACACACACAGACACACACAGACACAAACACAAACCTGGTAGGGGACTGTTCCTCCCATAGGCTACCTATCTATCTGGGTTATGTTTTTTTTTGGTGGGGTCGTTATAGTCAAGGAGGGGTATGTCTAGGTGGGGGTTGCGTAATATATATTATTTACGTCTATGTGCTGGCTTTAACATAGAAGATGGAACTCAGGATTTGGTGTTGGCAAGAGAACATTTCCGATTTCCTTTTAAGCAGGTTCAGTTTAGAGTGTATTATGGCATGGCATTCTAGTAAACACAGGCCTCAACTCCCGCTCTGCGGTCGGTATGGCGTGGATCTAGTAAGCTTCCTCCAAAAAAGTTTGTATGGGTTATTATTATTTTTTAAAAAGTAGATGTATCCCACCAGTGACGTGACATTCTTATGTCTATCGTGGTTAAATGTGCACATATGCGCGTTATATATAGTTTTAAATGTATTGGACGTTGATCCTATATATGTTTTGGTAGAGTTGTGTGTGGTTACGGCACATGCATATACGATGTTTTTCATGAGGCAAGCCCCCCTTAGGGGACAGTTACTACTCTGCCTACAATTGCAACTGCGGGTTCGATCAGGTAGCGTACCTCCCAAACTTTGGTTACCAGAATTATCACTGGGTGCCTCTATATCATTAGATGGCTCAGTGATGCTATTATGTTGCCTATTTTCCAGTGTAGTCGGTTGCTGGTGGTTAATCGCCATTTTAATTGTTTCGAAACTTTCCCTAGTTTTCCAAATGTTCGTGCGTGCTAGGTGTGATGCGAGGTTAGGTGTGGTCGAATAGGATAATTTAATCACGTTTTTGTTAATTATATTGCCATATCTATTGCCTGGTGGGAAGTGTTTTCCTAATAATGAGAAGAATACTCTGGGGAGGTTATTGAGGACCTCAGAGTTAAAATGTGGGTTAAAATACATGTTTTTCCTTCTTCTATTTTTCTTATCTGTGGGGTGAGTCTCATTACTGTGTGTACTATTTTGTAGGGTTCCGTTATTAACGTTCGTGGTGTTGTCTGTTTTGCTTATGCCCGGATGGTGTATATTCATGGCCTGATCATTTGCTGCTTAAGAGTTGTGGTGAGGGACTCTAGTATTGTCTCTACGTGGTTTACATTTAGCTGGGTTACCGCCATTAGGGTTCTTGCTATTATTCTTGCCTCTACGTTGGTTAGGCTTTGTGGCCATACTATGTGTGATTATGTTGGTAGGTTTCACACTCATGGTTTGGAAGTCCTTATGTATATATGATAATCTATTCCCGTAACCAGATTCTGCCAGGGCCTTGTCATAATACTATGCATTGGAGTTGAAGATGCTCTCATTATAGGACAGTCTGCTAATTCTATTAGAGACCCCCTTGGGAATAGCGTTTAGGAATGATTTGGGGTGGCTGGAGCTGGTGTTTACATATGTTAGTCTATCATTAGGTTTATGGTAGGGTGCAAATGTTTTAGTTTCTAGGTCAAGGGTGGCGTCTAGGAAGTTTACTGTTTTGTCATTTGCATCTTTGGTCATACTTAGATTAAAGCTTTTAAAGAACCTACGTAACTGTTTCCTAGTTCTTTCTATATTGCACTTTTTATACGCGAGTGTGAAGAGGGCGTCATCACGATATAAGCCGCCCTTCAGGTGCGGTAATGTATCATGTACCTCCTTTAAGAGGTACAATCCTTAGATCCCATTGTGATGTCGAAGTTATTGGGCGTATTCTTGCGGGTTCACAATTCGTCCTCAAATGTGATTATCGTTTTCCGGGCCGCAGGAATGACATCAATTTGGGACCTAGTGAGGTCACTTTTCTGCATGGCCATGATTAGGGCCTTATTAAGGAGTATGGGGAAGATTGAGGTGTAGTACGCATCGATGTCGAATTGTATAAATTTAAGAGATTTATGGTTGCTAAGGCTTGAGAACCATTTCAAAAGCTCTTACGTATTCTCCCATAGCTCTAGATTTATTTTCCTCCTGATGGTAGATATAACGCCGTCTAAAATGTTCTTACTGATAATCCCTACATCTGACTTCGACGGGCTAATTAATCTAACAGAGAATTTACTAATGAAGTCAGCCTTATGGTCTTTAAGGGTGAACCTGTGTTGCGCAGGGTATATGGTTGGGTATACTTTTCCAGGACTAGTTTATCCACTATGCCACATGTTTCCTTATTAATTTCATCTAGGTTTGCGCTTGTTATCTTTTTATACTTTCTATTTAATTCATTGTATATAAACCTGCGATACGTATCATAATTTAAGCTATACATTTTTCTGGTTTTATCCGAGGTGACCAGGATATCTCTTTTATCGTTAAAACCCTTAACTAAGGTTTCCAGTTTCATCCGGAATTTGTTGCTATTCCTATGGGTGTTTTAAAACTTAATATTCCTTCCTAGTGATAGGAGGTCAATCTCAAATCCACCTAGCATGGAGATATGGGGCGGGCTCCTATAGGTTTTAAAACCGAATTTATTATTGGGGGACACCGTGGTTGATTTCTTATTTCTCTTATCGAAGTGGAAAGTGCGCCATCTAATACGCTTAACGAAGGAGTTGACGCTAGCTATCAGTAATTTATCATAAGTAGTCCTGGATGGGATTGGGATGTTCTTGGGTGATATAGGTAGGTAGTCTTTAGTTAGTATGCTGCCAATCAATTATTATCATACACACAAGGTGGACAGGTTATAAGGAGTTAGCTCAACCGTAGGGAGCCGTAGAAGTACTTAGGTTAATTGGAGTTAGGTATTGTATCCCGTGTCCCATTAAGGTATTGGCAGCATAATAATTAGCTCTATGCTTTGGAGCAGAGCCGTATATATGATAAAGAACACAAGAGCGTCTACAACATAAAAATATGTCTATTGGCTTACAATGTTTCTTCCTTACGTAACCGTAGGATTCTTCAGAGCTATACAAGGGTTTGATTGGTGTTATCATATATACGGCTCTGCTCCAAAGCATTGAGCTAATTATTATGCTGCCAATAACTTAATGGGTCACGGGTATACAATACCTAACTCCTATTAACCTAAGTATTTCTACGGCTCCCTCCGGTTGAGCTAACTCCTTATAACCTGTCCACCTTGTGTGTATGATTATAATTGATTGGCAGCATGCTAACTAAAGACTACCTACCTATATCACTCAAGAACATTCCAACGCCATCCAGGACTACTTATGAGAAATTACTGACAGCTAGCGTCAACTCCTTCGTTAAGCGTATTAGATGGCGCACTTTCCACTTCGATAACATAAATAAGAAATCAACCACGGTGTCCCCCAATAATAAATTCGGTTTTAAAACCTATAGGAGCCCGCCCCATAAATCCCTGGTAGATAGATTTGAGAATGATCTCCTATCACTAGTAAGGAATATTAAGTTTAAAATACCCCATAGGAATAGCAACAAATTCCGGATGAAACTGGAAACCTTAGTTAAGGGCTTTAACGATAAAAGAGATATCCTGGTCACCTCGGATAAAACCAGAAGTATGTATAGCTTAAATTATGATACGTATCGCAGATTTATATAAAATGAATTAAATAGAAACTATAAAAAGACAAGCGCAAACCTAGATGAAATTAATAAGGAAGCATGCGCCATAGGGGATAAACTAGGCCTGGAAAAGTACACCCACCCATATACCGCTGCGCAACACAGGTTCACCCTAAAGACCATAAGGCTGACTTCATTAGTAAACCCTCTGTTAGAATAATTAGCCCATCGGAGTTAGATATCGGGATTATCAGTAAGAAAATGTTAGACGGCGTTATACCTACCACCAGGAGGAAAATAAATCTAGAGCTATGGGAGAATACGGAAGAGGTTTTGAAATGGTTCTCAAGCCTTAGCAACCATAAATCCCTTAAATTTATACAATTCGACATCGATGCGTACTACACCTCAATCTCCCCCATACGCTTTAATAAGGCCCTAATCATGGCCATTCAGAAAAGTGACCTGACTAGGTCCAAAATTAATGTCATTCTTGGGGCCCAGAAAACGATAATCAAACTTGAGGACGAATTGTAGACCCGCAAGAATACGCCCAATAACTTCGACATCCAAATGGGATCTAGTGTCTCTGCACAAGTAACGGACCTGGTAGGATTGTACCTTTTAAAGGAGTTACATGAGACATGAATATTAACCATCCGGGTTAATATTCATGAGACATGAATGCCATGAATATTAACCATCCGGGCATAAGCAAAACAGACAACACCACTAACGTTAATAACGGAACCCTACAAAATAGTACGCACAGTAATGAGACTCACCCCACAGATAAGAAAAATAGAAGAAGGAAAAACATGTATTTTAACCCACCTTTTAACTCTGTGGTCCTAACTAACCTCCCCAGAGTATTCTTCTCATTATTAGAAAAAAACTTCCCACCAGGCAATAGATATCGCAACATAATTAACAAAAACGTGATTAAATTATCCTATTCGACCACACCTAGCCTCGCATCACACCTAACAGGCACGAACATTAGGAAAACTAGGGAAGGTTTCGAAACAATTAAAATGGCGTAAAACCACCAGCAACCGAATACACTGGAAAATAGGCAACATAATAGCATCACTGAGCCATCTAATGATATAGAGGCACCTAGAGTAACCAAAGTTCGGGAGTTACGCTAACTGATCGAACCCGCAGTTGCAATTGTAGGCAGAGTAGTAACTGTCCCCTAAGGGGGGGCTTGCCTCATGAAAAACATCGTATATGCATGTGACGTAAACCACACACAACTCTACCAAAACATATATAGGATCAACGTCCAATACATTTAAAACTATATATAACGCGCATATGTGCACATTTAGCCACGATAGACATAAGAATGCCACGTCACTGGCGGGACACATCTCCTTTTTAAAAAATAATAATACCACATACAAACTTTTTTGGAGGAAGCTTAATAGATCCACGCCATACCGACCGCAGAGCGGGAGTTGAGGCCTGTGTTTACTAGAATACCATGCCATAATACACTCTAAACTGAACCTGCTTAACAGGAAATCGGAAATGTTCTCCTCTTGCCAACACCAAATCCTGAGTTCCTTCTTCTATGTTAAAGCTAGCACATACACGTAAATAATATATATTACGCAACCCCCACATAGACATACCCCTCCTTGACTATAACTACCCCCCTCCCCAACTCATAACCCAGATAGATAGGTAGCCTATGGGTGGAACAGTCCCCTACAAGGTTTGTGTTTGTGTGTGTGTGTGTGTGTGTGTGTGTGTATGTGTGTGCGTGTGTGTGTGTGTATTCTACTTTTTTCTCTCACACATACATACGCACACATATGTATGTATATGTGTGTGCATGTGTACGTGCATACATGCATATATATGTATATTGTATACATATATATTGTATATATATATATGTATATTATATACATATATATTGTATGTGTGTGTATATGTGATATGTATATATATATATGTATGTATATGTGTATATATGTGTATGTGTGTGTATGATATGTATATATGTGTGTATGTATATATATATTTTCTGTAGAAGTCTTCACTATATGTGGTGTTTGGCATGAATTCCTCCTATAATACTCTTCTTTAAGAGGAGCACGATATGTAGAGTAACACATGTATTGTCGCAGTTGAAACTGAGAACCACCACCCCTCCTGCTGTTTACTGAGGACCAGAGCACCATTCTCCACAATATAAGAGAGGAATGAGCTTGCCGGACTATTGATGACCAAAACATCACATTCCAAAGGAATGGCAAAACACAGTGAATGGTAAACTCGACCAGAACATCACAACATGCACATCGGAGCAACAAAGGTATAATATCGATAAGCGAATCAATTGAATTTTTTCAGTTGAAATACATATAAATATGTGTCTGTGTGTATCGTACACACGTACACATGAAGAAACTGATGACCTAAATATACCTGTCATGCCTGTCTGAATTCCTAAGAAAATTTTCGGTCAGTTAGTATCTTGACCGCTTACCCTCACAATTACTACGTAGCGGTTCTTGCACGTCACTGCTAGACCTGGATGAAACGAAGACGAAGAATTTCCTTGCGGACCGTTTTGTAGCAGAGATACGATCTCACTCTGCCATCGTTAATGTTCAATCAACACCAAAGTTCTACGTTCTGCGCAGTAGAATTGAATCCAACCACCGACAACATAGTTGGATGACGATAACCACACCAAACCGGAGTACTGTGATCCTTGTGACTTCGAGATATACTACCACTGATAGTGTAACGAAGACCACAAAACCATACTCCATAATATTGAACCAAGTGATTGATTTGAGCGACCAAAATAACACCACACACATATTGGGTCGGCAATGAACTAGGAATACTAGAGCCTCCGTCAATGTCTGGGTGAGCAAAATTAGATTTCTATCTGCATTGAAATTTACGAACTTGTGCATCTGCTGTGGTGTCAAACACAAACGCACACGACCGCACAGATGAGCAATGGACTATGCCACGTGGGTTGAACGTGCAAGTGAATTGAAGTATGTGTGACTCTGATATACAGATTATTTATTATTAAGATGTATAAACTTGACATAACTATTATCATCTTATATTCTCTCAACTAATCACATTTGATAATATTTCTCTATCCCGTTTTCTCCCCTCATATTTATAATATTTTTATTTGACAAAATCGTTTTTTTTTACATTGTGTTTTTCCCTTTCTAATACTTACTTATATTTTTTATATATTCTCTATATATTTCTTATATATATATATTTTTATCTTTATTCTTATTTTCACTCTTATCCTCCTTTATATTTTACCTTATTCTTACTTTTATACCATATTATAGTGTAATCTTCCCAATTCCTTATTATACATTATTAATTACAGATTATTATTATTACACTTATCCCATTTCTAATTACCTCATGTACTTTCTCCTCCGTTATATATATATATTGTATGCCCTTTGTCTGTGTGTAGCCTCTGCTCACACTCTGCACCCTACTATCGACGCGATCCCATCTATGGCTCCACTAACCACTCGACTCCCGGGAATGAATATGACCACAGCTAGTAAACAAGGACTCACACCCCACCCTCCCGCACGAAAATTAGACTTATCGTCCCCTGCTTTTGCTATTTACTCTCTTTACTCTTTGTTCTTGAATGTTTGGTTGGTAGAGTCTATAACACCAATGAAAGCCCTTTTATAGCTCTGAAGAATCCTACGGTTACGTAAGGAAGAAACATTGTAAGCCAATAAACATCTGTTGATGTTGTAGACGCTCTTGTGTTCTTTATGATATATACGGCTCTGCTCCAATGCATAGAGCTAATTATTATGCTGCCAATACCTTAATGGGACACGGGCATACAATACCCAACTCCTATTAACCTAAGTATATATATATATATATATATATAAATATATGTATATATATATATATATATATATATATATATATATATATATATATATATATATATATATATATATATATATATATATATATATACATATATATATATATATATATATATATATATATATATATATATATATATAGTACGTTATTCCGGGTTGAATCGGAGGTAACCACATTAAGTAGGGTATTCAATACATTGCAGAGTATGAAAGTTTTAATATAGATGAGATTCTACAGGACTAGAACTGTTTTATTCTTTAGAAATCATTGGAAAACGTGATTCCTGATGATTTCTAAAGAAAGAAACAGTTCTAGTCCTGTAGAATCTCATGTATATATATATTTATATATATATATATATATATATATATATATATATATATATATATATATATATATATATATATATATATATATATATATATATATATATATATATATATTTATATATATATATTATATTCTTAAACTTGAATCTGTTATTTTAATAAATATTTGCTCTACGGTTCTGATATATTTCATATATATGTATCCTTATCGAGCCCTCTTTGGATGTTAGTCTTGAAATGTATCACTATTACTATATATATATATATATATATATAATTGGAATTCAGTAAAATCGAATCTCTGGCGGTTTGCAAGTAAATTGGGCCTACTTATATGAAGTGATGAGTTAGCAAAGCTCTCGATAAGATACGTCTCAGAGGTATAACATACGTTTAAATAGCTTGACAAATCGAACATTGTGGTAGGCCAAATCAACACGCAATATATATACACCAAAGTAACGATAAGACTAATCAGGTTGAGAGAAATCAGGTTGAGAAATATCAGGTTGTATATATATATATATATATATATATATATATATATATATATATACATACGTGGGAAAGTAAGAAATAGGAGAATAGACCGTTAAAAGATGTTTATTTAAAACACCACCTAGGTACGTTTCGCCCAGTTGGGCTTCTCAAGGGCATACATAACCAAAAGTGTTCCTTACATTGCTCGGAAAGGCTTTTTGGGGTTAAATTCACGTCAAGGTTTATTGCTCACAAAAATAGCTTGTCTTGATTTTGCAGCACGTCAAGGGAGGTCACTCTGGCTGGCGTTAGGGCAGTCTTTCTCGAACACATTTTTATCCGCTACAAGATGAGGTTACAACCTTACCATTGTCGATAGGCACAGGGTGATGTAACCAACGCTTATTTTGAGACATTTGTTTTTCCGCATCTGTTTGTCTGAGTCGTTTGAGGCTGGGTCTAGTATACAAGGAGAGTTTCCTGGATGTTATTTTGCAGCGCCTGCCTGTCGGGTTGTTAAGACTTGTTGCAGGGAGATCCGGTGCACGGTTTCACTCCTCATCATTAACCCATCTGGAGGAGGATATTCTTAAGCGTTGTGTACAACCTATCGCTGTTTCAGCTCTGCTGTTGATGAGCTCGTGGGGTGCAGTTATGATGTGGTAGATATCCATGAGGCAAAGATCGCATTTCCTCTTGAAGGTGTACGGTGCCGCTCTGCCGACAATATCCCAGTGCGTGGAGAAGCTGATGTTTAAGTCCTTTAGTGATGTGATGTAGTCCGCGAGCGAAGTGGAGTGTCTTATTTTTTTATTTGTGAAAGAGTTGAGATGTGTTCCAAACCTAGTTTTGAACGGGCTGGAGGTAGCCCCTTTATAATGTTTAACGCTATTGTGGCTAGTTACAGTGCATCTATATATAACCCTATAAGTCAGACAGTATCCTCTAAGTGGGCAGCGTCCTCTGTCGCGGCAGTTGCAGTTGTTTTCGCGGTTTCATCTATTTCCCATGGTAAGGCTATCATTGTTGCTGCCTACACTTTTACCTATGCTCCCGCAGCTGTAGTTAGCACCATTACAACCCACAGCACGATGGGTGGTGTGATTGTTATTCCGCACAACTTGTCCTGTATGTTCCCCAGTCATTTCGAGGTTATGCTGGTTGTATCTGCGGAGGCCGTTGCCAGCACTATTGGATGCCGCTAGGGAGTTGTTAAGGCCGATATAGTTATTGTTAGGTGTAGGTGCGTCTGTGTCGAGGTGCTCTGTCTTGGTGATCTTACTGTGGTTCGTTGTTCCTATGATGTCTGCTCGGTTAGGAGTAGTAGAGAAGGATATGTTTATATTGTTCCTATTAAGAATATTTCTATACCTATGGTAGGGCGGGAAGTTCTTCTCTAAGGCTTCGAAGAACATTCGGGGTATGTTGAGGCCACACTTCGAGAGTAGGAGGGAGGGGTGGAACCATAGGACGTTACGGTGGCGATTACGTGTCCTTGTACGTTTGCTACGGGTGGTTCCATCTTTATGACCGCTCTTAGGTGTGATAATGCGGCGTAGCACGTTAGGTGCCTCTTTCACTTTATGTCGCGTTCACTCTTCTTCCCTCTTCCATGTTTACGTACAGGAAGATGTTGGTTGGAAGGCGTTGATAGTAGGCCGTCGCCTTTGTTGGTTTTGTAATAGGGGAATAGTACGAGTAATCTACATTGGTCACCGTCGCCGGGGTCGTCAACTTTAGTGCGATTATCTATTCTATTATATCCGACTTCAACGAGGTCGCCGCGTGATCGGTTATAGGTATGGCTTACTATAACGTTCGTTTTATGAGGAGGGTGGTTTATAGAGCTAACGTTAGAGGTTAAGGAAATTCCTCGGTTAAAGCCGGCGCTTATCAAGGCCCTATTGTAGTAATCTGCCGCTTGGTTTAAGATAACCTCATTGGCGGATTTCCCCGAGATTCTATGTGAGATACTATAGACTATGGAGTTGAGAATCTGCTTAGGGTGGTTGGAGGCATAATTAATATAAGAGATGCATTCTCCAGGCTTATGGTATGGCTTGTATAAGCCCGTACTAAACTCGAGGGTCACGTCCAGGAAGTTGACAACCTTGTGATTGAGGTCCATAATTACAGATAGGCTGTATGACTTGAATAACCTGTGTATATGTTTGTTAAGGTTGTCTAACCTACGGGGGCTATGGTTCCTAACGGTAAACAGGGCGTCGTCCCTTTATACACCTCCTTGTAGGGCCGGTATCTCGTCCCTAGCTTATGTAGGAGGTATATCCCGACCAGGTCAGTTGATTGCGCTGAGTCACTGTACCCCATCGTGACATCGAAGTTATCAGGACGGTTGGTTCTGGTCCAGTGGGAGTTTTCGAACTGGATAATGGCTCTACGCGCGGCTAGAACTATGTCTATTTCTTTTTTAGTGAGGCTAGTGTTAGATTTAGCTAAGATGAGTGACTTATTTTAAGAGTAGGGGGATATAGAGGTTTTGTAACCATCTATGCAAAACTGGATGAACTTCAGGGTCGCTTTATCCGACAAATATATATATATATATATATATATATATATATATATACACATACATGTGAGTAGCTATATATGTATAAGTTTAAACAACAGTATATATGTATGGACATATGTATATGTATATGTATAAGTATGAGTCGATCGAGGCAGGAGTAGGGTCGGTGCATGTAGGGTAGTTTACCTTGGGCTCGGTGTGGCGTGGCCTCTGTCCGTATAGTTTGAGGGAAGTTCCCATCCCAATGTGTTGTTATTGTCCATACAGCTTGAGGAGGTACCGGCTCTGATGTGTCTACATGTACCAAATAAGTCGGACTTGATGTTTATTAGGCTGCTTCCACTGCTGAGTACACGAGGGTCGCGCTCAGACATAGTTAGCAGATGCCAGATCCCCCTCTATCAGGTGGTACTTTCCTAATTTGGGACCCGGTCAGAGAGTACGAGGCCCTGTACAGCTTGAGCTTCCAGATCAGTTCGGAAAGAGCCGTACTTTTCCTTTTGTCCTCCCTATTAAACGAATGGCGATGGTTAACCATCGATCGTTGAAGCTCGTTGATGTAGCTCCTATGTAAAGATGCTCAGAGTTGGGGTTTTTACTCTACGTCCATATATTAAGTTCTTCCTTAGGCATTCATTACTAAGGGGCATATTGTTGGGGTTCTGCAGTTGCAGGAGGTGGTCGACCCTCGAATTACTAATGTGGGGTTCCCGTTGCGTATTGTAGGGAGGTATTCTCCTGGGGTGGTGCGGTTGGGTCACTGGGTATGTTTGGGTTCCCATGGTGGGTACTGGTTCCCTCCTTCCTTCCCTTTACATGGCTCTGCTGGGTGCTTATATTGCCAGCTTCTGGTTGTGTCTAGTTTCTAAGTATACCACTATTGATGCTAGCTATGTGCTGGGCTACATTGCGCGTGGTAGAATACGACAGCTTCACAGTGTGTCTGTTGAAGATCTTGTTCTATATATGGTCCCTCGGGAAACATCTACCTAATGCTCTAAAGTATGACCGGGCCAGGCTGTTATTTAGGTCCACTGAGTAGGGTGGGTTGTACCACGTGATTTGTCTACGTCTGTTCCTATGTGGGTGGATTGAGCGCGCTCTGGGCTGTTGGGGAGTTGTTGTGTTGCTAGTGGTTCCAGCTTTGTTGCTTCCCCTTTGGGCGTTATGTCTTTTACTAGCCACCCGGCCCGTAAGTGTGGGGTGGTTGTTGCCCACGCTGGGAGTTCTACGATGGGATGATCCTCCATCCATCACGCTTCGTGTCTTGCGGTTGGGGGCGTCGGGCCCGGGGTGGTTAGCATTACCACTGAGATCGTTACTCGTACTGGGTTTCCTCCCATGGCTAGGCGTACGCGTCCTTTTAGCTAATGTGGTGGTATCGAGGTTCAAGAGGTTAGTGGTTTCCACTCTGCCTGTACTGTTAGGGTGCCCGCCTCCTGGATACCGTGGGCCGGGGTTTCTGATGGGTTATCCCTATCGTGGTGGATTATAAGATATATGTTTGCCATGCACCGCCTTATATAGACCTGCGTTTCAATTGAAGATCTCTATATTGGCGTACAGGTTGGTGATCCTGTCCGAGATACTCTTGACTACGGCCTTAATTATAGAGTGGTTTGACTTGGCGTTAACATATAGCAGTTTCTCGTTGTGATTGTGATAGAGGTAGTATTGCTCAGTGCTCAGGTTTACGGTGGTGTCTAGGAAGTTGACTACCATTCTATTTGGGTCTAGTTCAATACTGAGCCCATGGTTCAGGTTTTTGTATTTTACACTCCACTTTTATCTCATTTGCTCTTAAAACGCACCACTTGATGATAGGGTAAGAATTGTAATTCTTTACACTTCTCGATTTTGACACAGAGGTTTTCTACTTCAGTTAATATTTTTCACATCTTTCAAATGTTGATATTGGTTGTAACACACACGCATTTTCTATTTTTCTTAATTTTTGTATTTGTTTGGCGAACCCCACTACGTGAAATGGTGTCGTGATAGATGCCAACATACCCACATACATTCTTCTGAACGTAACAGTAGCACACTAAAGATGACCTGCCAGCTGACTTCTTAAAACCACTACCACTACTAACACAATGGAGGAGGTCAGCTGTACTTAAACAAAAACAACTACAACAGATTATCTTGCCTCAGAAAAATGTCTATAGACATTTGAGTGAAGAATGTTCTCACAACTGACCAATAGGATGCGAGCGTGTTCCATGACGCCGAAATTCGTTTGTTCTAACTCATATGATTCCAGTTCCTCAAGGAAATAATAACACAACCAGGAGCTGGACATATCGATGTGTTGACGGAGTAAACCACTCTTCAACAGCATGTGTACACGTCTTTCCCACACCCACACCAATTCGAAGTGCCTGAAGAGGTCACAGCCAATGATGGCTGTCACCGAAATATATATAGCAGTATATCTATAATGTGTAATAAACGAAGCTAAGATTTACATATTTGACTTATATATATATATATATATATATTAGAAAGTGAGGTTTTTTTTACAAAATGAAAAATAACCGAGGTGTCCTACACGAGTGGAAGTATAAAGAAAAAGGGATGAAATCGAAAATGCAACTGAAGTCTTATTTTTTTTAAAAATAAGACTTCAGTTGCATTTTCGATTTCATCCCTTTTTCTTTATATATATATATATATATATATATATATATATATATATATATATATACATATATATATATATATATATATATATATATATATATATATATATTAACAATAATTTAAAAAAAATTGAAGACTAAAATCCAAAGAGGGCTCTATAAGGATAATATATATATCAAATATATAAGAACCCTAGAGCAAATATTTATTAAAATAACAGATTAAAGTTTAAGCAAATAATCGCTGCTTTCACTTTTAACAGGATCTTCAGAAGATCCCGTTAAGGGTGAAAGCAACGATTCTTTTCTTAAACTTTAATCATTTATTTTAATGAATATATTTATATATCCATATATATATATATATATATATATATATATATATATATATATATATATATATGATTGTGGCCTCCTCGTTATCAAGTATGGCCATTGCATAATATACCATTATTAATAGTCATTAATTAATTCTATTATGGCCTTGTGCCTAAAGTAGAAACAATTAATTAATTCTATTATGCAATGCCTGTGCGTGATTGCCAGTATCGGTAGAAGGCTGGACGCCATGCTTTCTAGCATAGTTACGTCCCTTTACAGTCTGAGTTCAAATCCCGCCGAGGCTAACTTTGCCTTTCATCCTTACGGCGTCGATAACATAAAGTACCAGTAATGTACTGTGTAATTGCTGGCCTTGTGCCTAAAGTAGAAATAATTAATGAATTCTATCATGCAATGCCTGTGCGTGAAGATATTTTTTAAGGTGAGGAAAGACTGTCCACTCAGCCATTCCAACTCTCTGCGCGACAGCAGCTATAACTCGAACAGAAAGAAAAATCAATATCATCGATAACTACTGAGCTGCAGGTTTTGTCTCGGAGTTATCCAAGTTTCCTGAGTTGCCTTCTCCTAGAATAATGCCCTGACAAAGCTAGTGGTGTAACCACGCGATCCGGTGTCCAGCCCGACTATTTCTATGTCCCCGTACATATACACATATACGTATACACACATATGTACATGTGTATATGCATATTTACACACTTTTGGATGGCCGTTGACTCATGAGTTCTTCCGCCTTTGTCAGGTTTTGTTTTTTGTCCTGCAGGGTGTCCAATATCAGCCTCCTCACCAAGTAAGCTTGATGGCGTTGCCGGTTCAGTCGCCGAAGATCCGCCCATGCTACAGGTTGTACTGGGTTACATGTTACCAGTAGAATTTAGGAGTGACCCGACATATATACATATACATATATAAATACACATATATATATATATATATATATATATATATATATATATATATATATATATATATATATATATATATATAATGGTATTGAAGTTTCCGTTGAAAATTGAAAAGGTCATAGCAGTCAAGAGTGCTCTATGTAAGTACCAGAGCTAAATTTAATGTATAATAAACAATACAATATAATTTCCTCATTACCAGAGGTTTCCCGAATAAGACGAATACGAAAAACGTCCTCATCGGACAAGGCAGTTTTAAACATTGTGAACTATTTGAAAAATCTCCTCAAGAGTTTAACGGGCAAAACAAATAAAGCAAGAGATATATAAAAATAAGGAAATATAGTTCGGGTATGTGTATACATGTGTATATATTTACTCACAAATGTACATATGTGTGTATGTACAAATGCATGTGTATAGTGAACATGTGTGCGTAAGTACATATATGAGGGCACGCCAATAGTGTATGTATGACCACAAATACGTATATAATATAAGTTGAAAAAGGAATTTTAAGATAATGTACATCCAGATTTAGGTATTAAATATATACACATACAAGTATGAAAGCACGCGTATAAACACACACGCACGATCATTTATATGCGGATGATAAAAAGGGAAGGGAGTGTATTAGTCAAAAAGAGTGTCATATTCGATACATATAAAAATGAAACAATATATGAGAAAGAAAAAAATTGTGTTTAAATCAAAGAGAAAGTAAGAGAGCGGGGTTACCAATTATAAATTAACACTAGAGAAATAGAAAACAAACATAGGTTCGCACATACGCACATATACATATAAAAACAATATATATATGAATACGTATAGGCAAAAGCGCATGCATACGTACATACATACTCACGAAGCACACACATATATATATATATCGGCACGCGTATATCTAAGCACACGTACGTACGTGACTATATATATACATATATGTATGTGTGCATACACACACATACATATATATATATACATATACACATATATACACATATTTATACACATACATTCACCTACATACACCCACTCGTATAAATCTAGATATAAAAACACACATACTCACACATATAGACACACACGCGCACACATACGGAGGCGCATGCACGCTCACACGCATAGATACAAATTATAAACCAGCCATATGAAAAAAAGAAATACAAATATATATATATATGTATATATCAGTGTCTTTTGTAAACTAAAAGCTGATGCTTTGAATAATATGATCACATAATTCATAACTTGCTAGCTTGTTTGGATTCTGTATGTGCAGTATATTTATTTATATTTAAAAAAATCTGTATGACAATTAAATTCCTGCAATTAGTGCAATACGTCGAACATGAATAATTGTATTAATTCCACTTTTAGACGTTGTTCTATACTCTAACTTCTTTTGGTCTCTGGAGATACTCTCATTCAATTTAATTAATATTACCCCAGGGATTGTACCTCGGATAATTTATTGTATAAACATATTGACCTTTAAATACCCTTGTCGTATCATACTAAATAAGTTTCTCAAATAGTTGAATGTTGTTATATATATATATATATATATATATATACTATTTGAGAAAGTTTGTTAGTATGATATGACAAGAGGATTTAAAGGTCAATATGTTTGGACTGGTGTAATTCCTTAAAGGTTTATTATACTATGAATATATCAATGACCGGGTTCAGTATAAATCCGGTGACATCATCACGTATTCGAACTTTAACAAAGGAATGTAATCCAATGGGCTGAAAAGGCAGAGAGACAAGAAGGCGGCAACACATTTAGCAGTTTCTAGTTCGGTCGGCCACCTTCAAGTGAAGACTGCCAATTTATCTTATGTCTTTTCAAGGGGTGTAAGTTTTAAGTGTACTACTACCACCCCGTCACGGACAGAGGATAGTGGTGGGATCAGGTTACATTGAAGTTAGTCAGAAGTGCTAAAAAGTGCTAAGAAATATATTTTTTCCAAAACCATATATCTTCAACAAAACTATATAGAATGGATGCCTCCACAGTACATTTTTCATTGTAGGGTCAGAAATTACGATTAACGATTAGAAATATGAAATGTATGTTTAGAATTAAAAGATGTCATTTAAGATGAGATTAGAAAAGTAAGATTTGGGTTTAAATTTGGGAGATTTAGTTAAATAATTTACAGAAGGAGGCGTTTATGAAAAGGTTAAATGTATTATTGATAATAACGATAAAGTTTCCGGGTAGAATATAAAGTTAAGACTAAGCCCCTCTTTGGCGGTCAGTAACCAGCGACGTCACAGGCTCCCAGCCCACCCGGGGCCCAATGGCGTGTCAACCGTTCCGAGTATTTTCGTCTACCGAAAGAAAGGGAAAATTATTTTTTCCGAGCACTCCAGGAATGTTAACTGTCTGAAGCGCCGAGGGCGCTAGCGGGAAACCCGCCACCGTCGGCTGATCATCGTGTACACCAAACGATTCTTAGTTATTCACACTGGTGGGTAATTTAGTGAAAGGGCTAGTACATGGAGGCATGGTCAATTTTGAATTTATGATTAAGCCTAGAATTTAAAACTACTGTTTGGCGGTCAATAACCGGTGGCACGGTGGATTCCAAGCCCTCCCAGGGCGCAAGGGTGTAACAGCCATTCCGAGTAATTTCGTTTACCGAAAGAAGGGGAAATTTATTTTTCCAAGCACTCTAGGAAGGCTGATCAACTCGAGCGCCTGGCGTGCAATCGGGAAAGTAGCCACATCAGTCGGATCATCGCGTGCACCAAACGATTATTAGTTATTCACACCCGTGATGTGAAGTTTAAAAGTGGCAAAATCTGAAGAAATGGGTAAGAATACTATAATTAGTCCCCAGTTATCCCGGGTTATATATAGTGTGATTCCTGAGCGGGTATGGGGAGTGATTACATATAAACAGATATAAAGTGTACAGAGAATGATATTCTAGGGTCGTGTGCTAATTTTAGGTAACAGATAAGTACAAGGATAAGTATATAAGGAGAATAAAGTGAATAAATACATAAATAAAACATAAATAAAATGCAGTCATACCCAGGGTGGTAATTGTGGGAGTAAAAATGGAAGGGAAAAAAATATCGAAGGAATCAAAATACAGAAGAAATAAAATACAGATCAAGGTGTAACAAATAAACAATAGATAACACGGTTGGAGAATACATGGTTATAAATATTGATATAGAGAATGGAAGAGTTGGAGTGGTATCAGACCATAATTAGTATAGGTTCGTGTCTTAATGTTCAATGTGAATCCAAAAACCTTGAAATATAGGATAGACAATTCAGTCAATACAATACAGGGTATAATAGAATATGTTGATTTTTTTAAAGAATCTGTGAGGTCTGACGGTATTTGAGTGTTCCGGACAAGGAAGCAGCAATGCATGGTCCGGGTGGGCGGTAGACATAGCTTAATGCCGCCAAAATCCGAATGGTGTGCAGTTAGTCCCATATTGGCGACAAATGTACAGTGGAGCCAGGGCCCCTGTTCCTTACTACATCTGGAAGCGCTCGACATTTCCTGGAGGTTTTATACATTTAGGCTGTTGGTTCACCATTGGATAGAACTGGTCATTCCGTATGGTCAACCTAGATGTAATATTAGGGAGGGCACTCGACGTAATGCAACTTACCCGTCTAAGTTTAAGTTGTTGGTGGTGCGAGTACGGAATTAATTATTATAAAATAACAGGAGGCTGGACTGGTGTAATTCCTCAAAGGTTTATTAAACTATGAACCCGTTCTATCCAGTGGTGAACCAACAAAGCTAAATGTATATATATATATATATATATATATATATATATATATAAACCCTCCGTAACAATTCTACTTTTGAAAAGCATAGGAATTGTGAAAGGTATAAATATTTTTTCTTAAAAAGACTCCAGTTGCATTTCCATTTTCTTTTCCTGGATTGGTTATCTTGTTTTTTTTTTTCTTAAAAAAAAAACATCATTCTCTTATACATATATGAGAAGAACAAAACCAATATATATATGCAAAACCTTAATGTGCTGTTTGTTTCGCGATAGTGATTGTAGATGATTATGTGTTTTAAATTATCCGAAATTTTTATTTCAACTGGAAAATTGAAAGTGCAGTGACAGATATGATTAGAAGGTTAGACAAATAGATTGCAAGGAAGCGCCATTTCATGATTGTTCTTTTTATGACTGGCATACCGTTGGGTGGGTCTTTCTAACACGGTGATGAAATGAGATCTAACATTGGTAGTTTTGTGTGTGCAAATAGAGTGGCTTTTTTTCGTGTGCATATCATTGATGTGGAATGTCAACGTTGTGTGTGTGTTAGAGAGAGAGAGCGAGATTTGTGTATCGTTTCGTATATAAACCCTTAATGTTTGTTGTTTGTTGTGCATTTTTTGTGAAATTATGTAAGCCTGTTTGTGTTAGTGGGCAGACATTGATGATATCGTTGTGCGTCTTTGATTGAGTTTATGTGTTTATAAGTGTGTGTTTATTAGTATGTGCATATTAGATTCTTTAAGTGTGTATGTAAATATGCTTGTATGACTGGCACTATATGTGCGGGTGTGTGTGTCTATCAAATGAGAATACTGTCAGGCAAACAGAACATATGATCAAAGTATTGTTCAAATATCATTGTTATTTGATTTCCACAAACAACGAATTATGGTGTAAACATGGAGATATTTTCCACGTGTTAAGTGTCGATGTAATAAAGAATTGATATTAAATGATTAGTCACTGGTAGAATAATGTTTTGGTATGAAAAAAGAGAGAGATTTCTGTTTTCCTAGTTCAATGTTGTTAGTCATATCACATCTATAATGCACAGTAAAATGTAAAAAACCGTATTTTGTAATGCTTTTGTAATTATTTTGTAATGCCCAATTTGTCAAACTCAGATTTGTACATAATATGTATCATATGCGCCTACACAGACTGCGATCTTCTTGTGCAGGTACTATCATGTTATAGATATATCCTAAATATAACTGATAATGAGACACATTTGCGTAATCATTGCCTAATTAATATCTAATATATCTTAATTGTACATTATGGATATTTTATAACATAAACAATTCAATTTGAATACATAAACTTCATTTAATCTTCCTTTTAATATACATATATATTGAAACAAAGAGTACTTCATTAATCAATATTTTAAACGGCTACAATCGATATATTTTTTTAAAAACCTTTGATTTGTATGGAAGTTCCAATATATACTCGTTTTATCATCTCAGTAAATTTAGTAATTAAATCTGTCCAGAGATTATTTAATTCAATGCTAAACTTTCGTTCTCCTTTTACAGATCTAATATCTTCCACTCACCGTGCTTCACTTGATATACTAATTAAGATGTGACTAATGCTTAGTGATGAATGAAATTAGAATGTTAGAATTTTATTTCTTCCATTCACAGCTACCGTGGACTAATTTTATGAGGAAGGAAAAGAGTTTTAATGAAATGTGTTGATATTTAAGGTAAACTGATGTTTAGTGCATTGTGGAAAAGAGAAATTTCCTTAGTTGTAAAACATCAACAAATTAAATTAAAGCACTTAAAATATTATTGACCAAGTGGTTAGAACGTTATTTTCTCTTCCATTACCTAAATGTCACACTCTGCTACTATGGTTAAATTATCTTTGTGGCATTATACGCGTTCTATTTTTATTATTGCGATATAAATATTACCCTTCGGGAAATGTTCTGTTATTTTGTACATTTATTTCATTTTATTTTATTTTTATGTGGAGGCATTTTTGTTGACAGGCGCAATTTCACACTGCTGTTTTATTTACATCAATTCTCAGCAAATTTTCTATGAAATTATTTCGCATTGTGAGGAAGCAATTAAAACAATTTAAGATTTTCTTTCCCCTATCACATCTCTTGTTATTAATGTCAAATCACTGAGACAGATTTAATTTTTTTAGACAATTATGTGCATATAAATTTGATTTATTTTCTTTTCATACATGTGCAAATACTGTCAAAGACTTTCTTTTTTAATTAGTGCTATATGTGAAAATGCCTACATTTATTGTTTTGAAAGTCTGTTGTAATGTGTCACCATTTCGAAGTTTTGAAAATAGCATTTGTAGCCAATAACATATTCAGATTTGTACCATCCATCACGCATCATTAATATGCTATTTTTAGTGAAAGAGTGTTTTAGAATAGATCATGTTTATTGGACATCTGTTAATATTGCATGTAATATAGTGATTATATTTAATCTCTCTCTATATAAAATTATTTGTCTCTCTGTCTGTCAGTATGTTCCGAGGCATTCTTCAACGTTTGGACCAAAACAAATCAAATTTTACAACGGTATTAGACCAAAGGAGTGTCAACATGTATGTTGTATTTTCATTTGGATTAGAACAATATGACATTTTATCTAATATAACCTTTCTATAGTGAACTATAAGAAACGACCACGACCGCTACGACGATGAGTCACATTTTGTATATGAGTGTGTATGTGTATGTGTTGGCGAGTCCGTTGCGTACGTTAGACCTCAGAGAATTAAACTTACACATACATATACGCATTATCTTCCCACGCCACACACATAGTAATATGTCTGTGTGTTTATGTTTTAGTATATTTATGTGAGAGTGTATGTTCATGTGAAAGTGTATGTTTGAGTGAGTGTATGTGTGATTTTTCTCATTTTTAACGTCAAGCCTCAGAGAATTAAGCGTACACATTCATCTACACATACAGATACATATGTGATGACAGCCAGTTGTGCGTGAATGTCTGTCTGTCTGTGTATGTCTTAGTATATGTATTTGAGTCTATGTGAGAGTGTATGTGTGTGCAAGCAAGTGTGTGTGTTTGTGTGAGTATATGTGTGTGGAAGTGTATTTTCATTTGGAAAACACAACGATGTCTCCTTTTGTATATGAATATGTATGTGTCTGTGAGTGTGTATGTGTGCACATTTATTACATACTTTATTAAATACACACACACGTCTACACATTTGTCGCGATCGACTAAAAATGAGGTGAAAAGTTATGCCTGTCTCTGCGTGAATATATGTATGTATGTGTCTTACATCAAAACCCTTAAGAATAATAATTCATCAGGTATGGGTGGCGTTTCTGCTGAAATGCTGAAGACAGGAGGCGAAAGCATGGTTAAGTGGACGGGACACCTGTGTAATCTTGTGTGGAACACGGGTGAAGTCCGAGAAGACTAAAGAAACGGAGCGGTTGCCTGTATCCCCAAGAAGGGCAACCTTGACTATTGTGACAACTGGAAGGGAATGACACTTCTCTCCATACCAGGGAAGGTCTATTGTCTAGTGATCCTGAACCGCATGCGTGGCATGGTAGACCGGGAACTGTGAGAACAACAGGCAGGGTTCCGACCAAAACGTTCCTATGCAGAGCAGATATTTCCGCTACGCCGCATCATTGAGAGGTACAACGAATTCTAGAGGCCCTTCGCCATCAGCTTCATCGATTTGTCCAAAGCTTTCGATAGCATTCATCAACGTTGCTCTGGAGCATCATGCATGAGTATGATCTGCCCCAGAAAGTCATTTCGGCAATCAAACATACTTACGCAAACTCCAAGTGGTGCTTATGGACAAAGGATGGTTACAGAGACTGGTTTGAGGTGGTTACTTGCGTGCGTCAAGGTTGCTCGCTCTCTCCAATTCTCATTGCCATAGCCATTGACTGGGTACTAAGAAGAGCGTCTAAAGACCAGGGTATATCTTGGGTGGGAGAGCAAATGTTGTCTGACCTGGACTTTGCGGACTATATTGCTGCACTTGCAGAGGGCACAGCTGACCTGCAAATCATTGTGAACAATATCAATGTCGAAGCAGGAAGCTTAGGTCTCAATATCAGTGCCAGGAAGACCAAAAGCCTGTTATCTGGGACACAGCCACCACCAACCATTGTCTTCATTGAAAAGGGGGAAGAGGAGATAGTGGACAACTTCACCTACCTAGGAAGCTCCATAACAATGAGGGCATCATCGACAGTGAACTGCAATGTAGAATGGGAAAGGCTTCAGCAGCATTTAACCAGCTTCACAAGACCTGGAAGAGCAGGAAGTTCGCCCTCAAAACAAAGATGAGATTCTACAACAGCAACGTGCTGTCCACACTCTTGTACAGAACTGAAACAAGGCACCTTAAGACCAGCCAAGGGAAGAAGTTGGACGCATTCGATTCCAGTTGTCTGAGAAAGATCCTGCGGATTAAATGGAGTGACCATGTAACAAACCAGGAAGTGAGGAATCGGACCAACCAACAGCTAGTCTCTTCTACCATCTGCAAGCAACGCCTGGGCTGGTTTGGATACGTTTCGAGACTCCCCTTGGAGAGACTGGCGAACCAAGTACTTAAATGGAGTCCGCAGGGAAGCAGACGGTGAGGCCGACCCAAAATGAACTGGCGCCAGACAGTTGAGAGAGACCTGCGAGCGACAAACAGACAATGGCGGGACACTGTGCAACTGGCTGCTGAACGAACGCGATGGAACACTATGATTGCCGCATGTGTCGCAAGGCGCGGGAGTTTCTGAGTCTGAGAGTGCCTGCGTGAATATATGTCTGTGTGTGCCTCAGAGTGTATGTATGTGAGTGTGTAGCAACAATTTATTCATTTGGACACCAACAAAATATTATATAACGAATATTGTTTACCCCAAGATAAACAATATTCAAGATTGACAGATTTTCATTCTAAATTCTATTAACATTACAATTTTGATATTTTAAAAATACAATATAGATATTCAGAAATAATTATGAGAAAAAAAACTCATATCTTGGTTTTTATTGTTTATTAATCTGAATAAGAACAGCAGTAATCCCGGCAACGCGGAGTAATTCAGTTAGCATGCTACATAATACAATTTTTGATTTACAGTATATATATCTGTAATTGGTAAACAATGAGACAATGTTCACCCTTTTGACCTGTAATCAAAATAATTGTTTCTACATTTGGCACAAGGCCAGAAATTATCCAGTACATTACTGGTACTTTAGTTTATCGACCCCGTAAGGATGAAAGGCAAAGTTAACATCGACGGGATTTGAACTCAGACCGTAAAGGGACGTAACTATGCTGGAAAGCATGGCGTCCGACTCTCTACCGATACTGCCAAACAAAATAATGTATGTAAATGTATCACCATGTTGTCAGTCTTAATTTTACACTTTTAATAACCAAAGATAATAGTGTTTTTTAAAGAGATACATGTTGTGGTCATACCGTCTGATAAAACCAAGATTCTATACACTTAATGTGGAATTCCATTCTAAGGAATTATTTTCTGATTACGCATTTATTCATTTGCTATGTAAAACATAGGTTGAAAATTATTATTTTAATAACTAGAATTATTTAAATAACGATCTATATCTTAACGCATTTCAAAAATGTATCAGTGAAAACATTAAAATAATAAAGATTCCGTGGCCTCATTTAAATATTACTTTATTTCAACTTTCCCTAAAATTATCATGTGGTTGTTGTTGCTAACTTTTACCTTCAGCATTAAACTTGCTGCTGTTTAGATATCCTGCTATTTAGATGATGAATATTTATTCATTGGTTTTCCAAATTTAATTAGCTGGAATATTCAGTACTGTTGATGAAGTTGTAAATAGCTTACTATTCTAAGATTCATGTAAAATTATACTGATATAAATACCTAAACATAGGCCATGGAATATTTTCAATAAAATCGAATATTGTTACGAAACTCCCATGCTCTCACATCTACATGAAACTAAGTAAACTATTCTAAACTAAGTTCTATATCGTTGCATGTGTTGCTATAATAGGCAGATTAACTACGAAATGATAAATAAATACAAAACCATGTACGAAGGAAAACAATTGCGTTGATCTGAAAAGAGATTATACAGACAGAAATAAATATCGGTATGTTTATATACATATCTGTGCATATACATAAAATCAGAATAGAGACTTTTTTTGCAATTTGTATAAGTAAGCAGATGCAATTATTTGAAGGCGAAACATTAGATTACTTAATGGTTAGTTCGGAAAGACGTCTGAGACACCCTGAGTGTTGAGGGACGCAATTGAATTTTCGTGGGAAGGGCTGATTTATATTCAAACCAGAGGACTGCTCCGGTAATTTTTAAATAACTATACACTATCAAAATCACCAAATTATAAGGTGATGATGAGATATTCCAGGAAGATATTCGTCTGCTACTGAATTATATAACAGTGCCATTTGATTTCAAAAGAAAAAATACAGAACGTCTACTGAAATTCATCTAAACGATAGGTCACATGTTTTTCCAGCAAAATTAACTGAAATTTAAATTGGGTCTATCTGTAGTTTGAACCGCTTTGGACGTTCTAATGTTTCTGATAATTCGTCAAATTTAATAAAGCGATTCTCTATTACGCATTGACCATCAATTTAACTTACCTATAACTATTTGTTCATACAGGTATCGTTGATTTAGAGTTGTGCTATTATTAATAATAAGTGTATTTACATAATGTAATTTTATATGTAAGTAAATATACATTTTTCGTTTTCATAATATTGAATTTCTGAACGTAATTTCTCTCATGTCTTATGTCTTCAGAATTATAATTCCCTGTATTATTTAACACCAATTACGCAAAACAGAGTTATTCACATCCTATGACATATCTAACCTCATATTTGGAGGTTGAGTCAAAGACAACTTTAAATTATATGACATATTTCGTATGTTACTTCGTGTAAAACATAAATTGAAAGTAGATCATATGTTTATAAGCGATATTAATATCAAATTAAACAACTAAACCATGATAAAACTAGGTCTATAAATGGACACTGATTCATATATCTGTGTGTGTGTGAGTTTGTGTATGAATGTGTATGTTTGTGTGTGTGTATGATGTTTCAGGAAAATAACCCATTTAATAGTATGTAAGTATTATGAGTGCATAGCTCGACATACCTGGCTACTGGAAAACTAATTCCTTCCCATTGTGACAGTACTTCTTATTCATTTCTTTAATGCAAAGCACGAGGTTCGTTCCGTCATAAGTAAATCACGTGCCTTAATTCAAATAGGCAATGAAAGAAAGATTTCGAAATTTAGAGACCGGAGTATTTAAGATCTGCAATTATTCGCAACAATCCAGCAGCGTTTTTCACAAATCGCCAGAGAGAGTTTCGAGTCAATGATCTTGATTGACGCTGGTTTCTATCACGGTTACCTGTCCAAATTATCGTTGGAAAGAGAGATATGTTACGAAAAAAGTGTGTGGCAACTGAGATATAAGATCTGATCCCGAATTGCTTGACATCAAATTTATTCGATTTTGAAAATCGATTATTTGCCATACGTTTTGGGTGCTAAACTAGCAGAGACTAGTTTCATCTGTCGACAATGTACTACAAATGCAATTTCCTAATGTTGAAATTGCGGAACAATGAATATGGGATTTATTTTTAAAAGCACATAGCAACAGAAAGATGTGAGTAAAGCATCTGATGCTCAGGATCAAGCATTAGCAACCAACTGGTGTGTTCGCCAAAGAAATAGACAAGTATCTCCTATGTACAGATTTTCCAATGATAGGAACAAACAATATCAATTTTTTCTTGTGAATGTTTAAAATATTCCCCAAATGAATACATTCTATTGCAGCAAAAATACTTCAATGCAAATTGTGTGAGAAATGGGAATTTGAAAGAGGAAAATGCGGATATGTTGATAAGCCACAAAGCATCACAGAATTAGAAATGTTCAAAATTAAAATAGAATAAACCAGACACGAATATGTTGAGAGGGTTTAGAATAATTCCATATTTGAAAGGTAACATTCTGTAGTATAATGTCCCGAATTCTGACCAAAACAAGGAGTTCTGAAATAGGATATGGTGAAACCATATGATGCATAGAACTTGTGAATGGATAGTGAATGGATAGAAATCCTCAAGGAAGAATTCTGAGGAGTAAATAGAATGAGAGATATTACCATGAGCACAGGTGATGTGAAGGAGGAATTGGCCTAGGTAGCAAACTGAGAAGCACCCGGTCATGATTTGATCAATGGATCTCGGTTAAAGAAATGCAATGCGCTGTGTGAAGCACTGGTAACTCTATGGAATGATGCGTCCACAAATACGCAGTTGCTTCTAGGAAGTTAACTGAAAGTACAACATAATAAACTATAGAGGTGATCTATAGTTGTGGGAATCTACCATCCTATTGAATGTCTTAATATAGTATAGTACGTGCTGACTTGAATATTTGCGGAGAGGTGTACACTTTTATTTTACAGGGAGGACCATTGTCAAAGACCAGAAAGGATGTAGGAGAAAATCTCAGAGCACCAGAAGTCCCATGGCGATCATTCAGACAATGCTGCCCTTATAACTATAAAAATCTGATTTGTAAATTTAAAATGGGTTACCAATGTAGAAGCAAAGGACCATTCATGGACGATCGTCTGTTAATGGATGACCTGAATATGTTTCGGAAGTCTGAAGAACATATAAAGCATGTTAAAACTGTCCAGATACGTAACTGTGACGTCGGAATGAATTTTGGGATCTCCGAATTTTCTGTGCTCAATATTAGATACATGTCATGCGTCCATTCATTCATTGATTGAAGTCGAAATACAAATGAATGGAAATACGAGAATTTTAACAGCATTGAACAGGGCGTTACTCCGCAAATCAAATATAATGAGATTGTACCTGATGACGGTGCTAGATGTCTCAACAGTAGTGATTATTGTATAAGGAATGAAAGGAAAACGTGTGCATGGTATTCGGTGGAGACTAACGATAAACTGTTGTAATATGCAGCAGAAAATATGGGTATAAATGTTGATAAAATGGTTGGGATGGACAATTTTACCAGACAATTTGAAGAGGACTGAAACGACCTTCAGACAATGAGAATGCTTGGACAGTTTGAAAGAATTACATAAGATATTAAGCATAAAGCAACATCATTTACATGACTTAATGAAGGCGACTTTAAGCGTAACACTAAAACCCGTACACTTGCAGTAAATGATAGCCTTGCTACCAATTCGGTGACATCGATAAAACTTCTGACACCTAGAAATGCAGTCTATCTTAAACGAGTATGGGGAATATAACCCTCTTGGTAAGTTCATGTTGGAGTCTTAAGCAAGATCTAATACAAGCGTCATCCTGGCAAAGACTGTGTCTACCTTTGTTATGTCATAAATACCAATACGAAGAAACAGACAATTATTATTAACATGGTCCTTGTAAATTAATACAGGGAGATTGGAAATCAATGGTATTCATATACATTATGGAACTATATCAGTTCCTTGTGACTTGGCATATAATTAAATACGTCAGTCAATTTACACTGTGTGACAATAATTCAATTTCTTGACGACAAGGTAGAATACATATTTTTCTGTGAGCACAAGGCTAAACAGCTATCCACAGACTTTACCTGACTGAGATGTCATTGATATTAGACACGTATTAAAGTTTGCAAGTATCACAATCTGGTTACAATGTATATACCAGGTAATGTGTTGTTATGAAGTAAATGTATATAATGTCATCTCACTATATATATTCTCAACAATTTATAACCAATCTTCAGTAAAAATATGATTTACATTTGTGCATCAAATGTTTCAATCCAATGTCATTACCCTCACGTGTTGTTAAAACTTTAAGCTCTGGTGTTGCAGTTGACTTCTCGATTTACAACATTGATATATCGGTTAATTTATACACGTCAAAAATAGTTGTTGGCTTCCAAACATTAAACGGTCAATATTGGAAATTATGACTATAATATGTGCATTTTGGACATACTTCTAATCCTCATCTCTATTTTCTATGACATCCGTATCAGTAACTTGTGCTGTATAACATTACAATTTAACACAACTTTGATTTAGATGTTAAGTTGTGAATTCGACTTTCTGCTTGCTTCCCTACTGAGATAAACGTATATATCAATACGCCTCTCAACTTATCTCTCCACTTGCTCTCTCTCTCTCTATCTCTCTCTCTCTATCTCTCTCTCTCTCTCTCTCTCTCTCTCTCTCTCTCTCTCTCTCTCTCTCTCTCTCTCTCTCTCTCTCTCCCTCTCTCCATATATATATATATATATATATATATATATATATATATATATATATATATATATGTCTGTGTGAGTATGTATCTTTATATATATTTATTTCTGTTTCAAATTCTTACTACACACATTCATCATTCAAAATCAATATATGCCATTCTATTTCGACAACGAGTCTAGAATAAATGTATAATCAGAAAATATTTCCGGAAATTGTTCCTTTGATTTATAATCAAATGGGATTGTAGCTCCAGGGATATTATCATTTTTTTTCATTATTTTCATTTAGGAATTTATTCCCCAGTGAAGTATTCTAATATCAAGAGAAAAATTGATATTATTTCCAACCATAAGCTATGACTTACTTTCGAATATCTTCTTATTAGACCCCTATTGTGGAACATTTTCAAATATATAGAGATGCCACATTTCATTTGTCACCAAATCATTGCGGTAGAAAATTACAAACTCTAGCTATATATTTCGAGACACAATTTGGGTAATGAAACTACATTGAAATGGTCAAAATATACAAGATTTTAAACCAAAACCTCAGAGCTAAACGATTGAAATTAATTACTTATAACTGATTATGATTATACCAGGGTTAATTTCACATGATATCTATCACGGTTGTAAATTCTAGTGTTTCATTCTTTTAAATATGCTCAGCCATCGACGAATGAGAGAGTGGATTGATGGAAAGGTATCGATATTTAAGTCAGTCCTTTCATATATGCATCTGCTGGGATGAAGCAGTGAAAAATTGACCGTAACATATCACTCTAGGAGGGATCATATCAGATCATAGTACTGATAATCTGCAGTACTAAGGTGAGTAATTCTGCTGACTGAAATGGACCAAGGTGACATGAAGTAATTTATAGGCATATAATACAAAAACAAAAAAATGCGGTTTCCTATATTATGATTAGGTCTGACATATAAAACATATTAAAGCTTATTAAACTGGCGACGCATGGCCGGCGGCTGGTCCTCCATAAATACAATTTTCCCGGGCACCTGCATAGGTACAGAAACTTTTTAGGTGCAAATTTAATACATATACATACATATACAGACACCCCCCCCCTACACACACATACACACACACACACACACACACACACACACACACACACACACACACACACACACACACACACACACACACACACACACACACACACACACATACCCATACCCATATATATATATATGTGTATATATATATATATAAGTATTGAAATTTCCGTTGGAAACAGAAAAGGTCATAGAAATGAAGAGTGCTCTATGTAAGTATCAGAGCAAAATTTAATGTATAAAAATCAATACAATATAATTACCTCATTACCAGAGGTTTCCCGAAAGAGGCGAATACGAAATAAACGACTTCATTCGTTCGTCAGAAGAGGCAATATAAAACATGGGCAAATACTTAGAAAAACACATCAAGAAAATCAAAAAAAGATATAGATAAATGAAATAGAAATTGAAATATATAAAAATCTATCAAGAAATATAGTTAGGTGTGTGTATATGTATGTATATACGCTCACAGATGTGCATATATGTATATGCGCACATGTATATGTATAGTGAGAAAGTGTGCGTAATTCTAAAATTTAGGGCAAATGTATCTATGTGTCTGTATTATACAGACAGAAATGGTTACATCGTAAATATATAAATATGAAGGCTCGCGCATAAAACGCCTGGACACTCGTACACTTAGATGCGGAAAGAAAGGAGGTAAGGGAGTGTAATAATTAAAAGAAAACTATCAGTCTCGATATATTTATAAAAATATAATAACGATAAATTAGAAAGAAAATATATAAGAAAGAAAAAATTAAAGAAAACAAAAAGGGGGGGGGGGTACATACATACACAGACACGCGTGTCTCACAAAAGAAATGTAAAAATAATTATGCTTATATACACACGCGCACTTACACTTCCATACGTTCGATACGTACGTACACACACACACACACACACACACACACACACACACATACTTATACTCGCGCATATAAACCTGTTTGCATGCCCACGTATGAAACTGAGTAAGTAAAAAAAGGGGAAGGGAGGGGGGAGAAGAAAAAAGGAACAAAACATAAAACCGAGATGTCAAAATCACGGATATAAAGACACGTACACATACGCATAATATATACATACACACACACACAAACACCTGTACACACACACATATATACACATATATATACATATACATATATACATATACATACACGCACGCGCGCGCACATACGTAGTCACTCATGTACATATATAAAAAGTATACACACATTAAGGCGTTCAGCCATATTGAATTGTGGATAAATAAGTACAAATATAAAAATGTAAGATAGGCTGCGCAAAAATAAAATAAAAATAAAAATGAAAAATATATCTGGATTGAAAAACACAAAAGACAAGTATAATCAGTTAGTGGAGGAAAAAGGGAAGTAAAAGAAGGGGAAGAAAAAAATAGAAAATAGGAAGTGGATCGGAGAATAAAGGGGGGGGGGGGTGAAGTAAAAATAAATAAAAGTGAAAATAAATGAAATTATTGACAAGGATAAAAATGAAAGTAAGTCAGAAAGGGTAATTAAAAAGAGAATAATAAGAGTTTATGGAGGATAAGTATCTGAAAGTGTGTTAAGTTTATATGAGCTGGAAAGCAGGTGTGATTTCATGTGTGGGCAACTGGTGAAAATTTCCGTCTTTGTGTTCAGGCAGGTCTTTGGTGATTTAAGATTTTGCAATATCCAACATTTTTCATTTATGCAGAGCCTGCATTTTCTTGTTCCTCTAGCATATTTTTTAGATTGGTTCAAAATTGACCAATCTAGTTTATATTGGATGCCTTGGTCTTTCAAATCCCAAATTCTGCTAGCCAGAGCTGTTGTAAATCTTTTTTCTGGATGTCGAAAGCATGCGACATGTGAGTAATAACGCGTTTTGAATCTGTCTTGCGTCATACAGTCATATCGTTCACTGGTGGCTGGATGGTTGTTGCTGATGGTTGTCACTTTAGCCGCATATACCATGGCTTTGGTGTTGCATTTACCTTGTAATGGGCATTCACTTTTGATTCTACAGGAGCAAGTTTGATTTTCTCTAGGTGATATTTTGTTGAGGATATAGGACTCAATAGGGGGACCGCAGGAATAACTAATTTTAACACAGTTTCTGTTAAAGATCTTATAGTATCTATGTGTTCTAGGGAAATTTTTATCTAGGAGTTCTAGGAATTTTTTGCCTACATTAGTTTTAACTGCTAGAGAGTAGGGGGGTGTTAACCAGATTATTTTTCTTTTCCTATTCTTATGTTTAATAGAGTTAGTGTAGTTAGGTATGTATTTAATCGGTTCGCTAAAGCCGCTATTTTGGAGGGCTTTATTATAGTAGGGGGATGCCTTATTAAACATAGCTTCTGAGGAAGAGAGGGTGGAGATCCTACGGCTAATATTAGGGATGAGGTTTTTAAAAACTATAGGTGGATGGCAAGATCCTTTATTTATATATTTTAAGTTTTCATTAGGTTTATGGTATGGTTTATAAGAAGCAGTAGGCAAATCTAGGTTTATATCTAGGAAATCTACGTTGGAAAGTTTAGTGTCAATAGTAATTTTAAGATTAAAACTAGCGAAGGTTTTTATTAAGTCTTTCCTTAATCTATCTAAGTTATGGCCTATGGTGGTATGGGAAAGTATTAGACCATCATCGGGATAAAGCCCAAAAATATGGTTAGGAAATTTTTCTTTAAGTGTATGTAAGAGGAATAGGCCGACCATTAAATACACACATTAGAAGTAAGTCTAAATTACTCCAATGGATAAATAGCTCTTCCGTAGTACATTGGTTTAATAATATTAAAAACAAAATCAGTTCTAGATTCACCCAATTTGACATCGTATATTTCTACCCATCTATTACTCAGACCCTTTTAGTGAAAGCTTTAAATTTTGCTAGAGGGTTCACTAATATCTCCGATATTGAAGAGGATGTCATCTTGCATGCTAGGAACACTCTACTTGTTAATGATAATGACACTTGGGCAAAAATATCTAACCCAGAGAACCCATTCGATGTCTCAATGGGCTCTTATGACAGTGCCGAGGTTTGTGATCTGGTCGGCCTATTCCTCTTACGTACACTTAAAGAAAAATGTCCTAACCATATTTTTGGGCTTTATCGCGATGATGGTCTAATACTTTCCCATACCACCATAGGCCATAACTTAGATAGATTAAGGAAAGACTTAATAAAAACCTTTGCTAGTTTAAATCTTAAAATTACTATTGACACTAACCTTTCCAACGTAGATTTCCTAGATATAAACCTAGATTTTCCTACTGCTTCTTATAAACCATACCATAAACATAATGAAAACTTAAAATATATACATAAAGGATCTTGCCATTCACCTATAGTTTTTAAAAACCTTATCCCTAATATTAGCCGTAGGATCTCCACCCTCTCTTCCTCAGAAGCTATTTTTAATAAGGCATCCCCCTACTATAATAAAGCCCTCCAAAATAGCAGCTTTAGCGAACCGATTAAATACATACCTAACTACACTAACTCTATTAAACATAAAAATAGGAAAAGAAAAATAATCTGGTTCACACCCCCCTACTCTCTAGCAGTTAAAACTAATGTAGGCAAAAAATTCCTAGAACTCCTAGATAAACATTTCCCTAGAACACATAGATACTATAAAATCTTTAACAGAAACTGTGTTAAAATTAGTTATTCCTGCGGTCCCCCTATTAAGTCCTATATCCTCAACAAAATATCACCTAGAGAAAATCAAACTTGCTCCTGTAGAATCAAAAGTGAATGCCCCTTACAAGGTAAATGCAACACCAAAGCCATTGTATATGCGGCTAAATTGACAACCATCAGCAACAACCATCCAGCCACCAGTGAACGATATGTGGGTATGACGCAAGACAGATTCAAAATGCGTTATTACTCACATGTCGCATCCTTTCGACATCCAGAAAAAAGATTTACAACAGCTCTGGCTAGCAGAATTTGGGATTTGAAAGACCAAGGCATCCAATATAAACTAGATTGGTCAATTTTGAACCAATCTAAAAAATATCCTAGAGGAACAAGAAAATGCACGCTCTGCATAAATGAAAAATTTTGGATATTGCACAATCTTAAATCACCAAAGACCTGCCTGAACACAAAGACGGAAATTTCTCACCAGTTGCCCAAGCATGAAATCACACCTGCTTTCCAGCTCATATAAACTTAACACACTTTCAGATACTTATCCTCCATAAACTCTTATTATTCTCTTTTTAATTACCCTTTCTGACTTACTTTCATTTTTATCCTTGTCAATAATTTCATTTATTTTCACTTTTATTTATTTTTACTTCAACCCCCCCCCCCCGCCCCCCTTTATTCTCCGATCCACTTCCTATTTTCTATTTTTTAATTCCCCTTCTTTTACTTCCCTTTTTCCTCCACTAACTGATTATACTTGTCTTTTGTGTTTTTCAATCCAGATATATTTTTCATTTTTATTTTTATTTTATTTTTGCGCAGCCTATCTTACATTTTTATATTTGTACTTATTTATCCACAATTCAATATGGCTGGACGCCTTAATGTGTGTATACTTTTTATATATGTACATGAGTGACTACGTATGTGCGCGCGCGTGCGTGTATGCATATGTATATATGTATATGTATATATATGTGTATATATGTGTGTGTGTACAGGTGTTTGTGTGTGTGTGTATGTATATATTATGCGTATGTGTACGTGTCTTTATATCCGTGATTTTGACATCTCGGTTTTATGTTTTGTTCCTTTTTTCTTCTCCCCCCTCCCTTCCCCTTTTTTTACTTACTCAGTTTCATACGTGGGCATGCAAACAGGTTTATATGCATGAGTATAAGTATGTGTGTGTGTGTGTGTGTATGTACGTATCGAACGTATGGAAGTGTAAGTGCGCATGTGTATATAAGGATAATTATTTTTACATTTCTTTTGAGAGACACGCATGTCTGTGTATGTATGTACCCCCCCCTTTTTTGTTTTCTTTAATTTTTTTCTTTCTTATATCTTTCCTTTCTAATTTATCGTTATTATATTTTTATAAATATATCGAGACTGATACTTTTATTTTAATTATTACACTCCCTTACCTCCTTTCTTTCCGCATCTAAGTGTACGAGTGTCCAGGCGTTTTATGCGCGCGCCTTCATATTCATATATTTACGATGTAACCATTTCTGTCTGTATAATACAGACATATATATACATTTGCCCTAAATTTTAGAATTACGCACACTTTCTCACTATACATATACATGTGCGCATATACATATATGCACATCTGTGAGCGTATATACATACATATACACACACCTAACTATATTTCTTGATAGATTTTTATATATTTCAATTTCTATTTCATTTATCTATATCTTTTTTTGATTTTCTTGATGTGTTTTTCTAAGTATTTGCCCATGTTTTATATTGCCTCGTCTGACGAACGAAGGAAATCGTTTATTTCGTATTCGCCTCATTCGGGAAACCTCCGGTAATGAGGTAATTATATTGTATTGATTTTTATACATTATATATATATATATATATACATATATATATATATATATATATATATATACATACACATGTATAAATATATATATATGTGTGTGTGTGTGTGTGTGTGTGTGTGTGTGTGTGTGTACTTGTATAATTCCATGGAAAAAGCTTTGTCCGACCAAGGAACTGACCGAGTGTAGGCAAACCAGAAGTAAGCACTCCATGACCTGTGTATCTATAATGTATCAGATGACGTCTCAATATTAATAAAATGAAGAGAGATAGTATTACGTATACATCATATTTTATATTATCCTTTTTTATTCACTTCTAGTATAAATCGATGTGATTGCGAAATAATAATTTGATATTTTGTCTCCAGACAGCCATTAACTTTCAATATTAGTTTGTGATTAGTGTTAATATAATTGCCTTAATATAGAATACGTCTTAGCAAACCGGTAATAAGCTAATACATGATGTACAAAACGATGCCCATAAGCAAGCAATGCGTGAGAGCTACTGCTCTTCAGTACTAGGTGATCAGGTTAGGTCGATGGACTAAGGTGCAAAGTTACTACATAATAAAATGGGGATGTCTACCTCATAACATCTTTCTCTTTCATAATATATATATATATATATATATATATATATATATATATATATATATATAGTTATAATAATAAAATTGAAGACTAAAATCCAAAGAGGGCCTGGTTAAATCTGGTTGTGATAATGTTTTCCAGAGCGCATCAGGGTTCTCTTCCATTATGAACCTTCACTTATTTATATATGAGTTGATCGCTTAATCTTTCTATCTTAAGTTTCTTAGTCTCGACCGAGAATTTTCCCCTGTTGCTACATGTTTTCCCATATATTACACTATTTTAATAAAATAGTAATCAATGGTTCAACTGTTTAATTAATATTATGGATACAATACAGTACATAAGAAATTAAAAAAAAATTACAAAATACAAATAGTTTGATAGATGGATATAAATATATATATATATAGATAGATCGATAGATAGATATATAGAGGAGAGATTATGAGAGAGTGAGAGTGAGAGATACATAGTATGTGATACAGAGAAAAAGGAGACCACTCATAGGGAGAATCGGTCTAGAGATATGTAAAATGGGCTTTTACATATATCTGCCTCGCCCCAAGCACTTAGTACTCCCAGGAATAGTGGTCTCCTTGGTCTCAGTACCTGAATCTATATACACACTTTTCGCTTTCAACCCAGTGATCACCTACCTACCATGATGCAAGGGAATTTACATATCTATTAATATATATATATATGTACATATATATATATATATATATATATATATATATATATATATATATATATATATATATATATATATATATATATATATATATGTATATATATATATATGATAAAGAACACAAGAGCGTCTACAACATCAAAAGATTTTTATTGGCTTACAATGTTTCTTCCTTACGTAACCGTAGGATTTCTTCAGAGCTATAAAAGGGGTTGGATTGGTGTTATGGACTCTACCAACCAAACATTCAAGAACAAAGAGTAAAGAGAGTAAAGAGCAAAAGCAGGGGACGATAAGTCTAATTTTGGTGCGGGAGGGTGGGGTGTGGGTCCTTGTTTACTAGCAGTGGTCATATTTATTCCCGGGAGTCGAGTGGTTTGTGGAGCCATATATGGGGTGGCGTCGATAGTAGGGTGCAGAGGGCGTGCAGAAGCTACACACACACAAAGGGCATACACTATATATATAACGGAGGAGAAAGTACATGAGGTACTTAGAAATGGAATAAGAGTAATAATAATAATCTATAATTAATTTAATTAATAATGTATAATAAGGCATGGGGAAGATTACACTATAATAAGGTATAAAAGTAAGAATAAGGTAAAATATAAAGGAGGATAAGAATGAAAATAAGAATAAAGATATAAACATATATATAAAAATATATAGAGAATATATAAAAAAAATATAAGCAAGTATTAGGAGGTAAAAACACAATGTAAAAAAACCGATTTTGTAAAATAAAAATATTACGGGATAGAGAAATATAATCAAATGTGATTAGTTGAGAGAATATAAGATTGTAATAGTTATGTCAAGGTTTATACATCTTAATAATAAATAATCTGTATATCAGAGTTACACATCCTTCAATTCACTTGCAAGTTCAACCCACGTGGCATGATTCATTGCTCATCTGTGCGGCCGTGTGCGTTTGTGTTTGACACCACAGCAGATGCACAAGTTCGTAAATTTCAATGCAGATAGAAATCTATTTTTGCTCACCCAGACATTGACGGAGGATCCAATATTCCTAGTTCAATATGTGTGTGGTGTTATTTTGGTCGCACAAATCAATCACTTGGTTCAATATTATGGAGTATGGTTTTCTGGTCTTCGTAACAGTGTCAGTGGTTGTATATCTCGAAATCACAAGGATCACAGTACTCCGGTTTGGTGTGATTATCGGTCATCCAACTATGTTGTCGGTGGTTGGATTCAATTCTATTGCCCAGAACGTAGAACTTTGGTGTTGATTGAAAATTAACGAGGCAGAGTGAGATCGCATCTGTGGTACAAAACGGTACGCAAGGAAATTCTTCGTCTTCGTTTCATCCGGGTCTAGCAGTCACGTGCAAGAACCGCTACGTAGTAATTGTGAGGGTAAGCGGTCAAGATAGTAACTGACCGAAAATTTTCTTGGGAATTCAGACAGGCATGACAGGTACATTTAGGTCAGCAGTTTCTTCATATGTACGTGTGTCCGATACAAACAGACACATATTTATATGTATTTCAACTCAAAAAATTCAATTGATTCGCTTATTGATCTTATATCTCTGTTGATCCGATGTGCATGTTGTGATGTTCAGGTCGTGTTTACCATTCACTATGTTTTGCCATACCTTGGAATGTGATGTTATGATCATGAATAGTCCGGCAAGCGCATTCCTCTCTTATATTGTGGAGAAGGGAGTTCTGGTCCTCAGTAAACATTTGGGTCAGCAGGAGGGGTGGTGGTTCTCAGTTTCAACTGTGACAATACATATGTGTTACTCTACATATCGTGCTCCTCTCAAAGAAGAGTATTATAGGAGGAATTCATGCCAAACACCACATATAGAGAAGACTTCTACGTCAATGTCTGGGTGAGCAAAAATCGATTTCTATCTGCATTGAAATTTACGATCTTGTGCATCTGCTGTGGTGTCAAACACAAACGCACACGACTGCACATATGAGCAATGGACCATGCCACGTGGGTTGAACTTGCAAGTGAATTGAAGGATGTGTAACTCTGATATACAGATTATTTATTCTTAAGATGTATAAACTTGACATAACTATTTTCATCTTATATTCTCTCAACTAATCACATTTGATTATATTTCTCTATCCCGTTTTCTCCCCCCATATTTATAATATTTTTATTTGACAAAATCGGTTTTTTTACATTGTGTTTTTACCTCCTAATACTTGCATATATTTTTTTATATATTCTCTATATATTTTTATATATATTTTTTTTATCTTTATTTTTATTTTCACTCTTATCCTCCTTTATTTTTTACCTTATTCTTACTTTTATACCTTATTATAGTGTAATCTTCCCCATGCCTTATTATACATTATTAATTATAGATTATTTTGATTACCCTTATTCCATTTCTAATTACCTCATGTACTTTCTCCTCCGTTATATATATATTGTATGCCCTTTGTGTGTGTGTAGCCTCTGCACACCCTCTGCACCCTCCTATCGACGCCACCCCATATATGGCTCCACTAACCACTCGACTCCCGGGAATAAGTATGACCACAGCTAGTAAACAAGGACCCACACCCCACCCTCCCGCACCAAAATTAGACTTATCGTCCCCTGCTGTTACTCTTTACTCTATTTACTCTTTGTTCTTGAATGTTTGGTTGGTAGAGTCCATAACACCAATCCAACCCCTTTTATAGCTCTGAAGAATACTGAGGTTACGTAAGGAAGAAACATTGTAAGCCAATAACAATATGTTGATGTTGTAGACGCTCTTGTGTTCTTTAGCATATATACGGCTCTGCTCCGAAGCATAGAGCTAATTATTATGCTGCCAATACTTTAATGGGGCACGGGTATACAATACCTAACTCCTATTAACCTAAGTATATATATATATAGTAAATGTCAAACACTATTCAATGATTATGTCAAAGAATGAGTGTTACAGTAGATTGGAAGGACTCAACATAAAAAACATTATTTTCTGGAGTTATTAATATTAAATTATAAGTATTAATAAAATAGATGTTCTTTTGATCAATTACATGTTATTATACATATTAGAAGGTACAACTGTACGTCCAAATCAGACAAAATATAATGATACATGACATACCCTGAGATGTTAAATGTTTAAGATTTAATCAAGGTAGTGATTAACCCAAGAGAAAATTTTACTTATATCCTATTTATGAGAAAATGGGAAAACGTAATACATTCATTAGAGAATGTGTGAGTAATAAAAAAACTTTGCATACTGTAACTGTTCTAAAAGTTTTAAAGTGTATGATACTACGATATATCTAGGAAAACATCTCATGAATCATAACAGCCAGTAATAGCAGCTGGAAAAGGATTTATAAAGAGGGAAATATAAATGGTGGGGTTAGGGGGGTTTATATATGCAGAAGGATATATTTTTTCCGAAAGTTAAACGTTTAAATTTGAAAATATTTAATTTATAATATTAGGATGAAGACTCCAAATTTCAGGATTATTTGCTGGTTATTTATATATTATTTATATAAATTCGATAAGTGTGTTATCATTTCTAAACTTCTGAATTTTATGAGGGTAACATTTAAAGGATTTAGCTGGCACATAAATAATGAAGTATTATACTGTTGATTATTTACCTAAATTCAAACTTTAACAAATATACCAACATATTAGATATGTAAAGCTTTTGAATTACTTATTGTAATACATATTTAAATAACTATTATGTATATAGGTATATATTAATGAATCAGTATGTTTAAGGTAAATAATAACGACGAAGATAAACACAAAATAAGATAATATATTGTAGGATGTTAAGGATAAATATATAGCTATGAATAACTGGGTGTAAATGCATAATTATACTTCAACCAAGATATCAGCATATTATTAGATACAGGGATGTATATATATAGATATATATTAGGTATTATTAGTGTAGTATACTTTAGGTAAATGATAACAGTTATAATTTCATCAACGTGTCACTTTTAAATACATATATATACACATATAAGAAAAACAACAATGAGTGCATGGATAATACAGAGTTCAAAATAATGTCTATAATAATTTTAGTTTGGATATTTTCTATATATTTGAATCATATATATAGAAATGTGGTAGGTATATTTAAAAATATTAAAACATATTTAAAAATATTTAAAAATATATAAAATATAATATATAACTACATACATATTATAATACATTTTATTATAAATAAATAAGAGATCGAAAGCGCAGCAAAATATTCACATTTATATATAAGTTTGAAACCGTCTCAAATATTTTTGATTTTATAGTGCAGTAAATATATGTAAAAGAAATATATGCATATACTCTATTATATTATATTATAAATAATAGATCAAAAACCCATTAAAAATTTATTGTTATAGATAAGTTTCATAAAAATGTATGGATTGGGCATTAAACTAAAATTTAAAAGACATCACAAATGTATTAAAAATACACAGTTATAAATGCATTAAATATGTGAGGATGAGGTATTATACTAAATTATAAGCATAGATAGAAAGATAGATAGATAAATAAGAAGATAAAGAAATGATGGTATCGATCAAAGTTAACAAATAATGTTGTGTGTATCAATGTTTAGGCATGTTATTGAAATATTGTCATTGATTCTAGGGTTGTTTCTTCTATAGATAGTTATAAAATAAAGCAATATTAAAGGCCATTAATGTTTTTTACTGTTGATTATATATTCCTGTTAACCGAGTTATTATTGGTTTGGTGTTATTGTTTCTTTCTTTCTCGTCTTATGTGAGGCTAAAAAAGTGGACGTAGCTTTATGGAGGCAACTAGAGAATAATTCACTTTTTTGTTAATTATGGTCTCATAATGATTAATAATCAACAGGGTCTCCATTGTACAGAGCGGGAATTTATTTGATATACTAGAGTTGCGGTAAATTCCACAGTTCCGAAGATTTGTCCAAAGAATGGAGTATTTTAAATTATTCTCTTTTAAAGACAATATGAGCTGTGATAAAGACATGGATGATTTCCTCTTAGAGTTCGAGAATGAGCATTTATGGTTCACAAAACGAGATTTGAATGTGTATGAGAAAGAAAAAAACAATAACACCAAACCAATAATAACTTGGTTACCAGGAATTTATAATCAACAGTAAAAAACATTAATTGCCTTTAATATTGCTTTATTTTATAACTATCTATAGAAGAAACAACGCTAGAATGAATGACAATATTTCAATAACATGCCTAAACATTGATACACACAACATTATTTGTTAACTTTGATCAACACCATCATTTCTTTATCTCCTTATTTCTCTATCTATCTTCCTATCTATGCTTATAATTTCGTATAATACCTAATCCTTACATATTTAATGAATTAATATAACCGTGAATGTTTAATACATTTGTGATGTCTTTTAAATTTTAGTTTAATACCCAATCCATAAATTTTGATGAAACTTATCTATAACTCAAAATGTTTAATGAGTTTTTGATCTATTATTTATAATATAATATAATACAGTATATGCATATATTTCTTTTAAATATATTTACTGCACTATAAAATCTAAAATATTTGAGACGGATTCAAACTTATATATAAATGTGAATTTGTTGCTGCACTTTCGATCTCTTATTTATTTATAATATAATTGTTTCTACTTTAGGCACAGGGCCAGCAATTACCCATGTATTATAATATGTATGTAGTTATATATAATATTTTATATATGTTTAAATATGTTTAAATATAGCTACCACATTTCTATATATATGATTCAAATATATAGAAATATCCAAACTAAAAATTATTATAGACATTATTTTGAACTCTGTATTATCCATGCACTCATTGTTGTTTTTCTTATATTTATATATATATGTATTTAAATGTGACACGTTAATGAAATTATAACTGTTATCATTTACCTAAAGTATACGACACAAGTAATACCTAATGTATATCTATATATATATACATCCCTGTATCTAATAATATGTTGATATCTTGGTTGAAGAATAATTAGTGCATTTACACCCAGTTATACATAGCTATATATTTATCCTTAACATCCTTCAATATATTATCTTATTTTATTGTTATCTTCGTCGATATTATTTACCTTAAACATACTGTTTCATTAATATATACCTATATACTTAACAGTTATTTAAATATTTATAACAATAAGTACTTCAAAAGCTTTACATACCTAATATGTTGGTATATCTGTTAAAGTTTGAATTTAGGTAAATAATCAACACTATAATACTTCATTCTTTATGTGCCAGCTAAATCCTTTAAATGTTACCCTAATAAAATTCAGAAAGAAATTTAGAAATGTTAACACACTTATCGAATTTATATAAATAATATATAAATAACCAGCAAATAATCCTGAAATCTGAAAACTTCACCCTAATATTATAAATTAAATATTTTCAAATTTAACGGTTTAACTTTCGGAAAAAATCTCCTTCTGCATATATACCCCCCCCCCCCTGACACTTTTCTTTCCTTCTTTATAAATCCTTTTCCAGCGCCTATCTCTGGCTATAATGATTCATGAGACGTTTTCCTAGATATATCGTAGTATCATACACTTTAAAACTTTTAGAACAGTTACAGTATGCAAAGTTTTTTTATTACTCACACATTCTCTAATGAATGTATTACGTTTTCGCATTTTCTCATAAATAGGATATAAGTAAAATTTTCTCTTGATAGATTAGATGAAATAATCAATGTCCGAAAATTATTCTTAAGATAATATATTATAACGTTAAATAGATCCAGAAATATAACGCTCACTGTATATGTATATATTTATATATATATATATATATATATATATATATATATACAAAGGAACGATCGACTTTCGTCAAATCGGATCGAGGGAACAATGTTTCCGTTGGTCTTTCCAATTGCTAATACTATCTATCGTTCGCAACTCCAGGTAGAAGGAGCAACGTGAAATAAAGTGTCTTGCTCAAGGACATAACGCATCGCCTGGTCCAGGAATCGAACTCACAACCTTACGATTTCGAATCCAATTCTCTAACCACTCAGCCACACGCCTTCACACACACATACACACATATATATATGTATATATATATATTTATATACACATATATATATATATATATATATATATATATATATATATATATATATATATATATATATATATATATATATATATATATATATATATATATATATATATATATATATACATATATATATATATATATATATAAATGTAAGTATGCATGCATACGTACATACATATATGTATACAGACGTACAGTAGCATGCACATATATATATATATATACATATATACATACATATGCATACAGGTACACATACATATATGCACGTATCAGTTTAGCGGCGATAAAATATCGTTTTCGGTATGCCTGACCGATTTAACTCACTCAATATGCAAATTAGGCTGCTCAGCCGTTAATTTTCATAAGGAAAGTATATACTTTCGAACGTTCAACTATCTGGCAGATGGGTAAACGGTGCTGATGATAGCTAACAAGCTTGAAACTAGTACATCGTTCCTGTGTCAGTGTTGAACAAAAAGGTGACGTGGTTGCCTTAACACCGTATGGCATAAATTCAGGCTGTTCAGTTTGTTTACAAACGAACAAAGCGACGTTAGCGCCGCTAAACTGATACGTGCATATATGTATGTGTACCTGTATGCATATGTATGTATATATGTATATATATATATATATGTGCATGCTACTGTACGTCTGTATACATATATGTATGTACGTATGCATGCATACTTACATTTAAGTAAGTGCCATACTAAGAGTGATAAATGAAATTTCGTTTTCATTTTGTTTCAATTTATCGTTTTCGGTATGCCTGACCGATTTAACTCACTCAATATGCAAATTAGGCTGCTCAGCCGTTAATTTTCATAAGGAAAGTATATACTTTCGAACGTTCAACTATCTGGCAGATGGGTAAACGGTGCTGATGTTAGCTAACAAGCTTGAAACTAGTACATCGTTCCTGTGTCAGTGTTGAACAAAAAGGTGACGTGGTTGCCTTAACACCGTATGGCATAAATTCAGGCTGTTCAGTTTGTTTACAAACGAACAAAGCGACGTTAGCGCCGCTAAACTGATACGTGCATGTATGTATGTGTACCTGTATGCATATGTATGTATATATGTATATATATATATATGTGCATGCTACTGTACGTCTGTATACATATATGTATGTACGTATGCATGCATACTTACATTTAAGTAAGTGCCATACTAAGAGTGAGAAATGAAATTTCGTTTTCATTTTGTTTCAATTTATCGTTTTCGGTATGCCTGACCGATTTAACTCACTCAATATGCAAATTAGGCTGCTCAGCCGTTAATTTTCATAAGGAAAGTATATACTTTCGAACGTTCAACTATCTGGCAGATGGGTAAACGGTGCTGATGATAGCTAACAAGCTTGAAACTAGTACATCGTTCCTGTGTCAGTGTTGAACAAAAAGGTGACGTGGTTGCCTTAACACCGTATGGCATAAATTCAGGCTGTTCAGTTTGTTTACAAACGAACAAAGCGACGTTAGCGCCGCTAAACTGATACGTGCATCTATGTATGTGTACCTGTATGCGTATATATGTATATATATATATGTGCATGCTACTGTATACATATATGTATGTACGTATGCATGCATACTTACATTTAAGTAAGTGCCATACTAAGAGTGAGAAATGAAATTTCGTTTTCATTTTGTTTCAATTTATCGTTTTCGGTATGCCTGACCGATTTAACTCACTCAATATGCAAATTAGGCTGCTCAGCCGTTAATTTTCATAAGGAAAGTATATACTTTCGAACGTTCAACTATCTGGCAGATGGGTAAACGGTGTGATGATAGCTAACAAGCTTGAAACTAGTACATCGTTCCTGTGTCATTGTTGAACAAAAAGGTGACGTGGTTGCCTTAACACCGTATGGCATAAATTCAGGCTGTTCAGTTTGTTTACAAACGAACAAAGCGACGTTAGCGCCGCTAAACTGATACGTGCATATATGTATGTGTACCTGTATGCATATGTATGTATATATGTATATATATATATATATATGTGCATGCTACTGTACGTCTGTATACATATATGTATGTACGTATGCATGCATACTTACATTTAAGTAAGTGCCATACTAAGAGTGAGAAATGAAATTTCGTTTTCATTTTGTTTCAATTTATATATATATATATATATATATATATATATATATATATATATATATATATAATGTTAAACGGAATAGAAAATGCTGACAAATTGTTCACAGTTGAAAAATGGTTTAATTAGGAATAAAAGAGTATTAGTGATTGTATGGGTTAGTATTCAGTTGTGGTTTTGAGTTTTTAAGTGTTTACCGGTTGCGCATTTTTAAATGCTTTTCAAAAATAATTTTGAGATAGAGTGTCCGTGCTGTTTGCTCTGATCTGATTAGTTTTGGGAATTCTACCTGTTTTTATGTTAAAAAAGTGGCTCCAGCGTTAATTTGGTGTTGCAAAATTTCTTGTGGTCAAAACAATTTTGATTGGTCGGTAGAGGTCATGCGAGTGTAAACAATCGATTTTGCGCCAAGACTGTTTTTATGTTAAAAAAGTGGCTCCAGCAACAATTTTTGTGGTCAAAACAATTTTGATTGGTCGGTAGAGGTCATATGAATAAAACATTGGTTTTGCGCCAAGATTGAGAAATGACTCTTTCACGAAAAATATGTGTGTGTGTGTGTGTGTGTGTGTGTGTGTGTGTGTGTGTGTGTGTGTGTATGTGTGTGTATGTGTGTGTGTATGTGTGTATGTGTGTGTGTGTGTGTAGTAGTAGTAGTAAGGTGTTCGATGTTGTGATAATGGTAAGCAGCGATGTGTGTCAAATGGCTATTGAGATAAGTGTGTGTGTGTGTGTGTGTGTGTATATATATAGCAGAGTAATTCGTGGTGTCAGGGATGGTCAGTAAGAATGTGTCTGAAAGCAATGGGGGGTATTTTAGCATGTCTAAAGATATTTTTCAGCTTTTGTCTTATACGGAGAAGTGCGTGTGTGTGTGTGTGTATATAAGTCTCTTTGTACGTTGATGTACGCGTGTGTATGTGTGTGTGTTTATATATATATGTGTGTGTATTTATATATATATGTGTGTGTGTGTGTGTGTGTGTGTGTGGGTGGACCAGTATTTTTTCCCCCTGGTAAAATGGTGTACATTATTCGATTTTTTCAGTAAAATCGGTTCTCTTAATAGAACATCAAAAATCTTAACGATAAAAGGTGTGAAATGATATTCTTTATATATATATATACACACATACATATATTCACTATATACATATATATATATATATACACATATATACATATATATACACATATATATGCACATATATTTTTTTGTGTTGCACCATAGAGCATGTGTGTTTACGTATGTCATTGTGTTTATATGTGGGTAGAGATGTGTGCTGATGTAGGTATGTATGTTGACGTGCGTATGTTGTACTTTCGTCTTAGGGAGAAGTGTTTAGACGGGGTCCATATTTGTTAATGAAGTTAGATTCCTTGATGATGCGCTGGGTGTGGGTGGCATTATCTTTAAATTTGTAGAGGGGAAAGATTCTGAAGTTGGGATGATTTTGGGCGGCACAGGTATTTTGTTCACTCAGTGGTATTTTCCTGTATTCCCGTATTTTAATTTGGGATCTATGGACAGTCATGCATTGGCGGAGGCTGATTTTGGTCTGGCCTATGTATTGTTCTGGACAACCTGAACAAGTTAATACATATATTAGATTTTCCGATGCACATGTGAAATTGTGTTTTACTATAAAACGTTATCCATCTTTGAAATAGAATTCCGAACCCTTTATTAGGCTGATGCAAATGCCACAGTTGGGTCTATCGCATTTTTTTACTGTGAGTTTCGTTGTTGTGGTTGGCAGTACTTTGGCATGTGTTAAGATGTTTTTCATTGACTTGGATTGTCTTTTGCTATTTATGATATCGTGTGTTCGTAGAATTTGGTTCATTCTATGGTCCTTTTTTATTACAGGGATGTTCTGGAGGATGGTGTCAAAGGACTCATTGTTGAGGGGGTTGTGTGTGGAGATGTATGGAAGAGCTTTTAGTTTTGGTTGATTTACTTTAGGGTGTCAAAGGTCCTGGGTACTGAGTTTTAGGGCACGTTGGATTCCATTGTCAATTAGTGATGCAGGGTAGTCCCTGCCTATGAGTGTGTCCTTTAGTTCTTGTAGCCGTAAGTAGCAGATGTTTTTATTGGAGACTATAGTACAGATTCTTTTGGCTAAGTTGTAGGGAATATTAATTTTAACGTGTCTGGGGTGGCAAGAGTTGATGGGATACCTGGAAATCACCCTCTACACTAAAGTCCTAAACGAATTTGGAAACACCTTCTACTTACACATTGAAAGGAACTGGAAGCGATATCTAGATGACTGCTTCATCCTTTGGCACGAAAACATCGAAAAACTTAAAGAATTTCACACCCTTATAAATGGGCTCAACACAAATATTAACTTCACGATGGAATGCAGCCATCAACAACTCCCCTTCCTCGACATCCTCATTAATATCCATAACAAAAAATAAAAACAGACATATACTACAAGCCCACAGACTCCAAGCAATATCTCCCCTTCAACTCTTGCCACCCCAGACACGTCAAAACTAATATTCCCTACAACTTAGCCAAAAGAATCTGTACTATAGTCTCCAATAAAAACATCTGGTACTTAAGGCTACAAGAACTAAAGGACACACTCATAGGCAGGGACTACCCGTCATCACTAATTGACAATGGAATCCAACGTGCCCTAAAACTCAGTACCCAGGAACTTAGACACCCTAAAGTAAATCAACCAAAACTAAAAGCTCTTCCATACATCTCCACACACAACCCCCTCAACAATGAGGCCTTTGACACCATCCTCCAGAACATCCCTGTACAGAAAAAGGACCATAGAATGAACCAAATTCTACGAACACACGATATCATAAAGAGCAAAAGACAATCCAAGTCAATGAAAAACATCTTAACACATGCCAAAGTACTGCCAACCACAACAACGAAACCCACAGTAAAAAAATGCGATAGACCCAACTGTGGCATTTGCATCAACCTAATAGAGGGTTCGGAATTCTATTTCAAAGATGGACAACGTTTTATAGTAAAACACAATTTCACATGTGCATCGGAAAATCTAATATATGTATTAACTTGTTCAGGTTGTCCAGAACAATACATAGGCCAGACCAAAAACAGCCTCCGCCAACGCATGACTGTCCATAGATACCAAATTAAAATACGGGAATACAGGAAAATACCACTGAGTGAACACATTGATACCTGTGCCGCCCAAAATCATCCCAACTTCAAAATCTTTCCCCTCTACAAATTTAAAGATAATGCCACCCACACCCAGCGCATAATCAAGGAATCTAACTTCATTAACAAATACGCACCCCGTCTAAACACTTCTCCCTAAGACAAACCCATAACATACACACGTCAACATACATACCTACATCAGCACACATATCTACCCACATATAAACACAATGACATACGTAAACACACATGCTCTATGGTGCAACACAAACAAATATATGTGCATATATATGTGTATATATATGTATAGATGTGTATATATATATATATATGTATATAGTGAATATATGTATGTGTGTATATATATATAGTGAATATCATTTCACACCTTTTACTGTTAAGATTTTTGATGTTCTATTAAGAGAACCGATTTTACTGAAAAAATCGAATAATGTACACCATTTTACTAGGGGAAAAAATACGGGTCCACCCACACACACACATATGTACACACACACATACACACGCGTACATCAACATACAAAGAGACTTATATACACACACACACACACACACACACGCGCACTTCTCCGTATAAGACAAAAGCTGAAAAATATCTTTTGACGTGCTAAAATGCCCCCCATTGCTTTCAGACACATTCTTACTGACCATCCCTGCCACCACGAATTACTCTGCTATATACACACACACACACACACACACACGCTTATCTCAATAGCCATTTGACACACATCGCTGCTTACCATTATCACAACATCGAACACCTTACTACTACTACTAAACACACACACACACACACACACACATATTTGTTGTGAAAGAGTCATTTCTCAATCTTGGCGCATAACCAATTTTTTATTCACATGACCTCTACCGATCAATCAAAATTGTTTTGACCACAAGAATTGTTGCTGGAGCCACTTTTTTAACATAAAAAACAGTCTTGGCGCAAAATCAATTTGTTACACTCACATGACCTCTACCGACCAATCAAAATTGTTTTGACCACAAGAAATTTTGCAACACCAAAGTAACGCTGGAGCCACTTTTTTAACATAAAAACAGGTAGAATTCCCAAAACTAATCAGATCAGAGCAAACAGCACGGACACTCTACCTCAAAATTATTTTTGAAAAGTATTTAGAAATGCGCAACCGGTAAAAACTTAAAAACTCAAAACCACAACTGAATACTAACCATACAATCACTAATACTCTTATATTCCTAATTAAACCATTTTTCAACTGTGAACAATTTGTCAGCATTTTCTATTCCGTTTACCAATATATAATAACTTTTGTGTTACACCTCTATTCTTTTAACTATATATATATATATATATATATACATATACATATATATATATATATATATATACATATATATATTTATATATATATATAAATATATATATATATACATATACATATATATATAAGGACTGGCGTAGCAGCATCATCGTTATATGTTACAAGGTTAAAGGAGACGCCCTAGATAGGAGTAACTATAGAGGCATTAAATTAATCGACCAGGTCATGAAGGTCAGGTAAAAAGTAATAGCGCAACTAATCAGAGAGAAAATTGATCTAGATCAAATGCAGTTCGGGTTTGTGTCAGGCAAAAGTACCACAAACTCTCCTTTCATTGTACGACAACTACAGGAGAAGTACCTAGCTAAAATTAAACCCATATACTTAGCTTTTGTCGACTTGAAGAAAGCCTTCGACAGAGTCCCCCGTTCCATTATCTGGTGGGCTCTTAGAAAACTAGGTGTTGACGAATGGCTTGTGAGAGTTATACAAGCCATGTATAAAGAAAGAGTCAGCAAGGTTTAAATTAACAACGAATATAGTGAAGAGTTTAGCGTAAAAGTTGGTGTCCATCAGGGCTCTGTTCTTAGCCCCCTACTATGTATTATTGCCCTTCAGGCTATAACAGAGGAGTTCAAGACGGCTGCCCATGGGAACTCCTATACGCAGATGATCTAACGCTCATAGCTGAATCAATGGCCGAGCTAGAGAAGAAATTCCAAACATGGAAGCACGGCCTAGAATCAAAAGGCCTTAAAATTAACCTGGCTAAGACTAAAGTTCTAGTTTGTAGGAAAGAAAATAAGGCGCCGGTCCCTTCCGGGAAATGGCCATGCTCAGTGTGTAGGAAAGGCGTAGGTAGAAACCCCATTTTATGTCCCAAATGCAAAGTATGGGTGCATAAAAGATGTAGTGGGATCACAGGTAAGCTAACTAAGAACACAGATTTTACATGTGGCCGGTGCAATAAGTAGCAGCAAGTGCCCACGAAATACTAGCTCTTTCAATTGCGCAGAGGGTTCTTTAGAAATAGTGGACAGCTTCCGTTACCTGGGTGACAAAATCAGCAGTGGGGGTGGGTGCTCCGAAAGTACAGTAGCTAGAGTAAGAACTGGATGGAAAAAGTTCAGAGAGCTTATACCACTATTAACCGCTAAAGGGTTCTCCCTAAAAATGAAAGGCACGTTGTATGATGCCTGCATACGAACAGCAATGTTGCATGGCAGTGATACCTGGGCATTGTGTGCAGAGGATAAACGCAGACTAGAGAGGAACGAAGCTTGCATGCTCCGCTGGATGTGTAATAGTAATATACGTGAACGGCAAAGCATAAACGAACTAAGGAAAAACATAGAAATAAGAGGGATCAGATGTTGTTTACTCGAGAGAAGGCTACGTTGGTATGGTCACGTGATGCGCATGAAAGACGACATCTGTATAACAAAGTGCAGGGCAATAAAGATAGATGGTAGCCACGGAGTAGGCAGACCCAGAAAAACCTGGGACAAGCTGATACATTCCGACCTCACACACTTACACCTCTCCAAGAAAATGTCACTGGACCGAGACCTTTGGCGGTACTCAGTAATAGAGAAGACCCGCCTTACCTAAATACAAAGTGAAACCTACTACAATCAGTAGGCATCTCTAACAAAATACACCCCCGTCCCATTACCCCCACCCCATCCACACCGCCCCTTTCAATGTAAAGTTATGTTGGTGCCACAACATCCAGGCCGAAACAAATGAGATCGTGTAGGTGTCACGACAAAAAAACACACGGTCCACGCTGTAATTTGGCCGTGTAGGCAACACGGTAAAAACCTCCCAGTTCCACACTGTAAATGTGGTTGGTGTTAGGAAGGGCATCCAGCTGTAGAAAACCCGCCAGACAGTCCTATGCGAGCAATACAACCACTCTTGCCTCAAGTGGGAAAACTCCCGTCCAAACCCATGCAAGCGTGGAATATGGACGTTAAACGATGATGATGATGATGATGATGATGATATATAAATGGGAAAACATGAAATGAAATTTCATTCCTCACTCTTAGTACGACTGTTACTTAAATATAAGTACGTATACGTACATACATATATGTATCCAGACATACAGTAGTATGTATATGTATACATAAATGCACACTTAGATATATATACGTATGGATGTACCGAGCATTTATTATAATGCTCTTTGTAAACAAACATCCAGAATTAAGCCGTACAGTGTTTAGCAACCATCGTTGCTCTTTTGTTCAACACTGACAAAGGAACGCTGTACTAGCTATTGTCAAGCTTATTAGCTATCGTCAGCACCGTATACCTTCCTGCCAGATGATATAACAGCCGTACTAAGAGTGAGAAATGAAATTTCGTTTCATGTTTTTCCATTTATCGTTTTCGGTGCGCCCGGCCGATTAACTCACTCGACATGAAAATGATACTACTCAAACGTTAATATGCATCAGGAAAGTATATACTTTCAACCGTTCAATGATCTGACAGGAAGGTATACGGTGCTGACGATAGCTAATAAGCTTGAAACTAGTACATCGTTCCTTTGTCAGTGTTGAACAAAAGGGTCACGATGGTTGGTAAACACTATACGGCTTAATTCGGGATGTTTGTTTACAAACAAACCGAGCATTATAATAACTGGTCGGTAAATCCATACGTACATATAGATATGTGTGTGCATGTATGTATACATATACATGCTACTGTACGTCTGTATACATATATGTATGTACGTATACATACTTTATATATATATATATATATATATATATATATATATATATATATATATATATATATATATATATATATATATATATATATATATATATATATATATATATATATATGTGTGTGTGTGTGTGTGTATATATGTAGGAGGTGAGCTTTATTATAGTACAATAAAGCAATGCAGATATCGGATAAGTAGGACTGGAGTATAAATACTATGAGATCAAATGTTGGTTAAAAGAATGCAATGCATTCTATTATGCGCATTTCAAAAACAAATATTATCATGAGATGACATTTGCGTTTTCGTCAGATAAAATAAGGAGACATGATATGAAAGTTAAAATACACTTGTGAATAGTGCAGTCTTAAATCAACATATGAAAAGTAATTTAAGATTGATGTGTGATATTGGGAAAAAACGAGGGGAGGGGCGTTGGAAAGGATGTAAAAGAGGAGGAGATGAGAGTAAAGAATGGTGGGGGGGATTATAATATGGAAGGATGAGATAGCAGGAGAGATGGGTGATAGAAAGAGAGAGATAGCCTTTATAACTGAGAAAATATATTGTTTCACAGAGAGAGGTTAAAAAGCCGTTGGAAGATAATATATAATTTAAAAGAATTTGAAAATTGATGAAGAGAAAAAATTTAATGAAGAAAAAAAAAAAATTAAGAATAATGTTAAATTAAGGTTTGTATATTGAAGGGTTTAATTTATATGTGCGATGAAAAGAAATTGTTAATATGTATTAAGAATAATATTAAATTGAGATTTGTATATTGAAGGGTTTAATAATATGTGCGATGAAAAGAAATTGTTATATGTATTATTAAAATAAAAAGATTAATGTTATTAAGCATATAATGTGAAAAGAAGTAGAAAAGTGGATACATTATGAATTTATAGGTATTAGTTAGTGTTAAGTTTGTTTTATGTAATGTAATATGTATGCGTAATATATGTAAATAGTTTGTTTACAAATGAGCGCAGAAACAAAGAAGAAAATAGTGTTTAAGGAAGAGAAGACTCTAACAACAAAATATATATGTTTATGAAGTATTTCCTAATGGTAATAATATAATATAATGTAATAAAGGAGATTAGTTAGGGTTTAAGTTTGTTTTTATGTATTATGATATGTAATTGTAAAAGTTAGACGAGCATGAAAGGGAGTAAACAATATAATGAATTGAGGAGGAATAATCTAACGTCAAAAAATGATTATGTATACGAAGGATTTTTAAAGGTAATACTATAAAGTATTTAAAAGGTAATAATACGTTTTATGGTCAATGATATGAAGGAAGAAGGAAGAGTGGGTATATTGCGGTGAGTAATAATAAGAATTGAGAAGTATCTAGGAAGAAAAAGTACAGATTAGAGGTTAGTAATTAAAGGAAAAGAGGAAGAAAGGGAATTGATAAATAGGAATGATATAGAATGAGTAACTAGTGTTATATAATGTATAATAAATCACATTAAAATAAGGTAGAAAGATTGGTATATTTAAAGAAATATATATATATGCCTTTGAGAAAAAGGATTTTAATCTGGTAAAGTATTACATATTAGCTGTATACTTTATGGAATGTTCTGTGGAATTTATGCAAGCAGAGAGAAAATAAGTCAGTGCGTCTATTTATTATGAAATCTAAATTAGATATAATGGTAAATCTCTACCATAAACAAAGATTACATGTTTTGGATAGAGAGGCATTCAAGTACAGAGAGACAGAACAAACTTTCCTCCAAGAGATGTTATAGTTAATACCTTTGTCTTTCAAGGACCATACGAGTTCTGAGAGTGCTGTGTTGCTTCTTTTAAGTTGGTACTTAAAAGAAGAATGGTGATTATAAACACGGGCTTTGAAGGAGGTGGAAGTGGAGGCAAAACAGGTAAAGGAATTGGTGTGCGTTATAACTTTACATTCATAGATTAAGTTTGTTTCAAGACAATGGTTGTTGAGAGGACATTTATTTTTAACAGGGCAATTACAATTGCGATTAGAGATATTAACAGAGTTATTAACAAGTGACCTAGTGCTATGTATAGGAGGAATTGGATTGGAGAAGTTATTTACTATAGGAATAATAGATTCCTGATTTAGATTGGTATTAAGAACATTTGACGAAGTAACGTTTTACGTCGTATCTGGGTTTGCAGAATCTAGCCTAGAGTTAACAATGACGTCGGGGTTCTACTGCTATTATTATGACATTCAGTGTTGGAAGGAAGTGATTTAGTATTTAATATTTTATTGTTGTGTTTGAGATAACTTTCGAGATGTTGGAGGAGGTGGAATAGGAAAATGTTATAGTATGTTTGTTAAATATTTTACGATAGATATGTAAGGGAGGGAAGCATTTATGTAGGGCACTAAAGAATAATTTAGGAATATTATTTTTCATAAAGATGGAGAAAGGAACATTATACCACATTATATTTTTGTATCTAGGCCTTTTATTAAAGTTATTGGAATGATCATAATTAATTATTTTACTGTAAGATCTTCTAGGATTGGTTTATTTACTGTATTTGATTTTATCAGAATAACCGGCTTTAGATGAGAGGTTTGATATTCATTTTCCAATATTACTAACTATAGCATGTTAAATGTCTAACTTACATTTAAGTTAGACATTTTCTTATCCACCTCCTCTAATTGGTCTACTTTCTAACTTAAATTTATGGTTTGGTACATCTGAAGTAATTGGCTGGTTCAACAACTTGAATAAGAAAAACAAACAAAAATGTATTCAATTTGATATTGAATACATTTTTCTATTCTTCTATTTCGCTCTCACTTCTCAACAATGCTCTATATTTCGCTTATAAATATTCAAACATCACCACAGAGGAACTTCACATCATTCTCACCGCACGTAAAACCATCTTAGAATTCAACAATGAATACTGGACTAGAGCTGATACCTCCAACAACTTTGACATTACAGTGGATGCATCAGATTCATCCCAATTGACAGATTTAATTGGTATCTTTATTTTAAACTCTTTGTATCGGAAAATTCCACAACTTCGCGGTGGAATTTATCGGGATGATGGACATTTTACTATCATAAATTGCAACATAGTTAACCTTAATATTAGTAAGAACAATATACATGATCTCTTTAACGAACATAACTTAAAAATAGAATTTGATAACAACGTCAAACTAGCTAACTTCTTGGATATATCCCTTAATCTTGACACTGGCCTATATTACCCTTACCATAAAAACAATGAGAATCTAAATTATGTTAATTTTAAATATAAGCACACCACTAACATTAAAAATGCTATAGATAGTGTAATTGAAAAAAGAATATCAAACCTATCATCTAATAAAAATATCTTTGATGCTAACGCCAATTACTATAATAACGCGCTTTCTAAAGCCGGTTATCCTGATAAAATCAAATACAGTAAAGAAACCAATCCTAGAAGATCTTACAGTAAAATAATTAATTATGATAATTCTAATAACTTTAATAAAAGGCCTAGATACAAAATTATAATCTGGTATAATGCTCATTTCTCCATCTCTATTAATAATAATATTCCTAAATTATTCTTCAGGGCCTTGCATAAATGCATGCCTCCCTCACATATCTATAGTAAAATATTTAACAAACATACAATAACATTATCCTATTCCACCTCCTCCAACATCTCCAACATTATCTGTAAACACAACAATAAAATATTAAATACTAAATCACTTCCTTCCAACACTGAATGTCATAATAATAGCAGTAGAACTCCCGACGTCATTGTTAACTCTAGGGTAGTTTCTGCAAACCCAAATACGACGTCAAACGTTACTTCGTCAAATGTTCTTAATACCAAACTAAATCAGGAAATTATTATTCCTATCGTAAATAACTTCTCCAATCCAATTCCTCCTATAGATAACACTAGGTCACTTGTCAGTAACTCTGTTAATTTTTCTAATCGCAATTGTTATACCCCTGTTAAAAATAAATGTCCTCTCAACAATCTTTGTCTTGAAAAAAACTTAATCTATGAATGTAAAGTTATAACTGACACCAATTCCTTTACCTGTTTTGGCTCCACTTCCACCTCCTTTAAAGCCCATCTTTATAATCATGATTCTTCTTTTAAATACCAACTTAAAAGAACCAACACAGCCTTCTCGGAACTCGTATGGTCGTTGAAAGAAAAAGGTATTAACTATAACATCTCTTGGAGGAAAATTTGTTCTGCCTCTCCCTACGTGAATGCCTCTTTATCCAAACCATGTTAAATTTGTTTATGTGATAAATGTACCATTATATCTAATTTAAATTCTATAATAAATAGACGCATTGACTTATTTTCTCTCTGCTTGCATACATTCCACAGAACATTCCATAAAGTATACAGCTAATATATAATACTTTACCAGTTTAAAATCCTTTTTCTCAAAGGCATATATATATATATTTCTTTAAATATACCCATCTTTCTACCTTATTTCAATGTTATTTATTATACATTATATAACACTAATTACTCATTCTATATCAATCCTATTTATCAATTCCCTTTCTTCCTCTTTTCTTTTAATTTCTAACCTCTAATATGTACTTTTTCTTCCTAGATACTTCTCAATTCTTATTATTACTCACCACAATATAACCACTCTTCCTTCTTCCTTCATATCATTGACCATAAAACTTATGATTACCTTTTTAATACTTTATTGTATTACCTTTAAAAATTCTTCGTAAACATAAACATTGTTTGACGTTAGATTATTCCTCCTCTATTCATTATATTCTTTTCTCCCTTTCATGCTCGTCTAACTTTTACATATTACATATCATAATACATAAAAACAAACTTAAACCCTAACTAATCTCCTTTATTACATTATATTATATTATTACCATTAGGAAATACTTCATAAACATATATATTTTGTTGTTAGAGTCTTCTCTTCCTTAAACACTATTTTCTTCTTTGTTTCTGCGCTCATTTGTAAACAAACTATTTACATATATTACGCATACATATTACATTACATAAAAACAAACTTAAACACTAACTAATTCCTCTAAATCCATAATTCATCCACTCCTCTACTTCTTTTCACATTATATCCTTAATAACATTAATATTTTTTTAATTTAATAATACATATTAACAATTTCTTTTCGTAGCACGTATTATTAAACCCTTCAATATGCAAACCTCAATTTAATATTATTCTTAATACATATTAACAATTTCTTTTCATCGCACATATTCTTAAACCCTTCAATATACAAACCTTAATTTAACATTATTGTTAATTTTTTTTTCTCTTCATTAATTTTTTTCTCTTCATCAATTTTCAAATTCTTTTAAATTATCTTCCAACGGCTTTTTAACCTCTCTCTGTGAAACAATATATTGTTCTCAGTTATAAAGGCTATCTCTCTCTTTCTAACACCAATCTCTCCTCCTATCTCAACCTTCCTTATTATACTTCTCCCCAACGATTCTTTACTCTGATCTCTTCCTCTTTTTCATCCTTACCACCCCCTCCCATTGTTATCCCAATATCACGCATCAATCTTAAATTACGTTTCACATGTTGATTTAAACTGCACTATTCACAAGTGTTTTTAAACATTCATATCATGTCTCCCTATTTTATCTGACGAAAACGCAAATGCCATCTCATAATGATATTTGTTTTTGAAATGCGCAAAATAAAATACATGGAACTCTTTTAACCATCTTTTGATCTTATATTATATGTATATATATATATATATATATGTATATATAAGATGGAAAAATTTGAACCGGAACAAAACAGAGAAGCAGTACAACGTATATATGTGTATGTATGTGCATATATATATATATATATATATATATATATATATATATATATATATATATATATATACAGATAAATCTACCAATCAATGGTAGGATCTAAATCGTATGAAGAACTCAATGTAATCCGTATGTAGATATCGTGAAGCAAAGTTTAATATACAAAATGTTTAACGATATAATTCATTGGATATAGAGTCAAAAATAGAAATATTAAAATAATGAAATTAAACAAAAAAAAACGGTTAATTATTTATGAAGATGGCGGGTAGTGAAGACGTATGTATATTTTCATCCTATGATATTTTGTAATATATTTTACATAGATCGATAATAGAACGGACATACGGGGAACTACCCCCCAGAAACGATCGTAAAATAATGAGTGTTAATATGAATTAACCGTTTTATGTTTAATTTCATTGTTTTAATATTTCTATATATATATGTATATCAATTTATATATATATACATATATAGATATATATATAGAGAGAGAGTGAGAGAGATACATCTGCATCTATTTAACTTTATTATATACTATATTTTCGGCGGTGGATTGGCAGTATCGATAGAGTGTCGGACGCCATTCTTTCCAGCATAGCTACGTCTCTTGACGATCTGAGTTCAAATCCCGCCGAGGTTTACTTTGCCTTTCATCCTTACCGGGTGGATAAAATAAAGTACCAGTAATGCACTGGATAATTGCTCGTCATGTGCCAACATTAGAAACAATTATATATTATCTTTCGAATAATCTTCGGACGTCGATTATTTCATCGAATCAATCAATGAAAATTAATATTTCATCATAAAGTATGCGATATTTCAAAAAGGATGGAGTATAATGTATACCCCTCTCATTTTATATTGTTCTAGCTTTACTATTTATGCCCTCTTTTTTTTGGGGGGGGGGGGGGGATAAAGTAACATTTTTAAAATGTTTTGCTTCGTGCGAAAAAGCAACTACAAGTAATAAACTTAAAAAATTATATTCCAAACACAACATGGAAATTGAATTTTAATCAAATTCATAGAAATCATTCCAATAGTGAAAATGCATATATTCATCTCAATTGGCTATGACGTTAATCCACATTGAAATTGATAAAGTTCAAGATGGAGCATTAATAAACTTGGTTTATTGATTTGTATTAATATCTCATCTCAGGAATGAAAAAATATTGAGCCGTAAATATTATTTTTGTTATTCGTTCTAATTGTTTTCATGTCATCTACTCATATTTTGCAACTAAATGTGTATGCAGACAACTTATTTAACTTGATATGATGATTACACTCGGAAAAAAGCAATTATAAAATTTAACCTGTACTTAATATTGACAAGCCTTTAAGTTCAACTAGTTCAGTTACCAGTTTGGAATAATATATCACATTTTCGCTACATAATTGGAGAAGAAGATGATATAATGTTTGTTTTTATAACATCTCTAAAATGTGCCTTTCCCTATTTAAAAGATGGCATTATAATTTCCAACATCAGAAACATAAAAGCATAAGAACAACAATTAGAAGCTAATTTAGTTATACCAGGCGGAGGGAAACATGAAATAAATTAAAATAACTAAATGAGACAAAAATGTCAATATCTTGTGGCAACAACTATATAGGTGTGGTTGATGAGCAAGATTGCTTCAAAATTCTCAGACCTATGATTTGAAGAAAATAGCTCCTGGTTATCTTTCTCTACTATAACAAATATACACAAATACATACGTGCGCATATATTATTCCACACACATTTACAGGCTTTTACACGAAAAGGAGATGATTTTCGCACATACATGTTCTAGACCTGCATATATGCAGACTAACTCGTTTCATGCATTCCCTCGCAATTCTGCTTGCTTACAGTTATCAATTGATTCAATGACGACAATATTCACTTTAAATTTTGAATCATTTTATGTTTGCACGTTATATGCCTTCACATAGTGTTTTAGCCACAGACGGGATCTAATATTAATTTGGAAAAACACCTCACGTTAATCGAGGTTTTATTATTCGGCTTCTTCGGGACATTTTGTCTGACATACGACAGGAGCGTATTGCCACATGTAAATCATTCTTCAAACTAACACAACATTTATATATGTATATATATATATATATATATATACACACATATATGCTCGCATGTGTATGTGTATATTGTAATATGTTTATATATCCACACCAAAACACCTGAAGCTTATTTAGTTCGGGCTCGACTTAATTCAAATCTAGACAGAGGAAAATGTGTAGAGACTCGAAGGATTGATACTATCTGTAATTCAAAATCCCATATTCGTCCCGCAATTTATATTAATGATACGTTTGCATATGCAATATACAATCAGGTTTAGTTTAAATAAACTTGTAGATAATTTAGTTGCTGAAACAATGAACACACATAAAAGAACCCAACTAATATCCATCATCATTATATTTATGTATATTTTCGCCAACGTGATCATGTTGTATATAATTATGAGGAATATTTCATCTGAATGTGCCCATACGATAGGACAGGTTATATATTAATTTGTGTGCAACCCGAAATGAGATCGGAAATGTGAACAGTCAGTAGCGATGCCTTCAACAATGAAAGGACCGATTGTACTACTCCCCAAATGGCTCTTCAGCAGACTTTTAAACGGCATCTTCGTTCTCTAATAAGATATGTTGATACCCCCGATGCATCCTGTAATAGGAAACCAAAAATAGTCAGATATGTGCACAGCGCTTCCTAACGATCCCATTCAACCCTTATATGCTTAGGCAATGTCGCAACTTAACCTTACCAAGCTAATTAAATATATATTTGACGGATCGAGTTGAAGATGTTGTTTATGAAATCTTTTTAGTATCCAATCGTCATATAAATGTGTACCTATGTTGTATTCTGATAAACAGACTGTGTTATAAATGTTAAAACATTTTAAAATTATATGAATAACATTCGGTTATTGATTGAAACTCTAGCAATGTACTTTCAATAATCATATTGATCGATATATTTATATATATAAACATTTATCATGATATCTAAAATTAATAAATAGGTAGTACGTTCAGACCATTCATATTAATAAACAATTCCATGATATTTATCTCTGTTTCTGTAAAGTGTCGAGTATATATTGTATTACATATTAATATGATGTATCATAAACATTTAGATTTGTTATTTTATATTCGGTTATATTCAATACTTTATCGTAACACATTATTTTGATTTGGATATCTCGTATTGTTAAATACATAAAGTGATCTATATTATCTATATATTACTTCAATATTTATTCATAGGCAGTCATGTAACGAAAGAGCGGTTTTAGTAGATATTTCTTTTTGATTTATAAAACGATATATTTTAGGGTTACTTTTTAAACTCTGATTTAAATCAACCCATTGATATTATATTTGAAAATTATCTGAGGTATGATTCTGAAATACATAAACATATTTTATCGAAGTAAATTCTATTCATCCTATTATTTTCAATAGAAATGTTAACGAATGGTTTGCCAAATTATTATTCACGTGTGTGCCTGGCGTGTATTATTGTGGGATGTATAGGATTTGATTGCTACATCATTGTCAGCAGGAGATAGAATCGATGCACCTAACTATCTAACAAACAGACTATCTAACTAACTAAACAAACAAATTATTATGACACTCACTAACACTGCAATGTATATAGTATGCACTCCTATCATTCTCGGTAGTTGCGCGTAATAAAAAAAAGTTATATATCTCTTAAATATCATGTTTCTTAGAATATCATGGAAGTAACATGAAGTTCTGAGACATCAGGTATGTTTATTTTGCAAAATAATATATTAAGCAGAAAAGATGACGCCATTGTCAAACTTGAATTAATAAATGACGCTGACATAAATGGAAAATAAGTTACATTTAATAAGTAGTAGCGATAAGAAAAAATTGAGGGGGTGTTGGTAGCTGAATTGTTTCTCTTTTCTATATTTTATTTCATTCCTTTTCTAGTTTAGAAAGTGGTGGAGGTGATATTCTTTAATCACAACATGCGTCAATCAACGTAGAGGGAAAGGAGAAATGTAAGGAATGGAGTTCTGGGGATATGTCAGATGTTTGCCGTCTTTCTGAGGATCTGACTCCCTAGAGAATGACAGGAGGAGATCCAAATTTTCGACCATTAGTACCAGATCCGAAAGGGATCTAAGATCGTGGTCACAGAAACTTGTTGGGGGATTAGCCTGTTTCCAGCCGGCGCTGTCGAAATTGACGTTGTAGATGAGTTCAGCAAAGCCTCGGATGATGGCTTCCAGTTCCCTGTGATTATCTCCGTGGTGGTAAAAATGTGCACCGCGCAGTGTGAGCAAGAAGTTGGGGAGGGCGAGGCAGTTACTCAAGAGAAAGAGTGCCGGGTGAACATCAGTGAGTCGCAGTCTCTCTGTCATTCGGGACAGGTCTGCGTGCTTGGTTCCCAGGAACTGTATTATGGCTTTCGTGAGAATAGGTAGTCCGAGAATGCTGGCACTAGATGATTTACTCGATCAGAGACGCAAAATTTATATTGTCAGTGCTATGAAACGTGCCGTCGAAAACGAGTGAACGAAAGCTGTAATGTGGTGCCGAATGGCGGAGGCGCAGCAAGGCAGCAACCGCAACATTGTTTTTAACGGACAGAAACGTGTGCGAACTGTTCGATTGTCAACAGTTGTGTGCCGCTATTCCGCGCAATATGCACTTCAGATGTTCCTATGTCTTTTCACGAGATGTATATATATGGTATCCTTCCTCATATATTCCTTTGAATAAGACAATAACTTAGTGTGGATGTTCTTGAATATGGATGATAACAAACGATTGAGCATAGGAAACCTCGATGACACTCCATCCCTGCCTCTTCTCAAGTTCCAATTAAAGACAGCAGAGGTAAGTGGCATCTACAACAACAACGTCTATAGAAACCTAACTACAGAGGCCTGGTTGTTTGTTACAAATCAGACACTCCTCCCAGAGCTGAAACATTAACGCACAAAAATAATTCTATATCATCCGAATTAAATACAGCTAAACGGATGACCGCTCCATGCAACCTACACAATTCTTAAATATAATAGAGTTCAACAGATATCCAGCATCCAACTTCAGTTGTCTTCACGTTCCTAAGCCCACGAAAGAATAAACATCTTCCAACAAACTTTTCCTTAAGTTGCCACATTTCATAGAGCGGTTAACCGTGGCTATTCACAGGACCATGCACTGTGCAGAATTGGATATACAGATAGCACAGACCAACATTTCACTGATCTGAAAAGGACAATGAGCATTTCTACCTGGCGAACAGAGATGATCTAAGGGCATACGTGTTTAATCGTATACAATTCCCAAATTACGGTAAATGATATATCCGAAGTAATATAAATCCATTACAATTCGTCAACACACACAGTTTTCTATACGTAAGACATACTAAACGTTTGTACCGAGTTGATCTCTCTGCACGAATTGAAGGATTTGAGATATTATCTTTCTTCCGGTACACATTACCCACATACACGTACCCAGAGCATAAACGCACGCTACTACTAAACAACACACTACATTGCAAACACTTCCATACACAAGCACACTTAAACTCAAAACACAAATTCACACACAACCTCACTCATTCGTATTTGTGATACGCAAACATTCACACAAGCAAATACACACACACACACACACACACACACGCACACACATATCCATATTTCACCCAGTCACATACATTTCGAATAGCATACAATTTACCCCAATAAATATATCTGCGTTATTATAAAATGTAATTCACCTTCTTATACATACCGGTCGCAACGCTATATACGGAGTCTCCAATACGACATACAGACCTACGTACACGTCCACATTAACCGTAAGGATATATGTTTTTATTTTGCTTTTTTTACAACATCCAAACGTCCCCCCTTCGCTTAACACTTCTCTATCTGATAAAAGCATAACTTTCGATGTGTTGAGACATTTCTTTGTCTTTTCCCTCAATTTTGAATTTAATATTCTGTGGAAAGGTATATACGTGTTTCACGTGTTTAATCTTGAACTGCGAGTAAAGCTATTAGTATATGAATAACATTTTACGATTTTACAGACAGGGCTAGTCTGCCAAATGTATTCTATTGCCAGCTTTACTTCATGTTAATGGATTTAGCTTTCGTTATATATTGATTGAGTGATATAGTTTGACAACCAACGTTCGCTTGGAATCATCTTATGTTCCTGCCTCAACCACTCCGGATATCTGTTCAATGACAGCGCTGACAATCGCATATATTGTAATGGATATCAAGTCTGTAACTAATGGGCACTTTTAAAATATGTTATAATTTAGCTTTATGTGTTTGTCGGTTAAATCCATGAAAGCGATGGACCATATAATCGCTCTGTACTTGATGCGACATATGACATCATAATCACAACTCGGAGAATCCATTTTGTGCATATTTACTGTTTATGTAAAGCCTGTTGCAGCGATATTTATATCATATAAGATTAATTTTACGTTTAGTGTTTCTTGCTATCCTGCGATCTAGAAGATCTTTCACACGAGGATCATATAGCTACTTAAAATAATAAGCAATCAACAGTAAACCTGATACATGGAACAGATTTGCAACTATTCAAATATATATTTATCTGCACAATTGTGTTCTGCAATGCGGACTGTACACCCATAGTTACACGTATATAAAAATACAATTTCATAAATTATCTCAGCCATACATTTTTGTCGTAATATGTTAGCTTTTTAAAGACATTATTCACTAAGTCTACAGTGCTGTTCACTGTATATTAATGCTTCACACAGAGAACATTTTATCTCGATCATAGATGGTAATCATCGGAGACAAAAGTATTCCTCACTTGAATATATGAATCATCATGAATAGTCTGTAGACACGTCTATATCAAGAGGACGTATATTAAATATATCAAATATATCAGAATTATCGGTAATAGTTGTTTGAATTATATTAGAATAAAAACGTGATACGTTAGCCGATGTCTGTAACATTCGAAAGAGGTGTCACATTTAATAAACCTTTTCCCGTACGAAAGTAGACTGAATTCTTGAAGAGGTTTGGAACATGGTTATGATGTCTGGAAATTGACTAATCACACCTTGTAATTTCTACATACACATTGACAGGGAAATGTAGAAGCAGAATCGCAAGGTAATAAAACAGGAACATTGATCAGCACACCACAACACTTCATGAACACTTAGCGAATGTTAAGTGAAATTAAGTGAAGTAAAACAGGGAATAGAAGCCATTTGTCAGAATTGACCGTATAACTTTTTAAAGTATTATTCATATACTAAAGGCCCACTTCCAGAGTCAAAATTCATCTATTATAACTATAAGTAATCAATACACTATATTGAAAAGCAATACATATATGATGTCTATCACATGAAATTGTAGCAAATCAATGTTTATTGAGGTTCAAATTGATAATGGATACAACCATCGAAGAATATGCTAATGTAAAACACTTCCTGGTGGATTTCTTCCGGGAGTGTTAATCTTAGTCAGGTAATAATACAATATGTCAAACATCACATTCCTGTTGACTATTTACAATTTTCAAAACTAATATCGTCTAATTTGAAACCTGTTCAATCTACTTATTTCTACTGCACAAAAATGAAAGTCCTGGGTGATTAGCTGGCCTTAAATAATGCCTGATAAAGTAAAAAGATAATCAGTTAAAATGAAATCATTTAAATGTAAGTGATTTTATATTGTTTTTTCTTGTTTTTGTGTAGGTAACAGCAGCCTTCAGATAATAATGGATATTGCCATATACCATTCGTTTAAACAAAATACTTCCAAGTTTAATGAAGTGAACATGATAACTAGAATGCTTACCAAAGCGTAAATAATGCAAAACTGAGTTTATCTTTGTCTTTTTAATTTAATTTCGCAAGAGACGGTACAAATGTTATTACATTTGAATGTTGATGCCACACATTTTACGCCCGTCTCCTGGTAACATTCATTCTGAAACTCTATGTTACGTAATAAACAAAAAATATGCGTTTGTATGATAACGCAAAACGCTTGAATATAGGGTAATGTCTAGTTAACATACAGCATAATATATTTCTGAAATTTCAAAACAACTAACATTCAACTGAAACGACCACCGTTATGCTACAACTATTATAACAAGACCGTCAAAGAATAGTTAATCTTCCATATACGACACTCCAGCATCTTCCATCAGTTCCATCACATTTTAATAAACAATATCAAATATTTACAACGAAATATATGAATATTTCCTATCGCCACAGTAAAGATATATTCCCATAAGTGGTTAAATATTAATTCTGTTTGTTAGATTTCACTTAACCTGGTAACAAAACATCACATCTATTATCATATATATTGAAAATCGAATGACACAAAGAAAATATGTTTAGAGTGATGAAGTCTGAAAACATAAACATCAAGATTAGTAGAGACATGATTCTTCTGCAAAATCTGACAGAGGGACAGTGTTTAATATGTTAGATTTGTGCATACAGATGAACTTAATATTTTGAGAGTGACTCCCGATATAAGTATGCATATTTATATATGGAATTATTGGAATTATTTCTATATGTGCGTGAATATCTGTAAACATAGTTATGGTCTATATCAGTTTAACTCTCAACTTTCTCACAGACACCATCCTCTATTGCTCTTCTACACACTTATTTTTTTCGGAGTATAAATATATCTTTAAAGTACAAAACCGCCTTTGATGTTGTTAACTACATTGGTAGTTGCTGCATGTCATGTACTTCTGAGATATTGAGTGAAGCTGTATGTTGCAAAACATTTCGGTTTCAGAAATGTAACTATCACAGTTCATTGTCAGACGTGTTTAAATATTCCAGATTGTACGTTAGATTTAACGTAAGATATTTCAAGAAGACAATATATCATATCGTATATATATAAATGTGAATAGCACACAGAAACCCAGTTTAGGATGATCAAGTCTAACTCTACACAAAGCGATATTAAAAGAAACCTATTTAAAGAACGACATGTAACGCCTATTTTTTTTTGTGTCACCTTTTGTATATCCTTTTCACAGTCGCATTAATTAATCTAATTTATAATTATTTTCGTTCTAAATATCTCTCACTATCTCTCCCTTTCTCTCTCCATATATATATATATATATATATATATATATATATATATATATATATAGAAGATATTCTACAGGACTAGAACTGTTTCATTCATTAGAAATCATCAGGAATAACGTATATATATATATATATATATATATATATATATATATATATATATATATATATAAATATATATATATATATATAAGAAACGGGTCACTTCTTCAGTTGTCTGCTGAAGCTCGTAGACGCTTCAACAAATTAAAGTCAATACGTCTAACCCCACTGTGTCAATAACTGCATGTTATTGGCGAGAGAAAAAAGGTGATAAATAAATTAAACAGAAGTGACAAAACGGGAGGGGAACAACGCAAAAAACATACCGATAAAGAGGGTGGAACACGAGGAGCAGCATATGTATGTAAAGTAACCTGGAAAGAGAGAAGGGGGAGAAGTTAAACTGGCGGCTGTACATAAGTCCGGGGTCTTATTATCTGCGAAGAAAAACAGGTCTAACTTCGGCGGGAGCAGGGAAAAGAGTGAGAGACGACAGAAAATTGGAAATATTAAGGGAAAGGGAGCATAAGCGGGTGTGAGAGAAAGGGGGCGAGAGAGAGTGGGGGAAAAGAGTTAAATTAACAACAAAGGTGAGAATAGAGAGAATAGCACAAGTCAGCCAAAAATGAATGAACAAAAATTAAGTAATTCAAGGTGTTGTGTGGTTATTAACAAATTGTATGTAGTCTCTCGTTTTTTATTGGGTGCGGTGGGGTTCGGTTTCTTTGTGGCACGGGGGACGTCCGTTATTTTATTGGGCGTGGCGGGGGGGGGGGGGGTATTATTTCATTAGGCTCGGCGTGAGGTCTGATTTATATTCCGTGCGGCGGTGGTGTATACTTATAGATTGGGTGCGGTGGGAGGTCCGTTTTAGTTATCATGAGCGGCGGGGTGTCCGTTTTCATAGGGAGCGGCGTGGATCTATTTTATTTAATAGGTGCGGTGGGGGAGCCAATACTTTTTATTAGGCGCGACTTGGGGTCATTTTTTTCTTATTGGCGTGGCGGTGGGATCCGTTTTCTTTACTGGCACTGCATATTGTCTATTTATTTATTATATATTGGGCACGGCCTGGTTACGTCTATTTTCTTGGGAGCGGGGAGGTATCCCTTTTTTTATTCGGCATGGTGTGGTGTTCCGTTATTTTATTGGGCGTGGAATGGGTTCAATTTGTTTTATTTGGCACCACGGGGCGACCCATTATCTCATTGTGAGAGGCGGGATCCGTTTTTTATTGGGCCCTGCGGTGGTCGTTTCGTTTAGAGGATGCTGCGGGGTGTCCTTGATTGTATTGGATGCGTCGGGAAGTCCATTTTTAATAGGCGCAACGAGAGTTCCGTTTTTTATTGGGCCTTGCGGGTTTACGGTTTTTTTATTGGGCGCAGTGAAGTAACGGTTTTTTTCAATTGGCGCGGTGTGTGTTTTATTTTTTTATTAGATGTTGCGGTGGCTCCGTTTTTCTATTGGGTGTAGCGGGGGATCTGTTTAGTTATATGGCGATGCGGTTGTTGTTTTTATTATTGGGTGTGCTATGTGAGGGGGAGGGGGGGCATTATTTTATCGGGCGCGTCAGGAAGTCCGCTTTCTTTGGTCGCGGCGGGTATCCATTTTCTTTTAAGCGTGACATGCGGTCCATTTTTTATTTGGTGCGGTGGGTTGTCCGTTAATTTCTTGGGCACGGCGTGTGTGCCTTTTTATTTAGTGCGGCGCGCGGTCCGGCTTGTTACAGGGCGCATCAGAAGGACCGTCTTTTTATCGGATGCGACAGGTGGTCCGTTTATTCTCTTTGGCGCGACGCGGTGTCTGTTCATTTATTGGACGCACAGCGGAGTTCCATTCGTTTTTTTACCAACTCATATTTCAATACAAAAGTTTATAGTCAAGTATATCTAAATTCCATCTATTTTATATGAATGGCCATATTCTGGTGATTCTCTCACCAGGTCATTCAATGTATGTCGAAAGATTAATATTCTCAAAAGCCCAAATCATACGATTTTTCAATAATAAAATAGGTTAGAATCAATGAAACGTCCCTAGACTTATTTCAAAATCTATAAATTTAAACTGCTCCTAGCATCTAGTTGTGACATGATGCTTATACATCTCCAAATAGAGGTGCAACGAATATACCTCATTGTGTCATAGGTAACGATGTTAATAAATAACAAACAGAAAAAATCCTAGTTTCTTACACCATTCACTAAATGTAATCTCTGTTTAGATGTATGGACCATGTCAATAATTTATGTACATGAATTGTCTTTCGTATACGAAGAAAATTTCCTGACTATGGTTTCCATATCCACCCCTATTTCGAGGACTAACTGTTAAGTTACTTGTCTGTTTTTGTTATTGGGCGCGGCGGCTGTTCGTTTTTTTCTTCGGTGCGATAATGTGTCCGATTTTTTAACTAGCGTGGCGGGTGTCCGTTCTGTTGTATTCGTCTCGATGGAGGTCGGTTTATTAATTGGCGCGGAAGGGGGAGGTCCGTTCTTTTTATTGGCCGCGGTGAGGGGTCTTTGTTTTTATTAGGGGCGGTAGAGGTGCCGAATGTTTCATTGGTTGCGACGGGGAGTAGGTTTATTTTTTATTTTGCGTGGCGGAGGGTCGGTTTTGTTATCGGGCGTTGGGTGGGGGTCGTGTTTTATTGGGTGCAGCAGGGGTCCATTTATTTTTATTGAGTGCGGTAGAGGTCCGTTTTTTTCTTGGCCACCAAGTGGGGTCCGTTTCCTTATTGAGCGTGGCAGGGGCTCCTTTGTTCTTATTGCGTGCAGGAAGGGGTTCCTTTTGTTTGTTTATCAACTCATATTACAAAACATATAGATATACTCATGCGTATCTAAATTCAATCGATGTAAATGGCTAAAGGACATTTTCCTAGACATTCTCTCTTCAATTCATTCAATGTATGTCGAAAGCTAAATATCCTCAAAAGCACAAATCATACAAAAAAAAGCTAGAATCAATGAAACAGCTCTAGTGTTTTTCTTTTAAATGTATAACTCTAAATAGCCCCCAGCATCTAATTGTGACATGATGCTTATCCATCTCCAAATATGAGAAGTGCAATGGATATCCCGTAGTATGTCATACGTAACACTGTTAATAAATACCAAATAGCATCATTCCTAGGTTCTTACCTATCAATACACCATTCACTAAATACAATCTGTGTTTACATTTATGGACAATGTCAATAAACTATGTACATAAATTGTCTTGCGTTTACGAATATCATTTCCTGATTGTGGTTTCCTTTTCCATACATATGTGGAGTACTAAGTTACTTCTACACTAAGTTACTTCTACGATAGCATCGGACAAAAACTTGAGTATGAAATCCCGTAGCCGGAAGTTGTTTGGAGCACAGATAAAGGTAATATTAATATTCGTGCGTACTTTATAAATTCTGCTTTTACAATATCATCCTCCCTATTTAGATCTTTGGGGTGTAACGATTGATATCATACTGGATGTATTCCAACCATGTTTCCAATCTCAGAAATCCGCACCTACTGTTTTCATACTAGTTTTCTGTGACCTAGATTGTATTGAAAAATACGTTTAAGTGACCGAAATAATATTTAGACTATCCTATTTTGAAATAATCAATTATGTTTTATTTCTTTGTAGCTATATTGGGAATTGTATTTAAATATCTCCCTTTAAATACACACTTCCCTGATATCATTCTATATGAATATATTCACCAACACGTCATTATCAAATGTGTAACAAATTAAAGTAAATAAATCATATTATCATCAGTGCAGCCCGCTCTCAAACTAGTCCGTGAACAACAACCATTGATATTGTTTCGCAGAAAGTTAAATAGTTCCGGCGAAGATATCTTTTCATGGTGATCAAATTTGAACCACCGTCTGAGGATATACACGTTTTTACAGAAAGAAGGATATTATATAAGAATTATATTTAGATACTTTCCCATATTTCCATTTTAACCTTGGTTTTATCTTCTTCAGCGAGATGATGGAGTCATTTTTTTAAAAATTATTTGATATTCAAACACATCTTCCAAGTGCATTGATTTCTTGGTTACTAAGACGGCGTAGTGTAAACATGAAGCATTATTTATAGCTTGGCATTACAATTTTATTGGACAGTTAATGTAGAATTACCAACTGAGAACAACATCATAACTTTCTGAAATAATACAACACTTAAAAATAATTCATCTCTAACAATAATTCCAGCACCATGACAATAGGCGTCATTATAGTTATTCAGAGGATATGAAGAACTGCAAATATTAAGTCAGCATATTTCAAATAGCTTTTCATTGTTACGGAAATACCCTTACATTATAAAGAACACCTGCAACATTTCTGCAAGCATAGCATTTTAGACTGTAATAACATGATATGTTGGTGGTAGTAATCACAATGTTCAGGACAACTGTTACAGATAATTCCACTGAGGTGATACTTAATTTATATAGAACAAAATATACCGTTTGTCTACTTTAATATAAACACACGTTCTTCACAAATTCTGCGTCATTATCACATAACATCTCTACTATTATTGGGAAAAGTTCAAAATGATAAGATCTTGTAATAAATCACTTGTGAGGTAAGACCTTTGATTCATTGCTATACTCTAATACTGAATATATCCATAGAAACTCCGTCATAATGAATATATATATATATATATATTAGAATTGGCGCTCTGATATAGCGATATATATATATGAATGTATATATAGTGTATTTTGCAATACACTGTATGCTTAATTAAAAGCATTTCGAAGACCTTATGCTATTGTTTTAGAGTAGTGACAGTCTCACTTACTTTAAATGTTCAGCAAACAGGGGAGATAAAGCTGACAGAGCTATGTTTCGTACTGATTGGTACTTATCAAAGACAAGTACTCCACCTGTTTGCTGAAAATCATGAATATTTGTTTCTTATAGAATTTCTAGTAATAATCAGGAACTGATTATACAGAAATTGTTTGCTGAAAATTTAATAATAATAATAAAATAAAATAAATTTACAATATGTTAAAATACATTAAAATCTGTATATAACTTCACAAAGAGATAAATAAAAAAGGAGGGAGGTAAAGGAGAATATGCGTGTATTCATGTGATATACTACACACAGGTAGTATGAGCTGCAAACTTAGTTCCGTATATGGAACAAACCACAATAACAATAATTATAATTGCTCCAAAGTGGAACATGTGGAGAGTATATAATCACGATTGACGGGGTACACATTCATGGGTCACTTGGTCTGGTCACCCTTGGGGTAAGTCACTGTGGCTGCGGTGTGTTGTTCTATATGTTTCGGGTATTTGACTGAACGACCGTGGACTCCGTGACAGTCGGTCGCGGCATAGGCGATCTAGCTGCCCAATGTTGCGGGCGTGGTCTGGTGTGCACTATGGTTTATTTAGGTTTGCCACACGGGGCGTATAATGTCATCAGGATATAGTGACAGGCTCCTTAAACCCGTTGGGCGGCTCGGGTCTGTGCGTACTCCGTCTCATGCCCTTAGCCTGTGCTACCAGGAGGATTCCATGCTGCAAATGTGCATCTTCTCTGTTGTCCGCAGGTCTTGATAATTTCAGACTTCAGGTTGACCGTGTCATCTTTCAGTCTGACTATCTCCATGGTCTCGTGTAGGTATAATCAGTTCTTTCTACTTGCAGCCGAGTATGCCCTCGCATGCCGAAAGATAAACCATTCCAGGGCGTACGGAGTGCCTTGGTCTTTCAGGTCCCACACCAGGTCCGCTAACCTAGTGGAGTGCTTTTTGCTACGGTCCCTGAAGGAATTCGTGTGATTATACATCCGCGATTTAAAATGTCGTGCATGTTGCGCCGATGTACGTGCGATGCGCATTTTGGGTTCTAACCACACACTTGTATATCAGGTCCTTCGTCAGGCCTTTTCCCTGTAGGGGGCACTGTGTGCTCGCTCTGCAGTTACAAGTTCTGTTGTCAGTTCTTTCGCATATGATGTTTAGGCCTCGATCTGTTATGGCCATCTCAGGATTCTCAGGTTGTTGTGTCTCCGGCACGGTGGTCTCCCTATGCCACTCGTTGCCTCCCGGCTTTGGATCATATCACCTCCACTGGCGTTTCAGCCGCCTCGTGTGCCGGGTTGTCATTTGAGGGCCGGTCTGGTTTGTCCTCCGCGCTCAATTAGACGGTTATTCTGTCGCTGCGGTTGACGGCCAATGCACGCCATCTTCACTGCGTTAGTTTAGCCATGTAGTCGGCCATGTTAGGTGGTGTGGAGAAGGAAAACTTCACCGTGTGGCGGTTGAAGATTTTGTGGTACTTGTTCGTCGGCGGTAAGCACTCATCCAACGCTCGGAAAAAAATGTCCTGGCACGTTGGTGCGTACATGTTTGGAGTAAGGCGCATTAAACCAAGTAACGGCCTTAGATATATTCCTTCGCGTGCGTGGAGTTGTGCTGGTGTGTCCTGGACCAGATGTCCGTACCATGCTCTGCCCAACCACAATTACATCTCATGTGCTGTCTCTATCTATGTGCCTGCTGTGGGCATCGGGGTTATGCCCTTCAGTTATTAAAGTATGTCGTTCTATGTTGTCGGGTATACATCTAGTGCCCTTAGGTCTATGTGATGCGGTTGTTGGTGCTGTACCACTACAACCAGGCCGGGTCTGCTCTCTGTCGGGTGCCACGGACGTACGTGCCGTTGTCCCCTCCATAGTACCAGTTGCCACAAAGCTTTCATTGTGCGTGCCAGGCCCATGTATCTGCGTACTGGTTGGTCTAGCTCCTATGGGTGCCTTTGTCCTTCCTACGGTCGGTCCTGTGTCATTATTGTTAGCTGTGTTGCTATTTATGTTCCTAGAGACTGCAGCCGGGTCATTTCTTCTACCTCCGGAAGCGCCCCCTCCATTGCCGTTTCTGCACGCCTCATCCCTTGGCTCTTCCCTGTCCGGGTATACAGTATGGTGTATGTGTAACTGGCTCTGCGCAGTGCCTTATTATAATATTCGGCGTGCTGTTTAAATACGTCTGCGTTCGCCGACAGGGTGGATACGCGTTTGGATACCCCTTTAACTATAACTCCTATGACTGACTTAGGGTGATTCGATTGCCTCTTCACATATTGCAGGTTCTCGTTGGACTTGTGATACTGTCGGTGGATGCCCTTATTCATTTCCAAAGTAACGTCCAGGAAATTGACCGTCTTAGCGCTAGGATCTATTGTCACGGATAAGCCGTGTTGTTTGAAAAAAATGCGATATGCGCTTCCTCATACGCTCCATGTGGCTGGGGTTTAGAGAACGGAAGGTGAAAAGTGCGTCGTCTCTGTATATCCCCCCGCCGATCCCCGGGATCTCCTCCATTAACCCATGAATGAGATATATCGCCACAAGGTCGCTCACATGCGCCGAGTCGCTTAACGCTATGGTGATATCGAAACTGTCGGGTCTGTCCCTCCTCTCCCATAACTTGTCTTCGAATCTAATTAGCGTCTTTCTGGCTGCTACTATGAGGTTGGTCCCCTCCCTAGTGAGGCTAGATCTGGCCATGGTGCTTATGAAGGCCTTATTGACTAGTATCGGAGATACCGACGCGTAATAGCTATCTATGTCTAACTGAATAAAATATACTTGTTGCTTGTTACCTACTAACGAGAACGAGTCAATTACCTCCTTAGTGGATGTCCATAGGTTAAGCCTAGTTTTGTTTCTAAGTACCGGTAGTATCCTGTTATGATATTCTTGCTGGTCCTGCCTAAGTTAGATTTTGAGGGTGCTATTAACCTAACCGGTAGTTTAGTTCTAAAGTCTAATTTACGGTCCTTAATAGATTTCCGTGGTTTTCTAGGTACATATACCTCGATCCTATCATCTAATCCCAGCCGCGTCAGTATATCTTTTGTCGTGGCGTTAATATTATATAAATGTGTCTGTCCTGTGGTCCTATAGTTTCTCCTACTCTCCTTCCCGAGGCAGTCGTTGTATTTAAAACGGTCAATCATGTATACATTACCAGTTTTGTCCGTAGGCACAAGTAAATCCCGGCATTCTTCCATGCTTTTGATAGTGGAGTGAGGCTCTTGAGGTTCGCGGTGCACTATTCCTATGGAACTTGATTTTACGAACTATGTTGATTATACGATTTTCAAATTATTCCAGATCTGCGTTATGCGGCGGGTTTTGTCTCGATCTAAATATCCGCTTTAAGCGGTCCTGGGGTGTCGGATGCGTGTTGTTGTGTCCTCCTGTCGTGGAGAAAAGCGTCTGACTAACGAGTTGGTGTGGTATATGAGAAGGCCCATGTACGTGCTGTCAGACGGTATCGGTATGTCTTTCAAGGAGTAAGAGTAATTGAATGTTTCCATGGCGTATCGCTATATGCGCTCTAATTGTGGAGGATATGCATGTGAATGATAGTAGCTATGGTGTTTCCATAGGCGGTATGCCAACATTAGCACTCAATATTCTTACAGGGCAGAATATGAATAGTATGAAAAAAACGAAAAATCAGTGATGCATCTGGACTCAGTTTATTGCGTGTTACACTTGTTTCGACGGCAGGTAGCTCGAGACATGATCACTCTATGGATCTGGCTGATACTACGGCTGCAGGTACCTTCAGACACATGGAATTCTTTCGGAGCTAATTTTCTCACTGGGGTGTTAACAAAAAAACACCTTCAAAAAACATCCTCCACTCTGTCATGCCATTGGCTGTTGTTTTATTACGTCATAGTACATTCTGGTCACTATTTACTGCTACACTGGTCATCAGCCATTTTCCGTCCGATACACTACAATCGAGCCATGCTGGGTTTGGTATCTCACACATCTGTTGACACTCTCGAGTATGTACACACACAAACACACGCGCGCGCGCGCGCAGACACACACACATGCATGTATACACATATGTACGCATACATGTGTAGACACATATACGCCCGTGCACATATATATACACACACACTCTCCTCTCTTACACATACCTAAGCACACCCACACCCACATACAGACCACCACATACCTGTTGGCGCCTGCCTAAACAGCCCCATACATCCGGTCGCACACGCACACATAAGCTCACACACGCGCAAACACACACGTACACGCATACAAAGACACACATCGGCGTTCGGGCACATATGCACATATATACACAAACACTCACAGACACATACATAGATACACACACGCACATACACGCATATCCTTATGGATAGGAATCAAGGACAGACACACTTCCAAAGACATAAACACACATACACACACCTGTACATATATCTACACACAAGTACATATACCCGCGTATAAACACATAGACAAACCCTGTCTTTTGTGGGTGTACGTACGCATCCACACACACACACACCCACTGACAGATACACACACCATATATATATGTGTGCGTGGTTTGCATGTGGGTGTGGGTTGCTTGGGTATATGTAAGAGAGGTAGATTGCATGTGTGTATATATGTGCATGGGGATATATGTGTCTACACCTGTAAAGGCGTACATATGTATAAGCATACTTGTGTGTGTGCCTGCGCCCGTGTATGTGTGTGTGTGCATATGTGGGTACATACTAGAGAGTGTGAACAGACGTGTGAGATACCAAACCCAGCATGGCTCCATTGCAGTGTGTCTGACGGAAAATCGCTGATGACCAGTGTAGCAGTAAATAGTGACAAGAATTTATGATCACGTAGAAAAACAACAGCCAATGGCATGACACAAGTGGAAGATGTTTTTGAAGGTGTTTTTTTGTGATAATACCCCAGTGAGTAAATTTGGCCCGATAGAATTGCATGTGTCCGAAGGAACCTGCAGCCGTAGAATCAGCCAGATCCATACAGTGATCATGTCTCGAGCTGCCTGCCGGCGAAACAATTGTTACACGCAATAAACTGAGTCCAAATCTATCACTTATTTTTCGTTTCTTATACTATTCACACTCTGCCCTGTAAGAATAGTGAGTGCTAATTTTGGCATACCGCCTATGGTAGCACCATAGCTACCATTATACACACGTATATATATATATATATTGTAGGAGGTGAGTGTTATTGTAGCACAATAAAGCAAGGCAAATATCGAATAAGTAGCACTCAACAGTTTATAAAACTGGAGTATAAATAATATAAGATCAAAAGATGTTTAAACAATTTCCATGTATTTTATTATGCGCATTTCAAAAACAAATATCATCATGGGATGATATTTGCGTTCTGATCGGATAAAATAGGAAGATAAGATATGAAGCTTAAAAAACATTTACGAGCAGTGAAGTGTTAAATCAACATATGAACAGTAAAATAAGATGGATATATGAGATTGGGAAAAAAAGGAGACAGGAGGAAGGAAAATGTAAGGAAGAGGAAGAAAGAAAATAATAATAAAAAATATATATATAATATTAAGGAAAGGATGACGGAGGAGGAGTATAAGAAGGAAGGATGAGGGAGGAGGAGAAATGAGTGAGATAGAGAGAGAGATAACCTTTAATACTGAGAAACACTGTCTCACAGAGAGAAATTTAAAAAACCGTGGTAAGATAATACATAATAAAAAAAAATTGAAATTAAAATTTAATGAGGTTTATGAATGGTGATGTTTATGATTAAAGAAAAAGGAATTAAGAATAGTATTTATTTAAGGTTTATATATTGAAGGGTTTAATAATATGTGCGAAAATATGTATTATTAAAATAAAAAAAATATTAAAGAGATAATGTGAATGAAGAAAAGGTTAAATGTCTTATGAACTTAGAGGAATTGGTTAGGGTCTAAGTATGTTTCTATGTATTGTAATAGGAAAAAGTAAATAATAGGTTTAATACGAGCACGGAACGAGAGAAGAAAGAAGAACATTTAATAAAGAAAAATATATAACGTCAAAAAAAATATATGTTTACAAAATGTATTAATTGTAATATTAGTATATATTAAAAATATAGTTCGTATGGCCAAGAATATAAGGAAAATGCTATATTGAGTTATAATATGAATTAAGAAATAATTGAGAAATAAAAGTTATAGATTAAAGATTAGAAATTAAAAAAGAAAAAAATGATAAAAATAAGAAAAATAGGGGACCGTTAACGACATAGAATGAGTAAACTGTATAATATAATATACTGAAAAAAGGTAGACAGATGGGTATATTTGTAAAAGATATAAAAGCGTTTGAGAAAAGAAGAGTTTAAACTAATTAGGTAGTAATATATGAGCTGTATACTTTATGGAAAGTTCTATGGGATTTATGCAAGCAGAGCGAAAATAAATCCGTACGTCTATTTATTATAGAATTAAAATTGGAGATAATGGTAAATTTCCCAGCTAGGCAGGGATTACATGTTCTGGATAGGGAAGAATTCCGGTAAGGAGAGGCGTTAGAAACCTTCCTCCAAGAAATGTTGTAGTTAATATTTTTGTCTTTTAAGGACCATATGAGTTCTGAGAGTGCCGAGTTAGTTCTTTTAAGTTGGTATTTAAAAGACGAATTGTGATTATAAAATCTTGCTTTAAAGGAAGTGGAAGTGGAACCAAAATAGGTAAAAGAATTAGTACCAGTTATAACCTTACATTCATACACTAAATGTTTATCAAGACATTGGTTACTAAGATGATCTTTAGTTCTAACAGGGCAATTACAATTCGGATTAGAGAAATTACCAGAGTTATTAACAAGTGACCTAGTATTATTTATAGAAGGAATTGGATTGGATAAGTTATTTACGATAGGTGCTAAAGTTTCCTGATTTAGATTGGTGCTATGAATATTCGACAAATTTACGTTTGACGTCGTATTTAAATTTACGGAATCTAGCCAAGAGTTAACATTGACGTCCGGTTTACTATTGCTATTATTATGACGCTCAGTGTTGGATGGATATTATTTATTATTTTAATATTTTATAATTATGTTTAGAGATAATGTTATAGATGTTGGAAATGGTAGAATAAGAGAATGTGATTGTATGTTTGTTAAAGATCTTACTATAGATATGCGAGGGAGGGAAGCATTTATCTAAGGCTCTAAACAATAGTTTAGGAATATTACTAGTAATAGATAGAGAAAAAGAATCGTGTACCAAATCATAGTTTTGTATGTAGGTCTTTTCTTTAAATTATTGGAATGTTCATAACTAACTATTTTACTATAAGTACCTCGATGATTGGTTTCGTTACTGCATTTAATTTTATCAGGATAACCGGCTTTGGAAAGCGCATTATTATAATAATTGGCTTTAGCGTCGAAGATAAATTTATTAGAGGATAGATTGGATATTATTTTTTCAACATTACTAACTATAGCATTTTTAACGTTAATGGGGTGTTTAGATTTAAAATTAACATAATTTAGATTCTCATTGTCTTTATGGTAAGAGTAATAAAGGCCGGTGTAAATATTAAGGGATATATCCAGGAAGTTAGATAGTTTGACGTTGTTTTCAAATTCAATTTTTAAGTTATGGTGCTTAAATAGATCAAGTATATTATTCTTTAATAATATTAAGGTTAACAAAGTTACAGTTAAAGACAGTAAAAAGGGCATCGTCCCGATAAATTCCACCGCGAAGTTGAGGAATATTCCGATTTAAAGAATTCAAAATAAAGATACCAATCAAGTACGTCAATTGCGCTGAATCCGATGAACCCATTGTGATATCAAAATTGTTGGAATTATCAGCTCTAGTCCAATATTCGTTGTTAAATTCCAGGATAGTTTTCTCGCGGTGACAATGATGTAAAGTTGATCTGTGGTAATGTCAGAATATTTAAATGCGAAAGATAGAGCGTTGTTGAGGAGTGAAGGCGAAATAGAAGAATAGTAACTGGCAATGTCAAACTGAATACATTTTTGTTTGTTTTTATTATTCAGGTCATTGAACCAGTTAATTACATCAGATGTACCAATCCATAAATTTAAGTTAGAAATAGAGCAATTAGAACGAACCTGTGGGATTATTCTATCCAAGAGGGATTTACTAAACGCCCCCAGATCTGATTTAGCGGTGGCGATATGTCCAGAATAATATAGTTGGCGGTTAATTTTCAAAATATTTAATTTAAGTTATTTCAGGGTAAATAATCATATTGTAGGTTTTACAAGTTAATAGGTATTTTTATTAATATTATAATATAATTATATTTAATTTCTAAAATTCGAATTTAAAATTTTATGAAAACAAATTTAAGCGATTTACGAAACACGAGAAAGAAAATATATATATATAATTTTTTATATCCTCACGAAGGTTATCTAGACCAACATTACTTATAATATTGACAACAGTTTCTATAATATAATGTATAAGATAATTATAGTTATAATTATTAAATAATTTATTGTTAAATAGTTAGAGTGCCTAAAGTATCAACCGGCCTTATAATTAAACTTAAAAAAGTCAGAATGTTTAACTATATATATATGTATTGATCATAAAATACCAAGATTATAGTTTATTATTTGTTCACAGTTGAGGTGAGACTTCTCAAATATAAATAATATGTTACAGTAATGCAATATTGCAATATAGTAAATAATTTCCTGAAGATATTGTTCAAAAATATATATAGATAAGAATATTGTTAAAGAATTAATGTTTTATATCAATTATTTTCATTTAGATATAAGTCAAAACGATATGAGTTCTAATGATAGGGGCTAGATACAAAATAAATATACAAATAAAAGATAATGAATTATTTGTGAAATTTAAAGTTGCCCAATATTAGAAATAAATGCAATAGCGTTTTAGTAGAGTATAGAAAAGATATCTCTAAAATATTTTAGCGAATCTAAATTTAATTAAAATCTAATCTAAATTTAATTAAAATAAAATAAAACAAAATAAGTTAAATTAAATTATATTATATAAGTAAATGATTATATAAGTTCGACCTTATAGGGAATACCAAATACCTATAATAATATAAAGTCATTTGAGTGTCTAAACTATTTATAAATGTAACTACGATTACGTTATTACACTAGATAAAGATATTTGTACAACTATATATAGATATAATTATAGGTATTAATGAAAAGCTATACATTTAATAAAAAAATAATAATTATAATCATTGTTAATATTGTAGTTTTACCTCCAGTTCAGTGGAGAGATAGACCAATATTTGTCAGCTATTATGGTTTGTTAAATTTATACCTAGATATACATAAACAAAAACAAGTGCAAATCTAACTTTCTGAGTCTCCAAAATATACTCAAAATGAGTAAAATATATATATATATATATATATATATATAATATGCAAACGCATGACTGATCCACATTTCAAATTATAATCAGTAAATTTACAAGTTAAATATCCAAACTATATATTTAAAACAGAAACAGATAAATAAAGATCTAAATCAAAGTTATAGATATCCAAAAAATCATAGGGTATGTATATCCATCAAGTAAACAAGTTAAACGATTTTCCTTCGTTCAAACATTAATTCTATTATAAATGATTAGAAGATAAAGCATTATTAATGTTGTATAAACCGTATGACTTTTATGTTCAACAGATGATAATAGATGTCAAAAATGCGGGCTGATTGTTTACTGTTTTTTCCGGATTTTTGCGAGGCTTGGAATGTATACAAAGCTTTATGAAGGCATTTTGAGAATAATCCACTTTTTTTGTTAATTAAATTTTCAAATTATTAATTATTAATAGGGTCTCTTTTGTACAGAGGCCGCAGTTAATTGATATTGATGAGTTGGTATAAATTCCACTATTACAAAGCTTCGTCCAAAAGATCGAGTATTTAAAAGTTTTGTCTTTTAATGATCATATAAGCTGGGATAAAGAAGTCGAAGGCTTCCTATTAATATTCGAAAATGAGCATTTGTGATTCGCAAATCTCGATTTAAACGTTGAATAAGTTGCTCCTATGTAGTTGTATGTGTTGTTATTTGTTTTTACGGTGCATTTATACACCAGATTTCTATCCAGACAATTAATTTCCAGAGGGCAATCTGGTTTATATCTACAATTACATTTTGATTTATTATTATTTATATTAACACTATTATTAATATCATTATGTTGATTTTGATTTAGAATTACACTGTTTATTTTAGCGATGTTTTAGGCCATATTCCTAGTTGTATAATATGAGAGTTTAATTGTGTGTCTATGAAATATAGAGTGGTATTTATGTTGACTAGGGAATGAACTAATTAAAGCTTTAAAAAATAGATTAGCTATAGGTGTTCTCACTGCTATAGAAGCAGGAGGGGAGAGGGGGGAACAATATAACTGATTTAGTTCTGGTTCTTTACCTGGATTTATTCACAGTACAGGTGTTTGAATTACAATTATTAGAATTTATAGAATTTCATTTATATATAGTATAATTTTTATCAGGATATATATATATATATATATATATATATATATATATATATATATATATATATATGCAATTAGAACACATTAATGCTTATATATGTGTTTATCTCGCTCATATATTCAACCATACTGCACAGCTCGGAACAATTTCTTTCTTGGAGGTATTTAATTTTAAAATACTATTTTGAGTTTCTAACTCAATGTATGATATGTATATATTCTCTTTTTCACTTTTACCTGTTCCACCTATCCGGCTGAGGCCATGCTGAGGCACCGCCCTTGTTGCTACATATTTATCAACATCCTGTATTAGTTTGCCACTGGTGCAAGTAGGAGTGTGTTGCTGCTGCCCTTAGGTTTCCCTCGTGCTTTGCGCTGGGCTCATTCGGGATCCTGGATAGCAAGGTCTCGAGATGTTTCTTGAAGATATCCGCCTCCACAACATGCATATCTTTCACATCCCTCGGCAGCTATATATATATATATAGTATATATATATATATATATTTTGAGTTTATGTTGGTTGTATACCAACACCTCGTGTTCCTTGTTGGGTTGTTAATTCACTGGGGAACTGGAGTCATATGACTCCAGTTCCCCAGTGAATTAACAACCCAACAAGGAACTGGGCATATCAGAGTATTGACAATATCATACACCTAAATAACATATGTAGTTGTCTATACCATACTAATTCAAACTGCCTGAAGAGGTCACAGCCAAAGATGGCTGTCACTGAAATATATATAGCAGTAATAAACGAAGCTAAATTTTAATCATTTGACTTTTATTTAACTTTATTTTATATATATATATATATATATATATATATATATATATATATATATATATATATGTGTGTGTGTGTGTGTGTGTATATATATATATATATATATATATATATATATATATATATATACATATATATATATATATATATATATATTTCAGTTTAGTAGTCAATTACAAATATTAAGCTCTAAGAAAATACTTCTGAGCATTACATTACAATTTAAAAAGATATGATCAATGTACATTTTTATATATATGTACACACACACACACACACACACACACACACACACACACACACACACACACACACACACACACACACACACACACACATATATATATATATATATATATATATATATATATATATATATATGTGTGTGTGTGTGTGTGTGTGTGTGTATGTTTAGTAATAATAATATATTTGAAGACTAAAATACAAAGAGATCTCGATAATGATAAATATATAACAAATATATGACAACCCTAGAGCAAATATTTATTAAAAAAACAGATTAAAGTTTTAGCAAATAATCGCTGCTTTCAACCTTAACGGAATCTTCAGAAGAAATGTTGTAACTTCTGTCTATTATAGACCCATACTATTATCTACTCAAACCATAACCTCCTTAATAAAAAAAATGGAAGTGTTCGAATCATGCCAGCACCGCTTCCGACACTCCTTCCAAACCTTTAAACTCGATATATAGCAATGTCAGGTTTGAACCCATCGCCACTTCTAGCAATACACCTCAAGGGCGCACCTTACACCACAACTCCACACTCAATGATCCACCCTATCTTAACACAATTCGTTCCATCTATCTAAAATATTTTTACCCTAGAAATATCCCCATGTACACCTACTTTTAGTATAATTACTTTCAATTACTTAGACTGTATTATATCACTATATAATTATATGTAAACTTTAAACACCGAATTCAGCAATGAATTATTTGTGCACACGTTGTTGTATGCATGGATTACTATCATTAGATATATAGAGGATTAATTTATTAACATAAGAGAACTGTATAACCTATATGTTGAGTACAATGAGTTATGTACAAGTGGTATGTGAGTTATATATGCATGTATAACTTGATAGTTAGATTTATGACATTATAAGTGAGACATGTTTTTGGTCTACCCTAGAGATATTTAACTTTGCCATGCAATCAGCCATACGCTGACCCAGAGCTTACCAGGGGTTATATAGACGGGGTTCTAATAGGGCCCCTGATAGGTTCTGTGAGTAGACTACATTTACAAAGAACTTTGATATGTAGATCTGACTCTTCGTGTGGAATATTCAGTTGTAGCATTATGATAGGGTGTAATCATCCTAATATAGATACCTTTAGTACTTCATGATAAAGTAGACTGTAATTAAAGATAGGATACTTAAATTTGGAAACTGTATATAACCTATATATAAGGGACTCAAATGGGACACCTTTTAATGTATGTTGGAATAATAAATTTAGTTATAAAAATCAGCTAGTTACCTCCCCTCACGCATTAGCTCCCCTTAACCACACACATACTTCCGGATAATAAAACGATGTAAATTCTCGCAACAGAAACAACCTGCTCCATAAAATTGGATTAAAGAAAACTGAGCCGCAACAAGCTATACTAATTTAACTTAATACATCAAACATCCAATACGGAATCATCGTTACTTATGTGAAGGACATATAAACTATATATTACGTTTCCTGAATGTGAAAATGGTGGTGTATACAAAAACCATAACATTATTTTGCTTCTCATTTATACTATTTTTCTGCACACAAGCTTCTTTATCATATACAAAACATACCTTACCACAACAACCTCCACAATACTCTTCATTACCCGCTTAAAGTGCTTGTATTACATATAACACCCTACCGCACAATAATCATATATAAATAATACACACGTGCATGCCCCACGTGTAACTAATGCATACAATAACTACTACAACTGACTAACAAACTATCCTCTTACATCATATACGTTAACTGCCGATTATATTTTAAATTTGCATTGATGTATTTTAATTTTAATTTTGCTTTGATTCTGTTTTAATGTGATTTTAATATTTGAATTTAAATTGCCATTCAGAAATAATATAATATATGCCAACCCATTGTACATCAATATATACATATGCATCTGTATGTCTCTTGCGTTGGAAAGGGGGTCATGTATGTATACAAACATTGTAAAATGCTCCGAAGAATCCAAGCGTCGGTTTGGATGAAACAATTGTAAGCTAATAATGCTTTGAACATAGCTTTGATTCCTGCAAATTCTATATATCTGCTCTGTAGAACAACTGATGCTATTACATTGAGCTAATTATCTTACTGGTAATAAGGTAGTAATACATTACTGTCTTTCACTGTTTAGGGTTTAAAATACATATAACTATAAAATATTTTAGTATATACATAACCATGAATAGTATCCTTAATACTATATATATATATATATATATATATATATATATATATATATATATATATATATATATATATATATATATATATATATATATATATACATTTATATATATATATATACTATTTACCATATATATATATATATATATATATATATATATATATATATATATATATATATATATATACACACCATATATTATATATATATATGTATATATGAATATATATATGTGGACATTTATATATGTATATATATACACACACAGACACACACATTTATATATATATATATATATATATATATATATATATATATATATATATATATATATATAAGTGTTTCTACTTTAGGCACAAGGCCAGCAATACCCAGTACATTACTGGTACTTTATTTTATCGACCCCGTATTATGTATATATATATACTAATAATACATTTGAAGACTAAAATATGAAGAGGTCTCGATCATGATAAATATATATCAAATATATAGGAACCCTAGAGCAAATGTTTATTAAAATAACAGATTAAAGTTTAAGCACAGAATCTTTGCTTTCACCCTTAACGGAATCTTCAGAAGATCCCGTTAATGGTGAAAGCAGCGATTCTTTGTCGAAACTTTAATCAGTTATTTGAATATATATATATATATATATACACATTTTGATTTCATTTTGAGTTAAGATTGTAGTATGCACTTTTTCCACTTGACTTGTTTTGAATTAAGATCGTATTACTTATACCACATCTTTCGTGAAAAAGTTTTCAACTTCATGTAATAGACACTTATATGTCTGAATTATTGTTGTCTTTTTGCTTACATTAATTTCTCTATTTTCATTTATATATTTTTACTCGGAGGTTAACCTGAGTGCTTATTAATATTTGCGACTAGTTCCAGTTTAAAAACGTTACACCCTATATATATATATATATATATATATATATATATATATATATGTAGTGACCTACATTCCGCGGGCTCACATACATTCTCTGTGCGTGATTTGGCTCAGCTCAGCCAATCAGCGCCAGTAGAAGAGGATGTATCTTTAGGCGTTCTGAGGGAGAAATAGCCCGCAAAGATTTGAGGACGCTATCACTTCAGGCTAGACCGAGCTAAGGTAAACACCACTTGTTCTTTTGCTCCGCCAGCACAAACAATATGTAACGACACAACAATTTTACTACGGAATTGGCTAAACGCCTCAGCCAGTCGACCGTATTTTCTCTTGTAAACTTAATTGAATTATTTCATTTCTCTTGGCATGCCAACTCAACCTCTGTTAATAAATAATGTAAAACCAAGCTAAAGTCGTTGAGGATATTCCTACCATATCTTTCTACCAAACCTGGTTCCTCGTGGCACCATTACAACTCCCTAAATACTTCTGTGCTAAATTGGTGACAACACTCTATCTACCAAATTGGTGACTAACTCTTGAAATATAAATACTGTCAAATTGGCGTTCCTCGACGATTAAGTATGAGAACGCAGCCTATTTGAATTCACCATTCGTTTTAATGGCTATTTGGAGTGTTCGAATCGGGTAGCTAGACTCACTTAGCGTAAGTCCATAACATTCATAATATTCCATTTGTTGAAGCACGCGGCCTGCACAATATTTATGTCATAACTTTCATGGTAACACTAGTAACTCACGCATACAGACGAACACAAAAATACAACACAAACAAAAATTAGTTTAAAAAAAAGGATTTCTCTGAATGTGGAATTTTGCTTTCGGCGTTCTGTTGAAATTACAAATGGAGACTCAGAAATTTTGTTTTCCCGCGTACAGCTTGTCTTCTCCAATCCCAGCCGTCTGATTGGCGGCATCGTGCCACATGACGGCTTCTTCATCACGGACACATTTTTAAATCAGCCATCTTGGATTTTCTTACCATATAATTTTCATGGAAAATGATTTTTTTTATTATTCAAATTTTCTTTAGAATATTTTTTTAAAGAAAAAAAATTAGCAGTATTTCAAAAACTTTACGCCACGAGGAAATTTCAAAACGGCTACCACCAAGTACCGCCCATCAGCATCAACACATGGCTAACTATTAACCAACACCAGGGAACGGCTTGTAACTTTACCGACGCAACCACCATACTTCTGTCTCGTTACCACAAGGACTCGAGAAATTAAGACATTAGTTTTCTCACCATTATGGCGTCAGACGTGGCTGCCATATTGGTGGCGCTAGGTTCTTCAACGCTCGACTTCTACTCTACAGAAGATTCATTGTGACTTTGCTTTAACAACAACTCTACTAGCTCCCTAGCAAGAGCGTTCCCAAAGAAAAAAGAAGCGAACTTTTTGTTAAAAGAAAAGAAACAACTCTTTCTTTCTTCCCTTTTTTTTCAGGCATTTATTTTGGACATTTATTTTTTTTAAACTGTATTATATGAAAATCATTTCTCTCTATCATTGTATATGTGACCACACGCACACATTTTCTTTGCTGTATTACATGCCTGCATATATACACACACCAACATGTTGTTGTCTATACTATATGATCTTCAAACGTCGTAATATTCTGCGAGATCCCTTTTCACCTTCTGGAGGTACCAAAACATGCTATCGACACTTGCAGCTTAATTCACCTGCACCGCAATACGAGTATGCTAATTGCAGCTGAACTCAAACAGTTTCGCATCTCGTTGTACACTCATCGTCCATAACAACCTATCTTGTTATCTTACCCAGCTCACCGGGAAAACAACAAATAGAACTGGACTTGTCAGCATTTTCAACACTTCTGGGGATTCGCCCGAATTATTGAACTGCAAACCCCCTACAGATTCAACTTGCTTTTTTTCTTTTCAAAGCAACCAGCCATTTTTTTTCCTGGTTCCCTAGCACATTCGGCAATACATCTAGGAGGCCAACATTTTCTCGCCTACCCATTATCTTCTTGCCAGCACTGGTACACTACCATAATAGCTTCGTCCACAGCTACTGGTACAACACTTACCATTAACATTTAATGCAAGAACAGCAACTTCGCCCATGTCAGACTTTATCTGTTTTCTGGTAGACCTTTGGTGGTTACGTATAAACTACAAAACAGCTAGTCATTTGACAGCGGCTCAACACGGCCCGTCGCGCCTCATTTTCTTTTTCTTGCATGCATCATTCTGTTGAATTATTTTTTCACTGATGTGCTCTTTCAGCATTAGTTCTTGCTGATTCAATAATCTGTGGGTCCTCGGCTTCATCGTTAACGATTTTCGGATAAACATCTGCTCGGAGGTGATGCAGTGACCTACATTCCGCGGGCTCACATATTCTCTGTGCTCAGCTCAGCCAATCAGCGCCAGTAGAAGAGGATGTATCCCTACGCGTTATGAGGGAGAAATAGCCCGCAAAGATTTCAGGACGCTATCACTTCAGGCTAGACCGTGCTAAGTTAAACACCACTTGTTCTTTTGCTCCGCCAGCACAAACAATATGTAACGGCACAACAATTTTACTACGGAATTGGCTAAACGCCTCAGCCAGTCGACCGTATTTTCTCTTGTAATCTTAATTGAATCATTTCATTTCTCTTGGCATGCCAGCTCAACCTTTGTTAATAAATAATGTAAAACCAAGCTAAAGTCGTTGTCGATATTCCTATCATATGTTTCTACCAAACCTGGATCCTCGTGGCATCATTACTACTCTCTAAATACTACTCCGCTAAATTAGTGACAACACTCTATCTACCAAATTGGTGACTAACTTTCGAAATATAAATACTGTTAAATATATATAATAATTAAGTATCGAGAGGTGATGATGTAGGCAATACATGTATTTATTTGCCAATAGCATATGCAAAGGATGTTCAACTCTTGTGCCTGCAGTGTGAAATATTAAAAGTGTTAATATCTCGTGGGCGAGAAAATCAGCAGAGCGGATTTACGTGGAGAAATGTATAAAGGAGAACAAACCGTTAAAACATGTTTATTTAAAATACCAGATACGTACGTTTAGGGGTCAAGTAAGGAACGCTTTTTAATTGTTTATTCCCTAGTGCATGGATAATTTGAAATCTTTTTTCTAATAACACTCACAGGACCATAAATATTACATGTGTAAAGTTTGAAAACAGTCGGTTGAGTGGCTCTCGAGTTTTAGTGAGCGGACAAACAGACATTCTCTGTTTTAGATATTTAGTTTTTTTTATATTATGTGAGGTAAATCCTTTACCATGAAAATAATATTGTATATATAGAGTAATGTAAATGCTAAAGTGTTAATTCCATCAAACCATGTGAGAGAGTTTATAATCACTCACGCACACATACACACTCACGCATACAAGCGCACACACACTCACACGCACATGTCCGCACGTACACGCACACGCAATAGTTATTCCAATGTCATGTATCTTTGACTCATACAACTCTCAAAAGACGGCGTATGTCACTCTCTCTCTCTATCCCACTATCCCCCTCTTTTAGTCTGTCTGTTTCCTTCACTCTCAGTCTTTCTCTGTGTAACTCGTTCACATTTCTTCCCTGTATCGAAAAATGCTCTGACGAATGGGGAGAAGGTGGAGGAGGAGTAGAGAGCCACTTCTTTACTTCGCCTCTCCGTTTCTTTCTCTCCCCTCTCACTCCTCATTATGTACAGTCATTGGCCACTTCATTAATTCGATCCCTATGTCAGAATAATTTCAAATTTGTTTTTGCTCAAAACACTTCCGGGGTTATACAAGTTACATGTGTATAGTTTGAAAAAAAAACGGCTGTGTACTTCTCGAGTTTTAGGAAAACAGACACACAGACAGACATCCTCTGTTTTATATATATATATTATTATTATTATTATTATATTTGTTCTTTGAGACTTAGTCATTGATGTTATTTAACTGGAAAGTTTGTTGACATTAATATCAAGCCACTGCCAGCAGCCTCAGATATACAGGACGTATCGGAGGGTTATTGCTGTTCCCAGCAAGCATGCCTTTTGAAGTGTTCCAAAAAGCGGGGCGGGGCCAATTTTCTTTAACCATCCTTGGAAACTCTTTGAGATAGTACCTAGTGCACCTATGACAATCGGGGCCACTTTGACTTCATGGCAATTCCAAATCCTTTTTAACCCCCACTTTAAGTCCTGGTGTCGGTTAATTTTCTCCCTCTCCTTCTCTTGCACTATTGTGTCGAATGGGCAGGCCACATCTACAATCAGGCACGATCTTTTTTCCTTGTCCACAACCACCAGGTCAGGTCTATTGTGTTCCAGTTTCTTGTCCGTCTGTATCCTAATATCCCACAGCATCTTCACCTGATCCTTTTATATCACCGACTCTGGCTTATGCTCATACCACTTCTCAGAATGTGGTAAATTGTTTACTTTGCATAGGTGCCAGTGGATCTACCTGCCCTTCAAATCATGTCTCCAGCCTTTATAGTGATTATGGGTTGGTGTATACACTCGGATACAATGTGAGCCACAGTCTCAACTCTCTCTCCACATATCCTACACAGTGGACTGGCCTCTTCCTCCTTGTAAATATTGTATTTTAGCTACTTCGTTTTGAGGGCCTGCTCTTGCGCAGACATTAGCATTCCTTCTGTAGCCTTTTTAAGGTCTCCTTTTTCAACCAGTTTCATGTCTGTGGATCTCTAAATTCAGTTTTCTCAAAGAAGGCATTATGAAGGGATTTTTCATAAATGTTGCTCTTTCTCCTTGATGTTATTTCTGCCTTGGACATCCCCTGGTCTATTGTCCTCTCCTTCAGTACAATCCTGATCATTGGATTCCTACTATCAGTCACGTAATTGTGTAGGTTGTTTTTCTCCATCTGAACACAGTCCTCTATGCTGATAAGACCTCTTCCACCTTCAGATCTCCTTAAAAAGAGTCTATAGACATTACTCATCTTGTGTAACATGTTGTATATAGTCAATAGCTTCCTAGTCTTCCTATTCATTTCTTATGTTCAGCAACATTCCATCTCATAATTCCCGCACTGTACTTAATAATAGACAGAGCTCGGGAATTTACTGCACTTATGACATTCCTACTGTTCAGATGTGATTTTAATACGCTCCTTATTCTCCGAATGTATTCAGATCTTATCAATTCCTTAATTTTTTTGTTCTTGATGTCATCAGCCTCTAGAACACCTAAATGTTTGTATACTTAAGTGTCAATTTACTTTACCATCTCACCTGTTGGTACTTGGATTCCGTTGCTTCTGCTCAAATTACCCCTCCTCATCAGAAGGACACCACAGTTATCAATACCAAATCACATACATATATCATTGCTGAAAATACGGACAGTGTCAACAAGCACGTCCAGCTCCTTCTCACTCTTCCCGAAGAGCTTAAGATCGTCCATGAAAAGGAGGTGATTGATGGTAAGCACTCCGTTTCCCAACTTGTATCCTGCTCTCACTTTTCGCAGTATAATGGTCTGGGGTATCAGGGCAAGGACAAACAACAGAGGGGCCAGACTATCTCCCTGGAAGATATCTCTCTTGATCTTCACGCCTCCCAATAATTCTCCAGCCGATGTTAACTCTGTTTTCCAGGACTTTATACTATTGCTCAACACTGTCTGATTTTATCTGCCGCCTTGAAGGTCACAAGGCTCTTAGCGATCCAAGAATGAGGCATCATGTCAAATGCCTTTTTCTAATCTATCCATCCAATGCCAAGACCAGTGTGTCTCCATTATTATTATTATTATTATTATTGTTCTTTGCGTCTCAGTCATGGATGTTAGTTAACTGGAAAGTTTTTTTAAATGAATATCAAGCCATTACTTGCAACCTCAGATGTTCAGTACGTATCGGAGGGTTCTTACTGTTCCCAGCAAGCATGCCTTTTGAAGCGTTCCAAAATGCGTGCCGGGGTCAGTTTTCTTTAACCATCTTTGGAAACCTTTTGAGATAGTACCTAGTGCGCCTATGACAATCGGGACCACTTTGACTTCTTGGCAGTTCCAAATCCTTTTTACCTCCCACTTTAAGTCCTGGTATCGGTTAATTTCCTCCCTCTCCTTCTCTTGCACGATCGTGTCGAATGGGCAGGCCACATCCACAATCAGGCACGATTTTTTTTCTTTGTCCAAAAGCACCAGGTCAGGTCTATTGTGTTCCAGTTTCTTGTCCGTCTGTATCCTAAAATCCCACAGCACCTTCACCTGATCGTTTTCTATCACCGACTCTGGCTTATGCTCATACCACTTCTCACAATGTGGTAAATTGTTTACTTTGCATAGGTGCCAGTGGATCTACCTGCCCATCACATCATGTCTCCAGCCCTTATAGTGAGTCTGGGCTAGGTGTTTACACTCGGATACAACGTGAGTCACAGTCTCCTCTCTCTCTCCACAGATCCTGCACAGTGGGCTAGCCTCCTCCTTGTAAATATGGTGTTTCAACCACTTCGTTTTGAGGGCCTGCTCTTGCGCAGCCATTAGCATTCCTTCTGTAGCCTTTTTAAGGTCTCCACTTTTCAACCAGTTCCATGTCTGTGCATCTCTGAATTCAGCTTTCTCAAAGAAGGTACTATGAAGGGATTTTTCATGAAGGCTGCTCTTTCTCCTTGTTGTTATTTCCTCCCTGGACATCCCCTGGTTTATTATCTTCTAATTCAGTACAGTTCTTAACATTGGCTCCTTACTATCAGTCACGTATTATTATTATTATTATTATTATTATTATTATTATTATTATTATTATTATTATTATTAATATTACTATTATTATATATATATATTTTTAACATGTTGTATTTATATATTTATATATATATTTATAACCAAGGAATTGTCGTAAGGAAACAGAAGGACCATAACGCACCAACGTACTCGATACTTAGTGTAGTAGAGTGGCTAATAGGAAGAAGTTGACCCTGACGGCGGAGCTCTTATATTGATATATATATTGATATATATATATATATATATATATATATATATATAGGTATGTATATATATTTATATATATATATATATATATATAAGTATGTATATATATATATATATATATATGTATATATATATCGTCTTACTCCAGTTGCAACTTTTTTTGAAATATTCACTCCTGCGTTCACAGCTTGACTTTGTTAGTTTCAGAAGATCCCGTTAAGTGTGAAAGCACCCGATTCTTTGCTTAACCTTTAATCTGTTATTCTAATATATATATATATATATATATATATATATATATATATATATATATATATATATATATATATATATATATATATATATATATATATATATATATATATATTGTTATACTTGGTGAGGGTCACATTTGTGTAATATTGTAATATTGCCAGAATTAATAACAGAACACACTCACTGTTTGGATGCTTTTCGCTTTTCGCTTCTGTGTCTTTTATATCGATAATATAATTTATTCGGTTCTCAATATTGCCATCGACTGACCAACGGTCAAAAATAATTATTTCAAAAGAAATAATACAAATAAAATATAGACACAACACATATATATAGTTTATCAAAGTTCTTTGGTCGCACATCTGCAACATCGTCAGTGGTGCTATTGTTTCCTCCCGTTGCATTGTATTTTCTAGGTCATCTTTATTGAGTTTGTTTATATATTTGTTTATTTGTTTATTTTATTTTGTTTTCTTTGAGCATGCGTTTGCGTGTGTGTATAGTGTTTTGTTTGATGTGTGTTCGTGATTGGGTGACTGTGTATTGGTTAATGTATTCTATCTTTACTAGTTTGTGTTTATATGTGTTTGTTGTTATTGTGATTGTGTATGTATATATTTATTTATTTATTTATCTATTTATTTATTTATACTTCTCTTAGGTCAGTGTTGTTTGTTTGGTTGTTGTTGTTATTCCATTCATTCTTTCTGTGTAGCCTTGGTCTTCTAAGTTCTATTTCACTGGCCTCTCTGATTTGCTTATCTGCTGGGTCATTTCTACGTTTAGATATTATTCTAATGTCTATGTTGTCTATGTTACCGTGGTGTTGTTTTCTGGCATGTTCGTATAGCACTGAACCGTTTTTTCGTCCTTTTAGTTCCCCCCAGTGTTGGTCTATCTTTTCACCTATGCTACGAGCTGTCTCGCCTGTGTATGTTGTTGTCATGTTTCTGCAAGTACCCTCTCTACATCCTATGCTATATACTACGTTTCCAGTTTTACAGTTTATCCGGGGGTTTACCTTACATATGCTACATTTACTATTAGTACAGTGGGTTTCATTAAAAAGTGTAGGTTTTGCTGATCAGGGATTTTATGGTGGTTCCTGGCTTTTCTACCACCTTAAACTTTAAGTGGGTCTTTCCAGGGCCTTTCTACACTGGTTAGCTAATTTCCCTCCATGTGTAGCGTCCACAAACATGACACTCTGGTATCTCAGGTTGTCGTACCATGAGGTGGCTTTCCCTATCTCATGCCTAGCCCTATCTAATCTATTCCATCATTTGCTACTGTATAATGGGCAAATTCCTTTCATGTCCAGTTCTATGAGGGTCTTATACTCTTCCGTGGCCCCTTCGTATACTCTGACTCTGTCTCTTTGGTTGTAGCTAGAAAACTGCATGCGGTTGATAAAGTGTTGGATGTGTATTTCCATGTCTGTTGGGTGCGCACATGCGGGACACGTTTTTCATCACTCTTACCAAGTCGGCGATCAGAATATTAAACTTAGCACTACTGGATATTGCTGAGTTTTTGAGTATCAGGTATTTGGAGGCCATGGGTTTAGCATAGTGTGAGTGGATAATTTGGGCTCTCTCGTCTATAGTGTTAATCCAGAGTTCCGCGTCTAATACAGGTAGTCTATTGTTAGTATATTTGGAAGGGTAGTCGATAGTTACAGTTATTCTCTGGTGTATAGAATTAGCTATGTGCTGGATGCTTTCCATCGTGCTACGTTCTAAATCCAACTTGTTAGTGCTCTCTTGTGGGGATGTTCTTATAACTATATTGATATCGTCTACGTAACGAGAGTACATGATGAGGTCTATGGAGCTCTCATGAAGGAGATCTTTAAGTATCCTTTCCCACCATACCATAAAAAGGTTGGCAACGTCACCAGCTAGGCTGAAGCCAATGGCTGCTTCCTGATTTTGCGTGTAGATCTTCTCGTTGAACTGTGGCCCTTTAGGGTAGTTTTGATAGTACCCCCTATTGCATGTGCAACCATTTTTCTTTCCTGATCATTGTGTTTGGTGACCGTGTAGCTTTGGTCCAAACAATCGTACTTCCCATGCGTGGGAGTCTCTTTAACCATTGAGGTTATGGTGGGATGTCCACCTCTTATGGGTCTACTGCGGCAGAAACGTCTAAGGTCATTGCTGTCTAGGTAGTCAGTGTCGTATGTAAGTCTAAGTAGGAGGCCCAGTCGTCTGTGTCGACGTCGCAGAACTCTACCTCACTCTCAATGATCAACCCCACACATTTTTCCACAGAAGAATCAATGTTGATGGATGGGTACAGTGATACCACATCCATGTTGCCTATTATGCTGTTGGATAGGTTCCTGTTTTTGTTGCACTCACTGATTCTGCTGAGGAAGTCCTCTGTACTGTCACATACATCTGGGGTCATCATCATGGGGCGTATAACCATTGGGAGGAAGTAGGAGATCCTGTAGTTGCTGCTACATTTGCTCCACATACGGATCTTGTTGGTGGTCCTGTTGTCGTGTCGTCGACTGTCTTGTGATCTTTGCGGAGCCCATACAAGGGTGCTAAGCCATTGTTAGACGCCTGGAAGTTGTTGGCAGTGCGTCTGCTTGGCTTTAGGATGTCGGTCCACATCATCATGTGAGCGTTGAGTATTTTCTCTCTCCCAACATGTATTTGCTGTGCAATTTCGCTCGTGTTGGTGATGTGGGATTGCATAGCCTTGATGTAGTTCGACATGTTATCTATTGACATCCTACTAGACTTATTCGTGGGTAGACATGCTACCTCACCATCCCTTGTGCGCTGCTTGAGGCTAAACAAGCCTTCTACAGGTTTGCTCCCAAGTTGTTCGGCCTCTGGTAGTGCTCTGTCTTTTAGTATACCTTTCTACTATTTGTCTAATCTTATTTCTAGCTATAGTGAACTGTGCCTCTGTCTCGTCATCTATTTGTTGTTTTATTAAAGGGTAACCTCGTAGGATCGATATTACCCATCTTATATGTTTTGTCAGCTGGGTTGAAGAATAGTTTCTCTAAGGGGTTGTCATTATATTTATCGTCATAGTTGTGTGTGTTGCTATTATTATTATTATTATGCTGGTTGTTGTTGTTCCTATCATTAGCATTATTATTATTGTTATGCTTGCTAGATGTATTGTTGCTGTGATTGTTGTTTTCTTCACCGTTATTGTTGTTGTTACTGTTATTTCTACCATTGTGGTTGTACTTTTATTATGTTTCTTGTTTTTGTTGTGTCTATCATTAATGTTGCTACATGTATTATTTCTATTATTACCACTGTGGTTGTTGTTGTTGTTGTTATTCGTATTGTTACCGTTATTACTACTGTGGTCGCTGCTGCTGTGTCTGTAGTTAATGTTTCAATTATTATTATTATTGTGGTTGTCGTTGTTCTGTCTATCGTTAGTATTATTACCATTATTACTATATCTCACTCTCCTGCTATTGTTATTGTGATGATTATTACTATTACAGGTGTTATTTCTATACTCAGAGTTATTGTATATATGACTACTACCGTTATTATTGTTGTTGTTGTTGTAATTCTGGCGATATTACACAAATACAACCCTCCCCAAGTATGAAAATATTTGTTTCGACACACGATTTCATATAAAAGACCTCGCAAAACTAATATATATGTATATATATATATATATATATATATATATATATATATATATATATATATATATATATATATATATATATATATATATATATATATATATATATATATATATATTTATATATATATATGTATATACATGTATGTATATATATATATATATATATATATATATATATATATAAATATATATATATGGTTGCTGCCAACTCGTTTTCGAGTACGGCCTCTACTTTATATCTACGTAGGAGAAACCCTACCGATGCGTTCAACTAGTGTGACTTTAAATCCACCCAGCGACTTGAAAACTCTGGTACAAACACTACACTTGTGACAATTATTGTCACATAGTGCTGGGCCCATGATACCATGTGGCAACAAGTGCAGGGTGATATCCGGATATAAAGCAATGCCGGTGCGGTGAAGCTTTTATAGTGAGCAAAGGCACTGCACAAAGCCAGTCCCATTCTCTTGACCAAGATTATATTTACCAAAAAGAAGAACAAGTCAATATCATTGGATACCATCAGGGTTGCAGGTGTTATATCTGAGTGTTCCTTCTCCTAGAATTCTGCCTTGACAAAGGCTGAGGGGTCATCTCTCCCGGTGATTTTGGATGGCAATTGACTCTTAAGAGGTCCTTTGCCATTTGACCTGTTTTGTTTTTAGTCCTGCAGAATGTCCAAAGACACTCTCCTCACCAAGAAAATCTTGGTGGGGTTGACAGTTTAGTCGCCAACGACCCGCCCATGAGACAGGTTGTACTGGGATACAAATATATATATACATACATATATATAGATATATATGTATATATGTATATATATGTATATATATGTATGTATATATATATATGTATATATATATATATATATATATATATATATATATATATATATATATATATATATATATATATATATATATATATATATATATGACCAGCAATGCTTTTTGTGAAAATCAGTCATATGGAACAATTGTCATCTTGCCTGACGGTTTGAACTTTACAAAACCACCTGCCTCTTTGAGGTCAAATACCAAGCCTACTACCATCTACAAAATGACCGATGAGAATCAAGACTATTCCTGCTCACAACATTAACTTATTCCTAACAAGATCATATGTCCCAAGGCTCTGATACCGTCAACACTATAAACACAGAGGTGGCATATCTAAGAACTGATTAACTGCCTGATGAGGTCATAGCCTTTCAATGTCTATCATCTAAATATATATAGCAGGAAATAAAGGGATACTGAGTTCATGCAATTGACTTATGTTTCGTCACTATATATATATATATATATATATATATATATATATATATATATATATATATATATATATATATATTATATGTATATTTATATATATATATATATAGATACACACACACACACATATATATATATATATATATATATATATATATATATATATATATATATATATATATATATATATATGTGTGGTGTGTGTGTGTGTGTGTGTGTGTGTGTGTGAAGTAATACGGCCGGAAATGTCCGGGAAATAAGAGTGCTCTAAGTAGGTTACAGAGCTTAATAGTTATGTAGTAAACAACATAAGATAATTATTACATTTCCAGTAGTTTCTTGAAAGCAAAATGTGCTTTCAGTAATCAGAATGAAAAAATCCTGCTGTAATTATTGACAGTGGATTTTAAAAACAAAAATATTATCTATATGAAAGTGAGATGGAAAAGGAAGAAGGAAAGGAAGCAGAATAAATATAAAAGTAGATAAACACACATGTACACACACACACACACACACAAACACACGCATATACATATATACATACACACATATATACATATATAAATATATATATACATATATATATATATATATTTATATATATATATATATAAGTATATATATATATATATATATACATACACACATATATACATATACACACACACATATATATATATATATATATATATATATATATATATATATATATATATATATATATATATACATACATATATATATATATATATATATACATATCCATACATACACATACACACAAACACACATGTATATATATATATATATATATACATATACATATATATATATATATATATATATATATATATATATATATATATATATATATATATATATATATATAGGCAGACCTAGAAAAACCTGGGATGAGCTGATAAACTCTGACCTCACACACTTACACCTCTCCAAGACAATGTCACTGTACCGAGACCTTTGGCGGTACTCAGTAACAGAGAAGACCCAGTAGGCATCTCTAACAAAATACACCCCGTCCCGCCACCACCCCCACCCCATCCACACCACCCCGTTCTATGTAAAGTTATGTTGGTGCCGCGCCATCCAGGCCGAAACAAATGAGATCGTGTAGGTGTCACGACAAAAAAACACACAGTCCACGCTGTAACGTGGCCGTGTAGGCAACACGGTAAGAACCTTCCAGACCCACACTGTAAGTGTGGTTGGTGTTAGGAAGGGCATCCAACTGTAGAAAACCTGCCAGACAGTCCTATGCGAGCAAGACAATCACTCTTGCCTCAAGTGGGACTACCCCCGTCCAAACCCATGCAAGCATGGAACACGGACGTTAGACGTTGATGATGATGATGATGATGATGATATATATATATATATATATATATATATATATATATATATATATATATAGTTATACTTTGGGAGGGTCATGTTGCCAATAAGAAACACACGCACCAGTGCTTTCACTTCAATTTATTATATATTTATAAATTTACAAATTTATAAATTTATAAATTTCTGGTTGGTTGGTTGGTTCCACAACCAGATAGTTGTTTATATATAGTCATAGTCCTTTCGTCACACACTCTGTGACCTCTTCAGTGACTGGGGATTCCTTCCTTTGTTTCTGTGCCTCTCCTTTGTTCTGTCCTACGCCATTTTGTTTCTGTGTGTGTGTTGTGTGCTCGGTTTGCGCATGCGCCACATCCGGGTGTCTGTGTGTCTTTATGTTCATTTATCTATTTGTTTATTTATTTATTTATTTACATGTTATTGGTTGGTTGTTTGTTCTATGTGTGTGTGTGTTTTCATTTTGTCCTTAATTGTAAGTTGTGATGTTGCTGTTCCACTCATATTTTCTATTTAATTTTGGTTGTAATTCTTTTATGTTTATTGCCTCTGTAATTTGTCTAAACATTGCATCTTTTCTGTGTGTAGATTCTATTTTTTTTCTATGTTCTCTAATTTAACATTGTGTTCTATCTTAGCATGTTGGTAGAGTACAGATGATTCTTTATTACCTTGAAAGTCTCGCCAGTGTTCATTTATCAGTTCCCCTATACTACGAGATGTCTCACCTATGTACACTATATTTTTGTTTCTACATTGTCCTTCAGTACATCTTATGCTATACAATACATTTCTAGTTTTACAGTTAATATGGGGGCTTATTTTACAGGTTATACATTTCTTATCTATACATGAGGGTCTTTGAAAAGGGTATGTCTTGCTAATAAGTGTTTTTACAGAGGTACCTGGTCTTTCTACTATCTTAATATTGAGTTTATGTTTATTTAGGTCCCTTCTAAATGTGTAGGCTAGTTCGCCTCTAGGGGTTGTATCGATGAACATTACACTCTGGTATTTATTGCTATCATACCATGAGTTTATTCTATTAGCCTTGTTCCTAGTTCTTTCTATTCTATTCCAAAATGCGCTCCTATACAAGGGGCAGGTCCCATTTATGTCATTATTTACCATTTTTTCACATTTGGTTCTGGCTCCTCTATACACTCTGATTCTATCTCTCTGATTGTAGCCAGAGAACTGCATACGGTAGATGAAGTGTTGTATGTGTCTCTCTAGTTCTTCGGGGTTGCACATGCGGGACACATTTCTCATCACCCGTACCAAATCCGCAATCAGTATGTTGATTTTGGTATGGTCCGAAATGGCCGAGTTTCGGTGGATCAGATGTTTGGAAGTCATGGGTTTGGCATAATGGGAATGGAGGATTTGTTTTTAATGGTATCTAACCAGAGCTCTGTGTCTAGTACAGGTAATCGATGGTTGGGGTGTCTACTTGGGTAGTCTATAGTAACTCTAATGCTCTGGTGGATGGGGTTTGCTATTTGCTGGATGCTTTCGATTGTGTTTTTCTCTAGTTACTGACAGTTCTCTAGTGATGGTGTCTTAACTACGATGTGTATATCATCTGCGTAGCGGGAGTACATTATCAGTGTTAAGCTGTCTTCTAATTGTTCTTTAAGTTTAAGTTTAAGTCTACTGTCCCACCATACCATGAATAAGTTAGCTATGTCGCCTGCAATGCTAACACCAATGGCTGCTCCTTCCTCTTGGGCATATGTTTTTCCATTAAATTTGAACATAAGTTCCTTAAGGGTTCGTTTTATGCTGGCCCCTACCGCATGTGCAATCATTTTCTTCAGTTCATCGTGGATTTCGGGTGTCCATATGGGCTCTGGTCCACCCGTTCCATCTATCTGTGTGGGTTTTCTTGGCCATTGAGGAAATGGTAGGTGGTCTGCCTCTTGCTGGTCTAGTAGGGCACAGGTTGCTAAGGTCATATGTGTCTAGGTAACTATTACTATAGGTAAGCTTAAGTAGAAGTCCCAGCTCACTGGTATCAATCCCACGGAAGTCAACCTTGCTCTCACTGATCATTTCTACGCATTTCTCCACAGCAAAATCCACGTCAATAGATGGATACAGGGACACAACATCCATACTGCCTATTATGCAGTTTGTTAGGTCCCCAGATCGGTTACTCACGCCGATTCTGCTGAGGAGGTCCTCCGTGCTGTCACATACATCTGGGGACATTTCAATGATGGGGCGTATGATCAGGGAGAGGAAGTAGGACAGTCTGTAGTTACTAGCAATGTTGCAATGTTAGCCCCACAGACTGGCCGTTTTGGTGGTCCCGCGACATTTTATGGTCTTTTCGAAGCCCATACAACGCCGGCACGTCATTGTTCCAGGCCTGGAAGTTGTTGGCAGTCCTTTTGTTGGGCTGCATTATATTCGTCCACATCACCATATGGGCATTGAGGGCTTTTTCTCTATCCTCATGCTCCTGTGGTGTTACGTCTTTTGTGTTAGTGATGTGGGGTTGCATTGCCTGGATGTAGTTTGGCAGGCTGTCATCGACATTCTGCCAGAGTTGTCTGTTGGAAAGCATGCTATCTCTCCATTACGTGAGCGCTGCATGAGCTTACGCAAGCCATTTGCAGATTTTTCTTCCAGTTGCTGGGCCTCCATTCCATTATGCTTCTTGCTATACTGTTCTATAATATTTCTAAGTTCGGATCTAGCTATACTAAATTGTGCTTCTGTTTGTTCATCGACCTGCGACGGCAATTGCGTGCGTTTGTTAAATGGTAGAGTCGTGGCGTTGACTCGTCGCATGTCGAATGATTTATCGGAGGGATTATAAAACGGAGAGTTCCAGGCTGCTGCTTTATGTGTACTAGTGCTATTGTTATTGTTAGTTGTGTTGTTTCTATTTCTATTTCCACCAACAGCCTCATGGTTGTTTCTATGTCTCTCATAATTACTCCTGTCTCTTTCCACTGGCTCATTGTTGTTATCTACCCTATTTTGTGTGTCTGTGTGTTCGTCTTGGTTATTCTCTTTGTCCTTAGTCTCCCTACTCCTTTTAATCCTATTACTTTCCCTTATCTCTGTGATTTCTGTGCTACTGTCATTACTTGTTTTCTGTGTCTGTGTGTTTGTTAAGATTGTGGTGGTGCTGAGAGGCATTGAATGCGTGTGTGTTGTTGTTGTTGATGTGCGCTGTTGTTGATGTGTGTTGTTGTTGTCTCCGTGTGTGTTATTGTTGTTGTGTGTGTTGTTATTGTTGTTTGTGTCTGCGTGCCTGTTGCTGTTGTTTCTGGGTATGTTGTTATTGTTGTTGTTGTTGATGTGTGTGTTGTTGTTATTGTTGTTTGTGTCTGTGTGTCTGTTGTTGTTGGGATATGTGTTGTATATGTTTGTGCGTATATTGTTGCTTTTGTTTTTGTTTTTGTTTTTGATGCACCAGCGTAGTTTTGTAAATGATTTTTTCTATTTCTGACAGACAACTAATCATATTTACCTTCTTGAATGTCGCAAATTTCGGGGGCAAACACAACACAGACATCTCGTCATTATCTATTCTTGCGTTCCCATATATATTGGTGTTTTTGTTGTTGAACTCTTCTGTTAATGAGGTGTCGGCCATGTTTATACCGTCAATTTTGTCGGGATATCTATTGGTATTCTCTATAGTATCCTGATTTATCTTTATCTGTTCAAGCCACTTTAGTTTCCTGTTAAAGTGCTTACCACATTCTTGAGTAATGTACTGTTGTTCAGGGCGTATAAGGCTTATAAATATTAGTTTCTTTCTTGGTGTGGTGATCCTAGCTATTTCTTGTATTAGGTTACGCTTTTGTTTTTCTTGATGACTTAATTCTCTATAGATCTTCTTTTTTATGTTTAGAATTAATGTTCGTTTCAGCCTATCTGCTTGTTTTTTGGTGAGTTGTAATCTTCTAACATCGGTATTGATGGTGTTGGTGTAGATTCTGGATGAGGCACACTGCTTTATGAAGTGTAGTTGTCGAGATTTTATGGTTTTTCGTAGACAACAGAACATGGTGGTTTTCAGTATCTTGTTAGCCTGGCTAAGGCTTACGATATTTCGTATCTGAATTTGTTTAGCAAGATACTTTATCTGAAATCGTGTGTTGAAACCGATATTGTTATACTTTGGGAGGCTCATGTAGTCAATAAGAAACACACGCACCAGTTGCTTTCACTTCAATTTATTATATATTTATAAATTTACAAAGTTATAAATTCATAAATTTCTGGTTGGTTGGTTGGTTGGTTCCACAACCAGATAGTTGTTTATATATAGTCATAGTCCTTTCGTCACACACTATGTGACTTCTTCAGTGACTGGGGATTCCTTTCTTTGTTTCTGTGCCTCTGCTTTGTTCTGTCCTACGCCATTTTGTTTCTGTGTGTGTGTTGTGTGCTCAGTTTGCGCATGCGCCACATCCGGGTGTCTGTGTGTCTTTATGTTCATTTATCTATTTGTTTATTTATTTATTTATTTACATGTTATTGGTTGGTTGTTTGTTTTATGTGTGTGTGTGTTTTCATTTTGTCCTTAATTGTAAGTTGTGATGTTGCTGTTCCACTCATATTTTCGATTTAATTTTGGTTCTAATTCTTTTATGTTTATTGCCTCTGTAATTTGTCTAAACATTGCATCTTTTCTGTGTGTAGATTCTATTTTTATTTCTATGTTCTCTAATTTACCCTTGTGTTCTATCTTAGCATGTTGGTAGAGTACAGATGATTCTTTATTATCTTGAAGGTCTCGCCAGTGTTCATTTATCCGTTCCCCTATACTACGAGCTGTCTCACCTATGTACACTATATTTTTGTTTCTACATTGTCCTTCAGTACATCTTATTCTATACACTACATTTCTAGTTTTACAGTTAATATGGGGGCTTATTTTACAGGTTATACATTTCTTATCTATACATGAGGGTCTTTGAAAAGGGTATGTCTTGCTAATAAGTGTTTTTACGGAGGTACCTGGTCTTTCTACTATCTTAATATTGAGTTTATGTTTATTTAGGGCCCTTCTAAATTTGTAGGCTAGTTCGCCTCTAGGGGTTGTATCGATGAACATTACACTCTGGTATTTATTGCTATCATACCATGAGTTTATTCTATTAGCCTTGTTCCTAGTTCTTTCTATTCTATTCCAAAATTTGCTCCTATACATGGGACAGGTCCCATTTATGTCAATATTTACCATTTTTTCCCATTTGGTGCTGGCTCCTCTATACACTCTGATTCTATCTCTCTGATTGTAGCCAGAGAACTGCATACGGTGGATGAAGTGTTGTATGTGTCTCTCTAGTTCTTCGGGGTTGCACATGCGGGACACATTTCTCATCACCCGTACCAAATCCGCAATCAGTATGTTGATTTTGGTATGATCCGAAATGGCCGAGTTTCGGTGGATCAGATGTTTGGAAGTCATGGGTTTGGCATAATGGGAATGGAGGATTTGTTTTTACCATTTAACAAACGCACGCAATTGCCGTCGCAGGTCGATGAACAAACAGAAGCACAATTTAGTATAGCTACATCCGAACTTAGAAATATTATAGAACAGTATAGCAAGAAGCATAATAAAATGGAGGCCCAGCAACTGGGAGAAAAATCTGCAAATGGCTTGCATATGCTCATGCAGCGCTCACGTAATGGAGAGATAGCATGCTTTCCAACAGATAAGTCTGGCAGAATGTCGGTTGCCAGCCTGCCAAACTACATCCTGGCAATGCAACCCCACATCACTAACACAAAAGACGTAACACCACAGGAGCATGAGGATAGAGAAAAATCCCTCAATGCCCATATGGTGATGTGGACGAATATAATGCAGCCCAACAAAAGGACTGCCAACAACTTCGAGGCCTGGAACAATGACATGCCGGCGTTGTAGTGGCTTCGAAAAGACCATAAAATGGGCTGTGACCCTGTCGCGGGACCACCAACACGGCCAGTCTGTGGGGCTAACATTGCAACATTGCTAGTAACTACATACTGTCGTACTTCCTTTCCCTGATCATACGCCCCATCATTGAAATGTACCCAGATGTATGTGACAGCACGGAGGACCTGCTCAGCAGAATCGGCGTGAGTAACCGATCTGGGGACCTAATAAACTGCATAATAGGCAGTATGGATGTTGTGTCCCTGTATCCATCTATTGACGTGGATTTTGCTGTGGAGAAATGCGTAGAAATGATCAGTGAGAGCAATGTTGACTTCCGTGGGATTGATACCAGTGAGCTGGGACTTCTACTTAAGCTTACCTATAGTAATAGTTACCTAGACACATATGACCTTAGCGACCTGTGCCCTACTAGACCACAAGAGGCAGACCACCTACCATTACCTCAATGGCCAAGAAAACCCACACAGATAGATGGAACGGGTGGACAAGAGCCATACGGACACCCGAAAACCACGATGAACTGAAGAAAATGATTGCACATGCGGTAGGGGCCAGCATAAAACTGTCCCTTAAGGAACATATATTCAAATTTAATGGAAAAACATATGCCCAAGAGGAAGGAGCAGCCATTGGTGTTAGCATTGCAGGCGACATAGCTAACATATTCATGGTATGGTGAGACTTAAACTTAAACTTAAAGAACAATTAGAAGACAGCTTAACCCTGATAATGTACTCCCGCTACGTAGATGATATAAACATCGTAGTTAAGACACCCCCACTAGAGAACAGCCAGGAACTAGAGAAAAACACAATGGAAAGCATCCAGCAAATAGAAAACTCCATCCACCAGAGCATTAGAGTTACTATAGACTACCCAAGTAGACACCCCAACCATCGATTACCTGTACTAGACACAGATCTCTGGTTAGATACCATTAAAAACAAATCCTCCATTCCCATTATGCCAAACCCATGACTTCCAAACATCTGATCCACCGAAACTCGGCCATTTCGGACCATACCAAAATCAACATACTGATTGCGGATTTGGTACGGGTGATGAGAAATGTGTCCCGCATGTGCAACCCCGAAGAACTAGAGAGACACATAAAACACTTCATCCACCGTATTCAGTTCTCTGGCTACAATCAGAGAGATAGAATCAGAGTGTATAGAGGAGCCAGAACCAAATAGGAAAAAATGGTAAATAATGACATAAATGGGACCTGCCCCTTGTATAGGAGCGCATTTTGGAATAGAATAGAAAGAACTAGGAACAAGGCTAATAGAATAAACTCATGGTATGATAGCAATACATACCAGAGTGTAATGTTCATCGATACAACCCCTAGAGGCGAACTAGCCTACAAATTTAGAAGGGCCCTAAAGAAACATAAACTCAATATTAAGATAGTAGAAAGACCGGGTACCTCCGTAAAAACACTTATTAGCAAGACATACCCTTTTCAAAGACCCTCATGTATAGATAAGAAATGTATAACCTGTAAAATAAGCCCCCATATTAACTGTAAAACTAGAAATGTAGTGTATAGCATAAGATGTACTGAAGGACAATGTAGAAACAAAAATATAGTGTACATAGGTGAGACAGCTCGTAGTATAGGGGAACGGATAAATGAACACTGGCGAGACCTTCAAGATAATAAAGAATCATCTGTACTCTAACAACATGCTAAGATAGAACACAAGGGTTAATTAGAGACCATAGAAATAAAAATAGAATCTACACACAGAAAAGATGCAATGTTTAGACAAATTACAGAGGCAATAAACATAAAAGAATTACAACCAAAATTAAATAGAAAATATGAGTGGAACAGCAACATCACAACTTACAATTAAGGACAAAATGAAAACACACACACACATAGAACAAACAACCAACCAATAACATGTAAATAAATAAATAAATAAACAAATATATAAATGAATATAAACACACACAGACACCCGAATGTGGCGCATGCGCAAACTGAGCACACAACACACACACAGAAACAAAATGGCGTAGGACAGAACAAAGGAGAGGCACAGAAACAAAGAAAGGAATCCCCAGTCACTGAAGAGGTCACAGAGTGTGTGACGAAAGGACTATGACTATATATAAACAACTATCTGGTTGTGGAACCAACCAACCAACCAGAAATTTATAAATTTATAAATTTGTAAATTTATAAATATATAATAAATTGAAGTGAAAGCATCTGGTGCGTGTGTTTCTTATTGGCAACATGACCCTCCCAAAGTATAAGAATATCGGTTTCAACACACGATTTCAGATAAAGAATCTTGCTAAACAAATTCAGAAACGAAATATATATATATATATATATATATATATATATATATATATATATACACACACATACAATCATACATATATGCACACGTACATACACACATGCATACACACACATATATACTCGCATACATATGCACACATACATATATATATGTACACACACATACATACGCACACGCACAATTTATTATAAGAAAACATAATAATAAAAAATAAAAATAAAAACAATGGACAACCGTATGGTGCAAAAGTTTGTCACGTCAAAATAAAAATAAAAAATAAAAAATATAGGACTTAAGAAAATAAAAATAATAATTATTATAAATTTCACAGCAATATAGGAAAGCACGCAAATAAATAAACAAACACACGTGGTAAACAATACCCACATTTACACATACACATACATACATATAAATATATACATACACACACACACACATACACACACGTATACATATATATATATATATATATATATATATAGACATATATACACACACATATATATATTTATATATACACACACACATACATACATATATATATATATACATATAGATATATATATATATAAGAAAATACATATATATTATATATATATAAAAATAAAAAGGTGGAAGGGGTAAACAAATAGTTGGGAATACGTCAAATAATAAATAAATTAATAGATAAAGGTATAAATGTTTATAGCTGATTTAGAGCACTCAATAATTTCCTAGAGCAAATAACTAATGAAAATAAACATTAAATCACTATGTATGTAATTATGCATACATATATATATATTTGTATACGCACACACACACACACATATATATATATACACATACACATATACACAACACATACATGCACACATAAAGATATATCTATAAATAAAAATGGTGGGTATGTAAAGGATAAAGTAGAAAGTAGGGGAAATAAGGAAAACATATAACATAGGAAAAAGTGTAAATATAAGGGGAGATAAGGTTGAAAAAGAATATAAGAGTACAGAAAGTGAGTTCAGAGAGTAATAAAAATCGTAGTGGATGTAAGGCGTAGAGAGCAGAGAAGAAGTTCAACGTGGTTGAATCATTGTAGGATTGCCAATCCAGTTACAGATCAGATGTGATTTCAGGTGTTGACAACATCTTAAGATCACGGTCTTTGAATTCAGGCAATTTGAAGTGGCTTTCAAATCTTGTAGAATCCAAAATGTTTCAGTGGTACACAAAGAACAATTATTTGTGCCCCTTCGGTAACCCCTCGAATGGTCTAAAATAGACCAATCGATAGAGTACGCGATGATTTTATCTTTGAATTCCCACACCTTATTTGCGAGTGCAGGTTCAAAACCATTTTTTATGAAAATGTCGCTTCTTTTAAACACTCTGATAAAAGAACAGCAACGGTTCTGTAAATAAACAAATAAATAAACAAATATAACACAGACATACACCCGGATGTAATACATGCGCAGACTAAGCACACAACACACAATTTGGCGTAGAACAGAACAGAGGAGAGGCATAAAACAAAGAAAAAAATCCCCAGTATGTGTGATGAAAGAACTTTGACAATATATAAACAACGTTCCGGTTATGGAACCAACCAAACAACCGGAAATTTATAAATCTTTTTAATTAAAAAAAATGTGTTTTTATTTCTAAATTTATAATAAATTGGAGTGAAAGCTTGGGTGCGTGTGTTTCTTATTGGCAACATGACCCTCCCAATGTATAACAATATCGGTTTCAACACACGTTTTAAGATAAAGAATCTTGCTAAACAAATTCAGAAACGAAATATATATATATATAGACTCCCTGATGACGCAATTAATTCTCGACAGTTAGATTACGTAACTGTCTTTATCCCATTGCAGAAACTAATTAGTTGGAGTGAAAATTTAAGTAAGTAAGTAAAAAGTTAAAAAAACATTTTTTTAAAAAAGATTTTCTTATTTTACGTCTTTTATATTATTGTTCTGCATCCTCCTGCATTGAACCACCTAGGTACTATGACATAACCTGTGTATTTGCTGGCATAGGCGTGCATCTGTGCGCTTATGTTAGTTGATATATTAAATTATCTATATTTATCTCCAAATCACTGATTTGTCGAGCAAACCTGCCAAAACCACTTCTAAAAAAAATTTTTTTGGGGTGTGTTAGTAGGCATCTGTCATCTTACCATCCCATTCCTTCTGACTAGCCTCTGTGTCACGTGATTGATTCTTTAGAATCGGCCATTTGACTAGAGGCAGTGAGGATTTCAGTGCATGGAATTCAGTCCTCGCTAGCTGTTCCATCTACCGAATTATTATTATTTTTATATGAGCCGCCAGTGTCCGCGCATTGCCTGGAGACTTAGCTGAGAATAGACTCCCTGATGACGCAATGAATTCTCGACAGTTAGATTACGTAACTGTCTTTATCCCATTGCAGAAACTAATTAGTTGGAGTGAAAATTTAAGTAAGTAAGTAAAAATTAAAAAAATAATTTTTTTTTAAATATTTTCTTACTTTACGTCTTTTATATTATTGTTCTGCATCCTCCTGCATTGAACCACCTAGGTACTATGACATAACCTGTGTATTTGCTGGCATAGGCGTGCATCTGTGCGCTTATGTGAGTTGATATATTAAATCATCTCTCTCTCTCTCTCTCTTATATATATATATATATATATATATATATATATATATATATGTATTTTTATATATACATATATATTTACATATATATGTATATATATATATAGTCTTGTTGAGCCAAACTAAGCCACACGTTAATACTATCCACTACACGAAATACTCCAACTGGCTACATCTAAGTGGATTGCCTATAACGATAACCTGTTATCCCGTATATATATATATATATATATAAATATATATATATATATATATATATATATATATATATATATATATATATATATATATATATATATATATATATATAGTAATAATAATAAAATTGAAGACTAAAATCCAAAGAGGGCTCGATAAGGAAAATATATATCAAATATATAAGAACCGTAGAGCCAATATATATATATATATATATATATATATATATATATATATATATATATATATATATATATATTTATATATATATATATATATATATAACTATATTTATATTTATACATGTATTTTCATATATACATATATATTTACATATATATATATATAAGAGAGTATTGAAGTTTGCTTGAAGCATTGTGGGATAATAATACAAAATTGGGAACGATTGAGGACCCTCCCCAATGCAGCTGGGTTAACAGAATCTGGTCGTGAAGAGAGAGATGTAACAGAAAATGTAGAATGAGATGTATAGTGTGTAGGGGAACGTAGCAAAGAGCGTAAAAATAAAAAAAATAATCACATGGTGTTACCTTGGGAGAGATTTAATTGTCCTTATATTTCAGATTTCGCATCCATCAACTGGTCGGTTTTTCCGAAGGGGAAAGTTATCCGTCGTAGAGGAACGGTACGTGGTCTCTCTTGTCCGCCGTTTGTGTGTAACTGAGATAATCTGTAGAGCGCGCGTGTGCGCGGAAAAGGTGCGGTCAAGAAAGGGTCGAGACAGTTCCTCTTTATTGTGGGAGAGGGATGGTGCTAGCTGTGAATCCATTATACTACCTATATTCAGTATTTGATACTCCTAGTGTTGCTAGTCTGCCTGATCGTCGCTTGTTGGCCGCTAGATGGTGTGGGCGCTATACACACAATAACAATCGTTTGAATGCCACTGTGTGTGCTTATGCTGTTGTTTAGTTTGTTTACACCAGCCACCTCGTCTCACTTCTCTCAGATTGGTTATTTATTTGTGGTCCTAGGCCTTTGATCCAAAGTGCTTCTTTGATTCGTAACGTGCCGATTTTGCATTATGTCGCTAGCAGTGTGAAATTAACCTTCCGTCTTTCTCTCCTCATTTGGTTATGTGCTTTCGGAAAGATGAGGCCCGGGTGTTGATGTGCTCTTGAGTGCCTTGAGCTCGAGGCCGTCCATGTACGAGATCGCCAGCACAACCGACAGGTTTGAGCCCATGGGCAGTTCTGAGGTTTAGAGGTATGTTTGGTCGAGAAAACCAAAATACGTTGTGTCAACGACAACTGATAAGAACTGGTGGATGTCAGAGGGGGTGAGCCCGAAGCAGTGTAGGTCGGTAGATTGAACGCATCCCATCAGTATATCAAGGGCCGGGAGCGCCGGGAGTGCCGGGACCGAGGTGTAATATATATATATATATATATATATATATATATATATATATATATATATGTGTATATATATATATATATATATATATATATATATATATATATATATATATATATATATATATATATATATACATATATATGCGTCTCTTTTTTCGTGCGATTGCGCGTGATTCCATGTTGTGTATGTTGGTTCAATGCTTTCTTTGCATTACTTAATCATCTCTCAACAACGATATCCCTTATATGTCTTAACATTCTAACCCCCCCCCCCCGCTTCGTCTCTTCGTTTTTCTGCTGTATCCCATCTCGTATATAGATCAGCAGATGTTGACATTTCATTGTGCTTCAATAAATCTGTATTTCCTAAATGTCTTGTTTCTGACCACACATTATATATAAAATATATTCAGCTATTGGTTTGTGTTTTACAGAAATCTTTTTTCGAATTCTTTGAAATTATTCGTGAAATTCCACGTATTCAAATATCGGTTTACATTTGTATTTCCATTTCCAATTTCTGTTATCTAAAACGTAATTTTTTGCCTGATTCGTTCGTCCTCATTAAACAAAGATGTCATTAATTAATTATGTATATATAACCTATACTGCAACAATTTCCAAACACTCTTTTAATTCGAATTTAAGGTACAACATTTGATTTTTACAATAGAATAGAAAAGGATTTTGAAATATGTTGATCTTATTGATTTCGGGTAATCTGATATGACATTGTATTGTCATTCTTCAATATAAAGCACTCATATTAAACATATGTATGAAAGAGTTAACGTGTCCTTAAACTTCTTCTTCTTCTTCTTCTTCTTCTTCTTCTTCTTCTTCTTCTTCTTCTTCTTCTTCTTCTTCTTCTTCTTCTTCTTCTTCTTCTTCTTCTTCTTCTTCTTCTTCTTCTTCTTCTTCTTCTTCTTCACATTAGACATGTTTTTTCCGTTCTGTGTAAACAATTTCCATACTGCTTAGAGCAGCTTCGATTTCTCTGATCTCCGGACTGCGCACTTTATTGGACAACATTACCCGTAAGACCCTTCGGAGGAACCCCATTTCTCCCGCTTGTATTTGCCATCGTATTATTTCGGTCATTACCCAATATCCCTGAACTGAAAATGCTGGCACGAATACTGAATTGAAGATAGCGAGTTAGACTTGTACGCCCACTCCCATCTTCTGATTACTGCATGTTGAAGCTGGCGCATTACTGCTCCAGCTCCTGCAATTCTTGAACTTAATCAGCATGCTGACTTCCATCGCTCGTGAATAAAGCGTCGATATACTTTAACATCTCTACCTGCTTCACTAGAAATCCATTTACATGTAGGGTGCACAGTGCGCAGTGTTCCTTGAGAGGACAAATATCTCATTTTTCACAGCACTGACTTTCATTGCAGACATGCAGCACTCTGCAATAAAACTATCGACTGCAAGTCGGAGATCAAATTCTATTGACTTAGTTAACAGCATGCCATCTGCAAGTTCCAGCAGACTGTTTCTATACCCATCAGTAAAAACACCACTTCCATCCCTGCTGCGCATGTCAATCTTGTTTGTCGGATTTCATCATAACACCGAAGGCCTCCCATGTCTTAAATTTGGACTCTGCGATTCTGCTTGTCTACTTCTACCAGAAGTGTAAATAGGGGGACTTATTTATAAATAAAGTTTTGTAAGCCTCGTTCTATACTCGGATGGCATATGTGATCTCTTGATTAAACCAAGCAGTCACCCTGCCATCCCGTGCCACAGCAAGTCTCTTTATCTACATGTAACGCTACAGTGACTTCATCAAAGAAGGACTGATATTCGGACATTGTTGAACAAATCCCGACTATTTCAATCCGGTAGAATCCAGCTACCTCCACTCATTCCTGTTCCTTACCTGTAAGGTTCGTGATGTACCAGTTTCCAACAGTTAAGCTTTGCTCCCTGTCGGACGTTGTTTTGGGTCATGGGATGCAAACTATTCGTGCGTCCATCCAACACCTCCCTGGATAGGTTGCATGCGCATCACTAGTTTTTGCAGCATGAAATGGAGACTAAAATACAGGTTTTGAACAGGCCCCTCTCATTAAGGTCTGAATGCGTCTTTTGTTTACCGACACGAAAGACGAAGCTGTATAGTGGTTTCCGGTTTTCCTCATCATAGTGAAGTTTCAGTTATAATGGCCTCATTAACGAAGACTACATTTTTTTTAGAAATGGCTGTTTCTCGCCTCGTCATAGTTTCGTCAGTGTGTTGTGAGAGTTTACTTTGGAGTTAGAAGTGTCTCCCATTGCTACATCACCCCTATTAATATACCACTTTTGGCCAGGGCCGGCTTATTCGTCCGGCAGTGCTCTCTTATATCGCAACTAGCCGTTCATATCTGGTGGGTGTATTGCTATCCGCCAGCTGCAAACCGTTCTCTATCACAACTGCTCTGCCGAGAAGAGTAGATATATGGAAAAGATGTTTCTATGTTGCAAAGTATTGAGTGAATGAGGAAAATCATGGGTCAACTTAAGAGTAATCGGTCATAGATGCAATTGAAAGCTTGTTGACATGTCAAACATGATCTATTAGGTATTTCTTACTTTGTAAACAACCAAAAGTTAGTGTAAACTCAGATTTTCCTCGTAGACCAAGAAATAATAATAAAGATCTTCCATTTAATATTTCAATATATCCTCAATGACATTTGATTACGTCTGAGGAAATTCAATTTTCCCCAAGAAATGACCCCACTGGAACACTAAGTATTTATTTTTTTTATTTGTATTTATTACAACACCGAAAATTAAAATGTTGAGGGTAAATCTTCAGTTGACCTTTCCAACAGCAACTAGAAGATGTGAAAAATAATGTGTTGACATTGAATTAAAAGAAATAATATATCGTTTTAAAAAATCGAATTGATCTGGACGACACTGAGAAAGTGATGTAACGTTATATAAGAACTAACAAAAAAGAAGACAGTAGAATATATGTATATATATATATGTGTGTGCGTGCGTGCGTGTGTGTGTGTGTGTGTGTTTGTGTGTGTGTGTGTTTGTGTGTGTGTGTGCGCGTGTGTTTGTCTTTGTGTGTGCGTTGGGTGTTTGTGTATATCCCTTGTGTCAGTGCTGCTATATATAATGTGTATATATACAAATCGACAAGGTGTAACTTTGTAATTCTGATCATAATAATACTATTTAGTTTTCAAGCTACACGTCAAGATTCAATAGAGTTATTCACCTTCACATGTTTCCTGATAGATGTCAAATGTCCACTGTGTATCACAGGGTATAAAAGGCGACTAATGGAAGAGCCGTGTATTTCATCTTATTGCATCGTTCTTTTATTATATCTATATAACTGTGTTACAGTCTCCCTAACATCTTCGTAATTTAGAGTAGAAATCTATATATATACCTTAATATAACTTCCGTTTATTTAGTATGCTCTCTATATACCACACTAGTTCTTTCTATCTATCCACCTCCGATTGTATATGTCCACATACATCTAATATGTCGATATCCATATATCTATCTATTTAACTATCTATCTATCTATAAATCTGTCTCACACCGGCTCTCTAAATCTCAATATATGCTCTCAATATACATCATTATTCGCGTGTGTTTTTTTCCCATTTCTATTCAGGTTTATCCTTTTCTGACTCTCTATCTCTCAATTGCATCTTCTATTTCTCATGACATCTTCCGATTAAGGGCTCGCGCCCGACAGGTAGGGGTTATTTTGTTACTATATTAAGCGTTAAAATAACGAACGCACTGTGTCGTTTACTTTTCTTTGTTTCTGTTTATCTTTTACATACATAGACACACACACACACACACACACACACACATACACACACACACACACACACACACACACACACATCTATATATATATATATATATAATAACATAAAATAAAATAGAATAAATAAGTCAAATGTACAAAAGTTTGCTTCGTTTATTACTGCTATATATATTTCGGTGACAGCCATATTTGGCTGGGACCTCTTCAGGCTGTCCGAATTAGTGTGGTAGAGAAGAGTACACATGTTATTGAGGTGTTTAACTTTGTCAATACTCTGATATGCCCAGTTCCTGGTTGGGGTGTTATTTCACTGAGGAACTGGAATCATATGAATTTAAACAAACAAATTTCAGCGTCAAAGGACATCTTCTCCTCCCATTGGTCAGTTGTGAGAACATTCCTCAGTCAAAAGTCTATAGAAATTCATTCTTAGGAGAGGCAATCTGTAGTGGTTGTTCTTGGTATTGTGAAGTACATCTGACATCTACTCTTATGTTGGTAGTGGTGTTGTTGTTGGAGTCAGCTCAAACAATGATAAAGTGGTAGAAGTAATAATATTGTAAAGGAACAAAATAAAATAAGATCATCAAATAAAATGTGCGTGTGTGTTATACCCACTCTCAATGTATGAAAGATGTGTAAGGTCACTCCTCCCATTCGACAGTTGTGAGAGCATTCCTCAGTCAAAAGTCTATATAATTTCTTTCTGGGGTGAGGCTACCTGTAGTGTTTGTTTTTGCTATTGTTAAGTACATCTGACCTCTACCCTTATTTTGGTAGTGGTGTTGTCATCTGTGGTCAGCCTAGGTTATGCTGCTGCTGACATTTAGAAGTATATGTGTGTGTTTCTTCATCCATCCTGCCACCATTTCTCGTGGTGGTGGTGTGTGTTTTGGGGTGGGGGTGGGCTGTGCCATGCATATGAAGAAATAGAAGGCAATAAAATGAAGAAAACAGAAAATAAATTATATATAGAAAATAAATGAAAAATTAATGAAAAATGAAAAATGAAAAATAAAAATGAAGATTCAAATAAAATAAAATAAGTGTGTGCTATAACCAATCTCAAAGTCAGAAATATGTCCGATAAAGTGGGAGGAGGAACAAGATGGTAAAAAAATAAAACAAAATAAGATAATCAAATAAAATGTGTGTGTGTTACAACCAATCTCAACGTTAGAAAGATTTGCAAGTTCACTCCTCCCATTGGTCAGTTTTGAGAGCATTTCTCAGTCAAAAATTTATAGAAATTCTTTCTGGGGTGAGGCTACCTGTAGTGTTTGTTTTTTCTATTGTTAAGTGCATCTGATCTCTACCCTTATTATGGTAGTGGTGTTGGTGCTGCGGTCAGCCTAGGTCTTGCTGCTGCTGACATTAAGAAGTATCTATTTGTGTTTTTTCATCCATCCTGCTACCATTTCTCGTGGTGGTGCCGGTTGAGGTGGTATTGGGTGTATGTGTGTTGGTGTCGTGCCATGCATATGAAGAAATCGAAGGCAATAAAATGAAGAAAACAGAAAACAAATGAAACATAAAAAAATGAAGATTCAAGTAAAATAAAATGTGTGTTATAAAGATTTTGGCCAAATTAGAAAGGCTGTGTCAGAATCAATCTCTAGGCTATCATGGGGTCTGCTCAGCCTGGGTAGGTCCCTATGGCTTGAGGGCAGTTCCCAACCTATGCTGTTGTTACTGCCCATATAGCTTGAGGGAGGCACGGCCAAGAGGTGTCTACATGTTCTGGAAAAGTCCTTCTAGTTTGAGGGGTGTTCACATCTCAGTGTGTTGTTACTGTCCATATAGCTTGAGGAAGGTCCCGGCCCTGAGGTGTCTGCATGTCCCGAAGAAGTTGGTTCTGAGGTTTATCAGGCGGCTTCCACCACTTAGTATCTCGAGGGTCTCGTTCAGGTCTAGTTTGCATATGCCAGATCGCCCTTTATCGGGTGGTACTTTCCTGATTATGGACCAGGCCAGAGAGTATGGGGTCCTGTCCAGCTTAAGCTTCCAGATCAGGTCGGAAAGAGATGAACTTTTCGTTTCGGCCTCCTTATTGAAGGAATGGTGATGGTTATACCAACGGTCTTTAAAGCTCGTTGAAGTGGCTCCTATGTATAGGTGTTCGGAGTTGGGGGTTTAACCCTACATCCGTATATTAGGTTCTTCTTAAGGCATTGATTACTAAGGGGGCATGATTCGGGGTTTCTGCAGTTGCAGAGGGTGGTCGACCCCTGCGTGGCTAGTGTGGGGTTCCCGTTACGTCTTACATGGTGGTCTTCCTGCGGGCACGTGGGGGTCCCCGGGGTTGTTTGAGTTTCTTGGGTGGGCGCTGGTTGTCCCCTTCTCTCCTTCCACATGGCTCTGCTGGGTGCTTATATTGCCATCTTCTGGTTGTGTGTGGTTTTTAAGCCTACTCCTGTTGATGCTAGCTATGTGTTGGGCCAGATTTCTCGCGGTGGAATAAGGGAATCATTTATCAAGTGCTCCAAAGAATGACCGGATAAAGCTCTTCGTTAGGGCCGCTGAGTAGGGTGGGTTGTACCACGTGATTTTTCTGCGTCTACTCCTATATGGGTGTGCTGGGGGCGTCGTGAGTTGTTGGAGAGTTGTTGGGTTGCTGGTGGTTCCCACATTGTTGCTTCCTCTTTGGGCGCTATGAGTTTTGCTATCTTCACGGCTCGAATCTGTGGGGTGATTGTTTCCCGCGCTGGTGGATTCATTGTGGAGTGGTCCCCCGTTACAACCCCCACCCCTACGTGTCCTGCGGTTGGGGTTGTCGGGCCCGTGGTGGTTAGTATCACCCCTGAGACAGCTACTTTTGTTGGGTTTCTTCTCATGGTTAAACGTACTCGTCACCATCGCCAGTGTGGTGGTGTCGGGCTCATGGTGCTTAATTGTTCCTGTTCTGCCTGTTTTGTTAGGGTTCGCCCTCTCCCTGACAACGCGGGTGTGGGAGTCCGTTGGGCCATCCCCATCCCAGCGCCTCGGACTATATGTTATATGTTGTCCATGTGCCGCCTTATTTAGAGGTGCGTTGTAATATTCCGTGTTGTTATCGAAGATTTCATTATTTGCCGACAGACTGGAGATCCTGTCCGAGACACTCTTCACCACGGCCTTGGTTATGGATCTAGGGTGGTTTGACTGGGCGTTAACATACACAGGTTTCTTGCTGGGCTTGTGGTATGTATGGGCTTGTGGTTTATATATATATATATATATATATATATATATATATATAAATATATATTTATATATATATATATGTATAAAGATTTAGTATATCTAGTAACATATATATACACAGATGCATATTTATGTTAGTAAATATATAGGTTTTGTCTTAGTAACTATGTGGTTCAATGCATGGGGTAGCAGAACAATAATATGAGAGACGTAAAATAAGAAAATTATAAAATTAACTTACTTACTTAAATTTCACTCCCAACTAATTAGTTTCTGAGATGGATTAAACGTACTATCCGAAGAGAGCACGGAGAAGCCTTTCGTCATCAGGGAAGTCTATTCTCAGCTAAGTTTCCAGGCAATACGTGGACACAGGGAACTTATACAAAAATAATTCAGTGGATGGAAAAAGCAAAGCGAGGACTAATTCCAAGCCATTGATAAAATCACTGCCTACTGCGTCGGTGGCAAATTCAAAAGAATCAATCACGTGATATCGAGGTCAATCAGTGGATAGTGCTTTGTTAGTAAGACAGCAGCCGAAATGTTACTATAGCAGCAGTTTTGGCCATTTTTACTCGACAAATAATTTTGGAGATAATTATAAAGAATTAGTATATCTAGTAACATATATATACACAGATGCATACTTATGTTAGTAAATATATAGGTTTTGTCTTAGTAACTATGTGGTTCAATGCATGGGGTAGCAGAACAATAATATGAGAGACGTAAAATAAGAAAATTATAAAATTAATTTACTTACTTAAATTTCACTCCCAACTAATTAATTCTGAAAGGGATTAAACGTACTATCCGAAGAGAGCACGGAGAAGCCTTTCGTCATCAGGGAAGTCTATTATCAGCTAGGTTTCCAGGCAATACGTGGACACAGGGAACTTATACAAAAATAATTCAATGGATGAAAAAAGCAAAGCGAGGACTAATTCCAAGCCATTGATAAAATCACTGCCTACTGCGTCGGTGGCAAATTCAAAACAATCAATCACGTGACATCGAGGTCAATCAGTGGATAGTGTTTTGTTAGTAAGACAGCAGCCGAAATGTTACTATAGCAGCAGTTTTGGCCATTTTTGCTCGACTGAGCCTTTTGAATATTAATAATAACATTTGATTCTTTTGCAGTTATGCAAACAAGCCTCAATGTTATAGCCACGTGATGAGAATGAACACTTTATTCTCGCTCATATGTTGGCACACGAACAGAACTGCAGTAACTAATGTTTCTGGGTATCACCCTTCATCAGTACAGTTCACTGTTCACCTGCCAAACTGTCAGTGCTAGTGAAAATATATGCTATTTTCAAAAATACACAGTGACTGCTCAGCCTGACCCGCTTATTAGCAGACTGGCTGATCAGTCAGATCTGCATATTAGCAGATCCACTGATCAGCCATATTTACATCTCAGCAGACTGGCCAGTCTGTTTCCTGTGTAGGATCGATAAATGACCGGCTTTGCCAAATTCAAATATAAAATAAAATGTCGCTCTACATGGCTGAACACAATAAATGTAACCTGAAATTGTGTTTTTTTATTTTAATTTGGCAAAGCCGGCCATGCTTTTCCTCTTTTACGTTTTTTACCCTTTACAGCTACCAGCTGACGCCATTCGGGAGCAACGCCCTTGTAGTTAAACGTTGTAACCTCAGCTTGTGTTGTATACCACTTCGTGTCTCTCCAGTCTTCCTCCGAATATGAAAAGTTTATGCTCTTTTAGCCTCTCCCTAAAACTCATATCCTTCATCGTGGCAATCCTCTGGTGTAGCTTCGTTGGAAGCTGAATAGTTAGTTTCATAATATGGGTTGAGCACATTTGGGAGCACTAGCCCATTTGGTTTAGGAAAAATGTCCTCCATAATATCAACATGGTCTTGCAGTCCCCTGTCCGGAAAGTCTTTAGGATCCAGCCCACGAGTCGTCTGCACATTGTCATCAGCATCATGATGTGGAAAGAAACAGATGCATCGTTGATCATATCTAACCCCAAGTCTCGTATCAATTTTGACACCGGGATTCCATCCCTTTTCGTCCGGTGGCGATGTGTTGCACTGTCCTTGTGTTAGCATGTTGATATTGTAGGGTTTGAAATGTTCCAGCATTAAACTGTGTGTTGTTTTCCTCAGCCCATTTCTATATGGAATTCACATCTTGTTAAAGGGCACCATTAGTCTGGTTCTGGATTGACTGCGCCATACTTGTGTTATCGGCATAGCTAGTGAGTTGGGTTGTATGTACTACAGAGACATGTCTGGAAGAGCCACCAGAAACAGTTGTAATCCCACGACTATGTCCTGGGTCACCCTACGTTTTATTGATGTTTTCTTTGAGCGGGCTCCACTAGCTGCAACTCTCTGGCTTCTGTCTTTTAAGAAAACATCCAGCTACTCGCCTACATTTATAATCATATCGAGTCCGTGTAGTTTGTGTCATATCATTACGTGGTCGACCTTGTCAAAAGCTTTTGCAAAGATAAATCACATCCGTATGTGATCTGTTCAAATTGTTTCAGTTCCCAGTCATAGTGTTGTAACAGCTGTGAAAGCTATGCTTTGTGCTAGTTAGGCAGTCATTTTCCTCAAAGAAAGTTATGAGTTTCTTTCTGATAATTCGTTCCGTGTCCTTACTGATATGTGACGTCAGGGAGACTGTACCTTTGCCTTTTCTTGGCCTCCTCTCTGCTTCCTTCATTAAGGATATGGCATAGTGTATCTTCTTTTAGCTCTCTGGATTGTTTGCCGCTAGCCAAACAACTTCTGAAGAGGATCGTCAATGGTCTTGCTAGGGCAAGCTTACATGTTTGTATGAGGACTGCTGGGAATCCATTACGTCCAGCAGCTCAATTTTTTTTCTAACTTCTACTATTGCGGATATCACATCTTCCTCCGTTATTTCTATGTGGTTCGTGGTTAGCATTACTTGGTGGAGTGTTGTGACATCAAATAAAATATCTGCCTTGTTATTTGCATGTGACTGAATGGGGGTGTGAACACACCTTGTTACTGTTAATTAAATATTTGACCTAATCTTTGCAACTCTTTGACCTAATTCTTTGCAAATTTAAAGAAGTCCTTAGGATTTTTAAAATATTTCTTATGAACCTGGCTTCTCTAACCTCTCCTTCCCGTGAGAAAGTTAGCTTGCAGTTTCAATGTCAAGTAGTGCCTGTTTCAGAAGGTTTCCTTCTTGTTCTTCTGTTGTGCATGTATCAGGTTTGAGAGCTTAATCCTTCGTCTCATAATTATTTTTCTGTTTCGGGTAATAAGATTTGTGTGTCCGTTATCCTTTTTCTCCGAGACAAACCTATGGCATCTAGTTTTTATCGTTGTCATGAAGTGTCGGAAATGTGTGTTAATGTCTTATGTGCTGAAATTGCCACTCCAGTTTTGTTTCAGGATATATTTCTTGATATTTACCCAGTTAGCCTTGTGAAAGTTTAGACTGGATAAATTCCCAGTGCTTCATAACAGTTGGGTCTCCGCCGGTTCCCGCTAACCATATTGCATTAGTTCTACTAAGTTTTGATCCGAGAATATCGTTGTCGTCACATTTACCTTGTGCATAAAAACTGCGTTACTTTTAAAGCAGAGATCCAGGACATGCTCGCCTTTTGTTGGGAGGAATAATGCTTCTTCCATGAACATCCTGTGTGTGACGGCCAGCAGGGACTCCGTCTGTCACTGTTCGAGTAATGTCATTCCATAGAGGAGTTGGCCCTCTGGCCATTTGACCTTTGTTAGGTAAAATTCTCCCACCAGCAGAATATTGATACTCTAGTCTTCTATCTTTCTATATTCAAACTTACCCTCATGACTAAGGTGGTTCTGGTGGCCGATATGTCACATACATTACCATTTTCAGTTGCTTCATATGTACTATCAGTGTGCCACAGACGGATTTGGAATGTGTACACATTACAATGTGTGTGACATCTTCGTGGATGTACAAGGCAACACCACCATGAATTCTCTCTTTCCTCTCCGTATGAAATAGAACATATTTTGGTATATGTATTTCCGCATAACCTATACTGCTTGTCAGGTGTGTTTCAGTTAGTGACATACATATTGCTTGATTGCTTATGTCTAAATAGGTACGGAATTGTATTCACGTTGGTTAGTTTCACCAGGACACTGACATTCAACTGCAGCGCTGGTGAGATATTCAGGGTGTCAGCAGTGGCTGTCGGTGTGGTGCCCAGAATCGTATCAGAAGTGATCACTCTGTGTCCATTGATTGTGGTGGTCTCGAGTGCTGGTTTGAGTGATCCTATCTCTGAAAATGATGTAGCACGTCATTTGTCCCACAAACTTCTCCGCCATTTCTAAAATGTGTATTTTGCGCCACCGCTGCTGCCGTATGTATTGCCGTTTCATCTTTGTTGGGGCGGCGCGCGCAAAATCATCATACATCTGGGGCCGATTGTATCGGTTCTTGCTTTGGCTGGGGAATGTTCAATTAGTAGATTGGGTGTAGCTCACCGGTGGCATGGGGTGAGCGAACCTACAGCCTATCCCTCATGATCCATGCCAGCAGGTCCCGTTCCTGGTGAAGTTGCATTTTACATGGGGTTTCTTACTTGTTATTTTTCGTTGTACATGACCAAGAAAACTGAGTTGATTAAATATCGCTGCACATTTTACAACTTTCTCCGCTATCTATTGATTCGTATATAGTCGAACTTAAACTTTCTTTTTCCACATCCAATATCATTCTTATCCTTATCTTTCGAGAGATAATACAGTTCAGTACGTCGATTTCCAGAGCATTTTTATGTAATATTTCACAATTTTTAATAAATTATTAGTTTATTTTATTGATTTCTTGATATACGTCAAACGATAATAATTTCATTTATCTCTCTCACTCGCTCACTGGTGATGCTTTCGCAGTCGTGAGTGCGTTTTTGTCTTAGGTGCAAAGTAACGTTGTCAGAAATAACACTTTTTCTTAGATGATCCAGTGCATTGAATTTCTTCTTCTTCTTCTTCTTCTTCTTCTTCTTCTTCTTCTTCTTCTTCTTCTTCTTCTTCTTCTTCTTCTTCTTATTCTTCTTCTTCTTCTTCTTCTTCTTCTTCTTCTTCTTCTTCTTCTTCTTCTTCTTCTTCTTCTTCTTCTTCTTCTTCTTCTTCTTCTTCCTGTCATGGTCGTGGGGGAGAATCCTCAAATAATCCTTTCAGTGTGTCCTGTAAGAAGCAACCGTCTCCAACTGATTCGGCTGGATCCCCAAGCGCGATCAGCTACTCATGGATGTTATTCAAACATCTTGCTCGGGATCTGCTCCTGGGTCACTTGACTGTTGTTTTGCCGTGAAATCTGTCCATCAAGTCTTTCCTGGGACATTCTAACAACATGCCCATAGTATCGGAGCTGTGATATTACACAGTAGTATTGCATTTCAATATATAATTATTTTATCAACCCACCAATGTACATATTCAAATCTGCTGGAGTGTGTTGCTCATGTGTGTGTTTCTGGGCTCGTATTAATATCAACATTTAAGACCACACACACACACACACACACACACACACACACACACACACACACACACACACACACACACACACACACACACGCACACGCACACACACACGCACACACAGGCACACCCACACATACACAAACATACATATATATATGTTTGTATATATATATATATATATATATATATATATATATATATATATATATATATATATATATATATATACCATGTATTACAATGTTAATGACTATGTATCTATTGTATAACTATGTATTTATTCATGTATTACACCGGGATATATCGGAAACCTCATAGAATTAAATGATATAAACAACTATCAACTTCTGTAATTATTGCGGTTATATCCGCAAAATTGATTACAGTTCAATTGTATAATTCGGTGCATGTAATATACAAGTAAATGTGGGTACATAAAACAACAGGCTATAGCAAAGGCATTAATTAATCACTGGCGGAGATCTAATCGAAAATATAAGCACAATTATGAAAGGCAGACGTTATGTTACGGCGTTTAAATACTCTTTTTGCTCTACAATAAAATAAATTGAATGTACAAAATCTCATATTATGTTCACCTAATACATATGAACCCTAATTATTCGGGTTATTGTGCTACATAAAATATAGTGCATGTACAAATTAATAACCACTAGCTCACTAATTTCCGTGTACTAATATTTACAACAAAGCATTACAACGAAACATTACGTAGTCATATATGTTTCACTAAAGGTTAAATATGAGCCAACCAATAAGGTGTGTTACGCAATATGTTATGCTATCTCTGTTTCATTATCTACCTCATATGTTAATTGTTGCACTGCAATACAATAAACTAAGTAACGCTATATATTAACCCCACTATTCTTACGAACATGTCTAATGAATCATCAAACAATACATGAGAATAATGTCATATAAAAATATTGGCAATTCCTACAGATGCTAGGTAATTACTTAACGTTCAAGTAAACTTTTAAGTTGGTTCGCAGTGCCCTAAACTATTATTCATATTAAGACGCAATACTTTGCAGGTTTTTTTAGTATTTGAAGTGGAGTATAGAAACCTAGCTCTCTATAAACAACCTCAATTAATTAGAAAGTAATATACTGCATCATACTACATAAAGCAAAAGCATAATGTTAACTGTACATAGAATATGCATTATTTAACGAGAGTAGCATAGAGTAATCATAACTGCGGGCCTTTCGTAATAATATTATTCCAAAAAAAAACAAATATTTATCCCGGACGAAGTAGCTTGCAGAGATTTAACGGATGAATTGCTGGTAGATATTTACACTTCAGCACAAGGGTTAATCATTCGGATTTCAATGCGTGTAAGATGGCACAGATCACACAGTCAATATATGTACCTGATACATTATACGAATGTGACTTATGGATGGAATAAATGTTTATGTGGGTGCATATATTTTCAGCGTGTAATACGCTTGCATTTAGTCTTATTTGTTATTCCATTAATATGTGATCATATCATTGTTACTGATGCATTTTACTCTTGTTTCAGTCACTGAGCGTTTTTTTACCTATAAGAATATACCTTCATCCCTGTCTTAGCGTCTGCTCATGAGTGGTGGTAGTTCTGAATTCTTCCTAACTTAGAATCTTAATAGCGAGATGAAACGTACGTTTATTATATGAAATAATATTGTTTATGAATATATAAACATATTTGGTTTGAATTACATTATCATTAAGCCATATGCGAATCTAACCTGAATGTAAATAGAAGGCGTTTAAGAAATATCATGTAAATACAGCCACCTTTTTGTTTGAACTTGACAATATATAGCATCAATTAAAGTGTCAACATTATGAAAATGCTTTTGCAAGTATTTTACTCTTACGATCAGTCAGGAAGTTTCTTCAGTAGAATCTGCAATGAAGATAGGTGTTTTACAACAGTTAAGTAATACATATGATCTCTTAAACGAACCCATCAGTTTCGTCTTTGATATAAGAAATTATTCAGGTTAGAAAGGAAATATTCCGCAATATTTCGATCTAAATTGATTGCAGGACACAAACTATGTTTTCTTTTATTTTGCAGCATGTAAATTATTACCAATGAAAACTATATTTCATTGCACGTGAAAGTAACTACAATAATTATATCAGTGAAAAATAAATACGACAGCTGTAGAAAGGAGTAAAGGATATCATCGAAAAAAAAAATGAAGTGAAAAATATACTTTGAAAATACGCACTTGTAATTATATGGTAGAAGAGAGTATTCAGCGATAAGAACATCTGTATGTATTCCTTTTAAAAAGCAAATCTAATAACGGAATTTCTCATTTTCATTTATTTTTCTTTAGATTCTTCCTAGCTATGTATCTTTTTTAATAATACGACTTTAGTTACAAGTGTACAACCAATAAATAAATAAATAAATAAACACATGAATAAATAATTTTATATATTGTTCTGGGAATGTTTAACATTGCTGTAGGGATTTTAGAAAAAAAATGTAGAGAATTGTATGTAAATCATAATTGTGTTACAATATAGAACACCGTCGTTTGAAGCGTGGTTGAAGACACGTTTACCCCACATTCTCATAATTAAACATACTTCATATATTAAACGTGGAGGACCGTGGCCTAGTGGTAAGGATTTACGACCATAATGTCGTGGGTTTGCTTCCTGGGTTGCGTTTTGTGTTCTTGAGCAAAACACTTCATTTCGCCTTGCTTCAGTATACTCGGCTTAAAATGAGCACCAGCTCATGCTGGGGGTTTAAACCTGCGATGGAATGGCGTAACGTCCAGTGGGCTATCATGTACTCTCAGTCGCTTCATGCCATGAAACCAGGATAAGCACCGGCTAAATGAGCCTTCTGGATTAAGACGGACTTTAGACATATATTAAACCATTTGAATTTTACCAAGTGCGGAAATGTCGCTAACCTAACTAAATATCAGGCTGTAAATATGTATTTTGCCATTTCATAAAGTTTGAGAATCATTTGATTCATATCACTAATTATTGACGATTTTAACGATGTTGACGATTTTTAGGCTACAATAAAGCTGCCATAATATATAGCTTGCAGCATAAATATTCACTAAATTCAACAACGTTACCTGGCTAAAAACATGTTAGCCTCCACGATTGCTTCAGATTCGCAGTATCGCACATATATACATAGCATTAATATCAGTAATGCAAACACCTATGCCGAAATTAATACGAATGTCATTATGGATAAATCCCCTTCTGGAATGGTAGGGAATTACGCAGAATACATTATATAATTTGCAGGAAAACTCAAACCAAAACATAAAATTGTATTCAAATATAAGTGTATTGAACATATCCAAATTATCATAATATTATACGGGATGAAATCATTTCCTAATTTAGAAAACGAAAATATTTACTTATCAAGTCAACGAATCTCATGATACATTAAATATTGAAAAGACAATATGGGTACCACATACTTTAGAATATCTTCATGCTCAAGACACGCGCAAGTATATGTAATATAGATCAAATATGCAATGATGCAGTTCATCACACCTAATAGTTTGTTAATCCTCGAAACCCACCAAAACTGAGAAACACTCGTACCAGCATAGCATCAAAATATACGTATGCAGCACCATTAAATAGAAAACGAATACTGCCAAAATTGAAAAAAAAATAATAATTGAAAAGGTTGCATGACGTAATGAATATTAGATTAACATGAGTAAACAAAGCTACAGCAATCAAAGAGACAATTTAATGGAACAAAAGTCAATGTAGTATAGGTGTATGAGTAGATTTAAATAAAAAAAAAAACATTAATCAGAAAAACAGAAAATCTAAATAGTCGTTAGTTGTTTCTTAAATGTGAATAACAATTGTGTTCAAAAGTATATCTTTCAGGATTAAACATGAATAACGCTCCTTATATGATGATTTAATTTAGCTCATTAATTATAACATATCCAATGCCCGCTTTCTATATTACACACACACACACACACACATACAACAACCACCCACACACACATACATACACACGCACACACATACGCACACACACATATATATATATATATATATATATATATGATATTATTCCGGGTCCAATCGTGGATAATCACAGTAAGAAAGGTATTCAATACATAGCAGAGTATAAATAGTGCACATAAAAGCCATTTTTATGAATGAATGTATATATATATATATATATATATAAAGAAGGAAATGTGGTAAGGAACCAGGTGGACCATAACGCACCAAAGTAATTTTTAGTCCAGAATTAGCAGTCGAAACGGCTTGCTCTCAGCCGTTGGGGTCCTGCTCGTTCCTATATACATATATATATATATATTCATATATATATATATATATATATATATATATATATATATATATATATATATAGATATATGTATAATGATAATAATAATAAATAATAATAATAATAATAATAATAATAATAATATACATATATATATATATATATATATATATATATATATATATATATATATATATATACATATAAATATATATATATATATATATATATATATATATATATATATATATATATATATATATATATATATAGATATATGTATAATGATAATAATAATAAATAATAATAATAATAATAATAATAATATACATATATATATACATATATATATATATATATATATATATATATACATAAAAATTAGAATTGGAACTCTGAAATAGCAATATATATATGAATGTATATATAATGTATTTTGCAATACACTTTATGCTTAATTAAAAGCATTTTGAAGACCGTATGCTATTGGTTTAGAGTAGTGACAATCTCACATACTTTAATCTCAGCAAACAAGGGGAGATAAGCCGACAAGGCCTTGTTTCGCATTTATTGATGCTTATCAAGGCTAACTACTCCCTCTTGTCTACTGAGATCACTGATGTTATATTCTTATAGCATTCTAGTAAATAATTGTTTCTACTTTTGGCACAAGGCCAGCAATTTCCCAGTGTATTACTGGTACTTTATTTTATCGACCCCGTAAGGATGAAAGGCAAAGTTAACCTCGGCGGGATTTGAACTCAGAATGGCAAGGGCCGTAACTCTATGCGTCAAAGCATGGCGTCCGACCCTCTACCGATACTGCCAATTCACCGCCATTCTAGTAAATAATCAGAACTGATTATACAGAGCGGTTGCCGGTCAGGCAGAAATAAAAAATTAGAATTGGACCTCTGAAATAGCAATATATATATGAATGTATATATAATGAATTTTTCAATACACATTATGCTTAATTAAAAGCATTTTGAAGACCGTATGTTATTGTTTTAGAGTAGTGACAAACTCACTTACTTTAATCTCAGCAAACAAGCGGAGATGTACATGTATCTATGCATGTACAAACGATAACATTGTGAGTAATTGAAAGTTTACATATGTTAATATGTTGATGCAAAATTACACTGTAATGACAGCTAAGGGTTCTGTTTGGGAATTTCGTGTTACAATTAATATTATGCCTCCAAATGAATTTATTGTGCAAATCGGAAACGGGCAAATGATTTTAAAATTTATATATATATATATGTGTGTTTGTGTATGTGTGTGCGTATGCATGTGTGTGTGTATGTGTGTGTGTGGGTGGGTGTGTGGGTGTATGTGTGTGTGTGTGTGTGTATGTGTGTGTGTGTATGTGTGAGTGTGTGTGTGTGCGTATGTGTGTGTGTGAGTGTGCGTGTTTGTGTGTGTTTGGATGTGTGTGAATTTCGTATAAGAGAAGATATACGGTATGTTCTATAAATAAACATCCAGGAAGACTGAAGGTGGGGTTATGCGCAGAGACAAGGACAAGAAGAAATGAATAAATAAATAAAATAAAAATAGTGTACATATTACAATACAATGGGAGGATAAATAATAATTATAGTACCACTGATGATGTTGCAGTTGTACGACGAATGAAATTTGATAGACTGTATATATATATATATATATATATATATAGTGGTGGAACACTGAGAGGTAATATACGTAGTGGTAGCGCACTCAGTCCAAGCATCGAGTTAGGTAGAATTGGTTACACAACAGTTAGTTCACCTTACCGAGAACAATTGTTTCACCTTCGCGGATCTTCAGCTCGGGATGTGTATGGTTATGGGAACAGGAAGGACAGCCGTACGAACGCGCATGCGCAGAAACTCGGTCACTTCACACAGGCAATATTAAACTGCGTGCGGGAGGTGTAAGGGAGATAACTGCGAAAGTCCAGAAATATTTTAGGTTGAAAATAAAAAATAAAAAATTAATTTAAACTACACAAATCAGTCCGGAACCTTGTAGTTATGCAATAGATGTTTGGTGACGTGTGGACAACGTGTGAAAAATGCACTTCTCGTGTTTATGCAATCACTATTGCGTAATCTGTTTAGGATAGTTATTCGTTCTTCAATACATAAGCCACACGTCGGATTTCCCCTTGCGCATGGCTTGGAATTAGTCATGGATTTCCATTGAATGGAGTAGCCTATACTTGAGTTCTTCAGGGACCATACGTGGCTCTCGAGTCTCATGGATGAACGTCTGTCCGGGTATCTGAAGATAGACTGGTGGTTCAGGAAACACTCCTTGAATCGGCCCTCCGCCATGCCCACATAGGATTTGACCTCTTGTGGTTCGTTACGTCGGTTGGTAGTGACCACAGCTTCATAGATTACAGCTGGTGTGTTGCATTGCTGTTGAAGGGGCCAAGTTTCAGGCTTACAGCAACAGCACCCTGGTGGGGTGTTGCTCCTAGTGCTGCTGGTGATGTCGTCCTTCATGTTCATAACGCAGGAGTAACTAGTTTAAATTTGTGTCGGTTAAAGATGAAGCGGTATGTATGACCTAAGGGGAAGTGTCTATCTACGAGGGCTAGAAATGTTTTCCTACAGTGGTTTTAACGTTGAGTGAGAAGGTAGGAGAGAACCAGATAGTTTGTCTATTGATGCGCTTACTTTTCTTAATGGTGTTGTTGCTAGTGGGAGAGTAGGTTATAGGTTGTGAGAAGCCGCTGTTAGCCAACGTCGTGTTATAGTAGCGTGCCGCCCTGTCAAAGATATTAGAGGAGAGGTTTGAGATTCTAGTACTGATATTATTACCGAAGTTTCTAAGAAGTGTGGGAGGGTGGCATGTGTACTTGTGAATGTAATTAAGTTTCTCGTTTAGCTAATGGAAGGGTATGTAGGTGTGTGTGCGAAGGTCTAAATTAATGTCTAAGAAATCTACGCTAGTGAGTTTGGTGGCTAGTGTTATGCTAAGGCCTAACTCATTGAAGGTAGAAGCTAAGTCTTTTTTAAACCGGTCGAGGTGGTGACCACTTTTATGGCTCGATAATGTCAGTCCATCGTCACGGTATATTCCCGTGTGTAAGTCGGGGAATCTAACACGTAATATGTCTAAGATAAAAAGGCCAACCAAGTCACATACGTCAGCACTGTCAAACGATATTCACTGTCTAGCCCTCTTAGATAGACACTTGCCCATAGGTCATAAATATCGCTCCATCTTTAACCAACACAAAGTTAAACTAGGTACTCCTGGGTAAAGAAAATGAAGGCCCACATCACCAACAGCCCTAGGAGCAACACCCCACCAGGGTGCTCTTGCCGTAAGCTTGAAGCTTGCCCGCTTCAACAGCAATGCACACACCAGCTGTAATCTATGAAGCTGTGGTCACTTCCAATCGACCAAACAAACCACAGGCGGTCAAATCCTATGTGGGCATGGCGGAGGGCCGTTTCAAGGAGCGTTTCCTGAACCACCAGTCTACCTTCAGATATCCGCGGACAGATGTTCATCCACGAGACTCGCGAGCCACGTATGGTCCCTCAAGGACTCAAGTATAGGCTACTCCATTCAATGGAAAACCATCACTAAGTCCAAGCCATACGCAAGAGGAAATCCGACGTGTGGATTATGTATTGACGAACGAATAACTATCCTAATAGATTACGCAATAGTGATTGCCTAAACACGAGATGTGAATTTTTCACACGTTGCCCACACGTCACCAAACATCAACTACATCACTACACAGCTCTGGACTGATTCTGTGTAGTTTTACGTTTATTTTTTTTTATTTTTATTTTCAACCTAAAAACTTTCCGGATTTTCCGTATGCGCATTCGTACAGTTGTCCTTCCCCTTCCTATAACCGTACACATCCCTAGCTGAAGATCCGCAAAAATGAAACAATTGATCTTGGTATGGTGAACTAACTGTTGTGTAACCACTTCTATATATATATATATAAAATAAATAAATCAAATGTTTAAATGTGGCTTCGTTTATTACTGCTATATATATTTCGGTGACAGCCATCTTTGGCTGTGACCTCTTTAGGCAGTCCGAATTAGTGTGGTAGAGACGAGTACACATGTTGTTGAGGTGTTTAACTTTGTCAATACTCTGATATGCCCAGTTCCTGGCTGGGCTGTTATTTCACTGAGGAACTGGAATCATATGCATTTAAACAAACGAATTTCAGCGTCAAATGACCTCTTCCCCTCTCATTGGTCAGTTGTTAGAACATTCCTCAGTCAAAAGTCTATAGAAATTCGTTCTGAGGCAAGGCAATATGTAGTGGTTGTTCTTGTTATTGTTAGGTACTTCTGACTTCTACTCATATGTTGGTAGTGGTGTTGTTGTTGGAGTCGGCTCAAAATAATGATAAAGTGGTAGAAGGAATAAGAGGGTAAAGGAACAAAATAAAATAAAATAATCAAATAAAATGTGTGTCTGTTATACCCATCTCAATGTTATAAAGATTTGTAAGGTTACTCTTCCCATTGGTCAGTTTTGAGAGCTTCCTCAGTCAAAAGCCGATAGAAATTCTTTCTGGGGTGAGGCTCCCTGTAGTGTTTGTATTTGCTATTAAGTACATCTGACCTATACCCTAATTTTGGTAGTGTTGTTGTGGTCAGACTATGTCTTGCTGCTGCTGACATTTAGAAGTATCTGTGTGTGTGTTTCTTCATCTCTCATGTCACCATCTCTCGTCGTAATGGTGGTGGTGGTGGTGTATATGGTGGTGGTGTATTTGGTGGTGGTACCATGTATATGAAGAAATAGATGGCAATAAAATGAAGAAAACAGAAAATAAATAATAAATAGAGAATATATGAAAAATTAATGAAAAAGTAATGAAAAATGAAAATGAAAAATGAAAAATGAAAAATGAAAAATGAAAAATGAAAATGAAAAGTGAAAAATAGGAATTAAGATTCTAATAAAATAAAATGTGTCTGTACTATAACCAATCTCAAGGTCAGAAAGATGTTGGATAAAGAGGTAGGAGGAACAAGATGATAAAATAATAAAACGGAGTAGGATAATCAAATAAAATGTGTGTGAGTTATAACCAATCTCAATTTAAATATAAATATAAGCCGATAAAATGAAGAAAACAGAAAACAAATAACACATGAAAAATGAAAAATCAAGTAAAATAAAATGTGTGTGTGTTATAAAGGTGTTGGCCAAATTAGAAAGGCTGTGTCAGAATCAATCTCAAGGCTATCATGGTGTCGGCTCAGCCTGGGTTGGCCCCTATGGATTGAGGAGACTTCACAACCTATGGTGTTGTTACTGCCCATATCGCTTGACGGAGCTCTGGTCGAGACATGTCTACATATTCTGGAGAAGTCCCCATAGCTTGAGGGGTGTTCAGATCTTATTGTTTTGCTACTGTCCATATATCTTGAGGAAGGTCCTGGCCATGAGGTGTCTCCATGTCCTGAAGAAGTCGGTTCTGAGATTTATCAGGCGGCTTCCACCTCTTAGTATCTCGTGGGTCTCGCTCAGACATAGTTTGCATATGCCAGATCCCAATTTATCGGGTGGCGCTTTCCTGATTATGGACCAGGCCAGAGAGTACGGGGCCCTATCCAGTTTAAGCTTCCAGATCATGTCGGAGAGAGCCGTACTTTTCCTTTTGGCCTTTTTATTGAAGGAATGGCGATGGTTATACCAGCGTTCCTTAAGGCTCGTTGATGTGCCTCATATGTAGAGGTGTGCGGAGTTGGGGGTTTTAACCCTACATCCGTATAGTAGCTTCTTCTTAAGGCATTCATCACTAAGGGGGCATGATTCTGGGTTCCTGCAGTTGCAGAGGTTGGTCAACCTCTGCGTGCCTAGAGTGGGGTTCCTATTATGTGTTACATTGTAGGTCTTCCCCCGGGAACGGTCTGTTTGAGTTTCTTGGGTGGGCACTGGGTCTCCCTTCTCTACTTCCACATGGTTCTGCTGGGTGCTTGTATTGCCACTTTTATATTTATATTAAAGATGAGATTTGTTATACGCACACACATTTTATTTGATTATCCTACTTCGTTTTATTCTTTTACAATCTTGCACCTCCTACCACTTTATCCAACATATTTCTGACCTTGAGATTGGTTATAGCACATTTTATTTTATTTGAATCTTCACTTTTATTTTTCACATTTCATTTTCATTTTTTCATTTTTCATTTTCATTTTTCATGACTTTTTCATTAATTCTTCATTTATTCTCTATTTATTAGTTACTTTCTGTTTTCTTCATTTTATTGCCTTCTATTTCTTCATATACATGGCAGAAGCCCCTCCCACCACCACCACCACCACGAGAGATGGTGGCAGGAAGGATGAAGGAACACACAAACAGATACTTCTCAATGTCAGCAGCAGCAAGACATAGGCCCACCACAACACCAACAACACTACCAAAATATATGTAGAGGTCAGATGTACTTAACAATAGCAAATACAAACACTACACGGAGCCTCAGCCCAAAAAGAATTTCTATCAACTTTTGACTGAGGAATGCTCTCAAAAATGACCAATGGGAAGAGTGACCATACAAATCTTTATAACATTGAGATGGGTATAACACACACACATTTTATTTGATTATTTTATTTTATTTTGTTCCTTTGTCCTCTTATTCCTTCTAACACTTTATGATTTTGTTGAGCCGACTCCAACAACAACACCACTACCAACATATGAGTAGAGGTCAGAAGTACCTAACAATAACAAGAACAACCACTAAATATTGCCTTGCCTCAGAACGAATTTCTATAGACTTTTGACTGAGGAATGTTCTAACAACTGACCAATGAGAGGAGAAGAGGTCATTTGACGCTGACATTCGTTTGTTTAAATTCATATGATTCCATTTCCTCCGTGAAATAACACCCCAACCAGGAACTGGGCATATCAGAGTATTGACAAAGTTAAACACCTCATCAACTTGTGTACTCGTCTCTACCACACTAATTCGGACTGCCTGAAGAGGTCACAGCCAAAGTGGCTGTCACGGAAATATATATAGCAGTAATAAACCAAGCCACATTTTAAACATTTGATTATTTATTTTATTTTATTTTACATTACACCGGAGTAACCAAAGCAATCTGCGCACCTCGTCGAGTGCTCCAACCTGCATACCAGGTGTTTGTATACAACCAAAACATACTCAAAATGTATATATATTTTTATTACATGTTACCATGTGCTACCTGCAGTATTTTTCTCTATATTTTAATACATATATTTACCACTGCGATTCTGTGTTTTTCTCTCTCTCTCTTACTGTTCCCCCATTCTCTCTGTTTCTCCCCCTCTGTCTTGTCCGTTAACTCTTCCTCACACTTTCACTCACTCACTGTTTTTCTCCCTCTTCTCTTCATTTCATCCTGCACTCACGAACGCTATTTTTTCTCTCTCGGCTCAATAGCCTTCGTTCATGCTGGTACTATTCTCTAAGCGCTCATATATTCACCTAGCTTACGCTAAACAGAAACATTTTTGAAGCTTGTTTCTCCCCCACGGTATGCTATATTTTCTGTTGTTCTCCTGTCTCACTCACTTTACGCGTTTTAATTGTCCTAATAACTTATTTTGGTTATTATTGCACCGAAGTGAGATATATGATTTTTAATGCAATGAAATATCTATGATCTTCGGCAAATCACTGATGAGGGACTTATTTTATTACATGTTACCATGTGCTACCTGCAGTACTTTTCTCTATATTTTAATACATATATTTACCACTGCGATTCTGTGTTTTTTTCTCTCTCTCTTACTGTTCCCCCATTCTCTCTGTTTCTCCCCCTCTGTCTTGTCCGTTAACTCTTCCTCACACTTTCACTCACTCACTGTTTTTCTCCCTCTTCTCTTCATTTCATCCTGCACTCACGAACGCTATTTTTTCTCTCTCTGCTCAATAGCCTTCGTTCGTGCTGGTACTATTCTCTAAGCGCTCATATATTCACCTAGCTTACGCTAAACAGAATAATTTTTGAAGCTTGTTTCTCCCCCACGGTATGCTATATTTTCTGTTGTTCTCCGGTCTCACTCGCTTTACGCGTTTTAATTGTCCTAATAACTTATTTTGGTTATTATTGCACCGAAGTGAGATATATGATTTTTAATGCAATGAAATATCTATGATCTTCGGCAAATCACTGATGAGGGACTTTTTTTATTACATGTTACCATGTGCTACCTGCAGTATTTTTCTCTATATTTTAATACATATATTTACCACTGCGATTCTGTGTTTTTTTCTCTCTCTCTTACTGTTCCCCCATTCTCTCTGTTTCTCCCCCTCTGTCTTGTCCGTTAACTCTTCCTCACACTTTCACTCACTCACTGTTTTTCTCCCTCTTCTCTTCATTTCATCCTGCACTCACGAACGCTATTTTTTCTCTCTCTGCTCAATAGCCTTCGTTCGTGCTGGTACAATTCTCTAAGCGCTCATATATTCACCTAGCTTACGCTAAACAGAATAATTTTTGAAGCTTGTTTCTCCCCCACGGTATGCTATATTTTCTGTTGTTCTCCTGTCTCACTCGCTTTACGCGTTTTAATTGTCCTAATAACTTATTTTGGTTATTATTTCACCGAAGTGAGATATATGATTTTTAATGCAATGAAATATCTATGATCTTCGGCAAATCACTGATGAGGGACTTATTTTATTACATGTTACCATGTGCTACCTGCAGTATTTTTCTATATATATATATATATATATATATATATACATATATAGAAAGGATGAATATAAAATGAAAGTGCTTTTTTTAAAAAAGGAATTTATTAGATATTTACATATGTCTCTGTAACAGACTGAGTACCTATGTATCGCTGCTTGCGTAATCATATAATGTTAGCAAGTATTCGATAGCAAATGTATAATCAGTTGTCACTTCTTCAGAGATTTTGGATAAATTGGATAAAATCAGAAAAATTGAAGTATTTATATTAGTAATAGAGGAAGAAACAGAGGGGATAGTATATGACAGATGGTAAATTAATTTACTGCTAAACAAGTATATAATGGGTTTCTAATGAGAATACCATGAGTAAATCTGAATAAGAATTTTGGGAGTGCCAATTTTAATCTCTACTTGACCAACTGGACAGTGGGCAGGGCTGGTCATTTAGTGCAGTAGTATTAATTATAAAGTGTCAATCGAAATCTCCCCCTTCCCCAATTGACACTTTATAATTAATACTAATGCACCAAATGACCAGCCCTGTCCACTGTCCAGTTGGTCAAGTAGAGATTAAAATTGGCACTCTCAAAATTCTTATTTAGATTTACTCATGGTATTCTCATCAGAAACCCATTATATACTTGTTTAGCAGTAAATTAATTTACCATCTGTCATATACTATCCCCTCTATTTCTTCCTCTATTACTAATATAAATACTTCAATTTTTCTGATTTTATCCAATTTATCCAAAATCTCTGAAGAAGTGACAACTGATTATACATTTGCTATCGAATACTTGCTAACATTGTATGATTACGCAAGCAGCGATACATAGGTATTCAGTCTGTTACAGAAACATATGTCAATACCTAATAAATTCCTTTTTTAAAAAAAGCACTTTCATTTTATATTCATCCTTTCTACATTTTCTCCGGAATATAATTTATACTCGTTGAGCAAACCTGCACGTACGCTGTTCATCTCTAACGTAACGATATATTATAACTACATTATTGATAACCTGAAATTTTATATATATATATATATAAATATATTTATATCTGTATGTTTTATCGCTGTTCAATCAATGGTAAACATTGATTGCCAAATACGTTAGCTATGGAGATATAAAATATACAGACTAGCCGAATTGCACGCGCCTTGCTGCGTTTCACACATTTTTTGTAAGAAAATTATGATTAATCTTAAATCAGAGATATTATTTATGGAGAAACACTCTACATTTCCATATTACTCACTCTAAAATGTAATGCATGAAAAATTGGAAAACATTATTTTTTGTAATATATCAAATCAAAATTACTTTATTAAATCTTATTCTTATTTTGTTTCTCGTAAATAAAATCTTTTGGTAACAGGCATCATATCTTGTCATTTACCTATGGATCAAATATCATAGAAATTGAAGGGACAAACTTTTCAGCGGGTGTGTGTGCTTCCTAGGAATCCTAATAGGGGGTTTATCCCCCATTAAGGTGTCTTAATATTATTGAAATTTGTTGAAATTTTGTGAATATGCATCATATCTTGTCATTTACCTGAGGGTTACATTTTTAGCGGGCTTTTTCATTGGGGACTTCTGCCACCGGGTAACCATTTGATTAAAATGAAATATACTTATCCAAGTACCCTGGACAATGTAGTCTCAGAAAATATACGGTTATGGGGGTATATTTCCAAAACTATAGGAGGCGTTCGTGAACAAACAAACAAACAAGCAAATAATAATCAGACAGGAATACCACTTCATATATATAGATATACTTTTAAAAGTAAGTAATGTTCTATAAAAAAACAGTGGTTATGGAGAAAAGATGAAGTTGGAAATTGCATGGAAAATATATTTTAGGGTCTGTTTTTCTCTTTTTTTCCTATCATTGATTCTTCAAAATGACAATATTGAAAAATTGAGTTTTCTAATTTATGTAAAGTATATAATGTATTACCGGTTTCGATGTGTCATTAACATTCATCTTGTCAATTGTTGAGAATTAAAATTGATGAGAATTAATAAGGATTAAAAACTAAATATTAAAGATTTAAAATAAAGAGATAAGTTTTGTACGTCTTACTTATTCAGAAGGAGACAGGAAAATGAACTCTTGTGTATATAGAGATGGGTACAGTCATAAAGTAGTTGCAGCAGGGGTGGTGGTTTTGTTGTTTCACAGATAACAAAATTGATTTTAGGGACATCACTATAGTATCAGCTAAACGCGATCAAAAACTCAATGAACTAAAAATCACACATATCTGAAGACCCTTCAAATTTGACATAATTAGTACCTGAATAGATAGAGGAAAAGATGCAACTTTTCACCAACCCAAAGCTCAGAACCACAAACAATACCTTACCACATGTAACGACGTTCAACCGATAAAACACCGACATGTTTGACCTCCTGCACAAACAATCCCTCCATTCTATGTAAAGATGAAACATTGAAATAAATCCTAGAAACACACAAGGTCATTAAAAGTAAAAGGCTACCCAAATAACTAAAACACATTCTCACTGGAGAAAATATACACAAATCAATCTCCAACCTTACGGTAACAATTTGGGAACGAACAAACTGTGAAACATGCCTACACTTAATTGAAGGACAAAAAATCACGTTTAAAGATACCCAAACTTTCACATTGAAAAACAACTTCACTTGCAACTCAGAGCACTGATCTAGGTAATCACATGCGGTGGCTGTCGACATAACTATATAGGATAGACGGGTGTGTCATTACGCAAAATAATGACCATCCACCGGTAAAAAATCCGAGACATAAACACAAGACAAATCCGCTTAAGTAGCCACATTTCAGATCGTGCAGAAATGAACCTAGCCAACTCCAAAACTTCCTCTTTTACAAATGACCCGATTCTTTCCCTCAACAACAAATAATAATAAATAAAAAGTATTTATTAACAAATTCACACAAAAATTAAATATGTAATCACCCCTATTAGATTCTCTACCGCTCTCTCTCTTTCACTCTCTTTCTCTCTCTCTCTCTCTCTATATATATATATATATATATCTCCCTCTCTCTCTCTCTCTCTCTCTCTCTCTCTCTCTCTCTCTCTCTCTCTCTCTCTCCCTCTCTCTCTCACACACACACACACAGAAACACACACACACCACTCACTACACACACATGTGTGTAATTTGTTTTATATATACACTCTTACATCCTCTAAAACCATATTCCAAAATTAAAATTTCTTTTACAACCCTACTGTCGCCAATTCCATAGAATTTCTCTTTAGTTTACAATTCCCCACTTCGCTCATCTGAACTCTTGACCAGTCCATTAACACAATTGAGATACACACACATATTTACAGAATATTTCCTTTGTCCCTGAAAACGATTTTGTTTTATGCGAAGAAACACAAATAACATCAGTGCTGCTGCCACTAACATGACTATACACCTCTATCTCTATAAACATGAGTTCCTTTTCCAGCCTCCTTCTCAACATGGAAGATGAACAAACTTACCTCTTAATTTTACATCTTTAATTTTTAGTTTTTATTTCGTTTTCATTTTTTTTTAAATTGTAATATTCAACATTTGATGAGATGAATTTTACTAATGCATTGAAACCGGTAATACTTTATATGCTTTATATACATTCCAAAACTCTTTTTAAAAGGCATTGTCGCTCTCACTTTTGCAATAGAAGCAGTATCTAATGTGTTGGAAGTCCGACAAACATAAATGTTTATGACTGATTTAGAGCACTCAACAAGTTCCTGGAGTAAATATTCAATGATATGCAATGAATATAGCACAAAATATAAATAGAATCAATAATATAAATTTAAACCATAACAAAACTAACCAAAATAGCAGTAGTATCTCTAGCAATATCCAATATAAGAGAACTGTTCTGAATAACAACAACTCCGGAAAATGTAACTGGAGAATTAAATTAAACTGTCATTTACAAAATAAGTGATTACATAAGGACGTGGTCTATAAATGTACAGTCAAAACCAGTGATAATATATTTAACTATGTAGATGCAACTTCTACGGAATGTAAAATTCGCTGGAATAATGACAAATGCTATTTTAAAAGATTTAATAAAAAATCTTCAACTTCTATTTTAAAGCTGATATGGAACTTAAAATGCCAAAAATATGGACTTTTCATTCACTTGGAAAACAATTTCGAAGCACCCGTGTACCGAAACACAGCTTTATCTATATTCTGCAAATTGTGTGTTGAGGACATTTTTTTCATACTTAAATGTAATAACTCTATTAATCTAAGAACGAATTTATTTAGTTTTTGTAGACATCGCCTGAATTCAACATTTAGAAATATAGATAAATTATAATTAAACTTATAATATTGCTACTTATTTCCATACAATCTTATCCACTTGGTTTTAATATATTGATATCTCTAAATCATATCTATAACATTTCCTATAATTTCACTTCTTAAGGTTTCATAAAATATATACATATATAATTCTAATTTTTTTTTATTTAAATTTAAATTTTAATTGTAAGTTTAATCTTAATAAGTTTTAATTGTTTATTTATTATTTTTATTTTTTTTTAATTTCTTTAATTTGTTAACCCTTTTTAAAGATTATTTATTTTTTTAAAATTACTTATCTCTTATAAATTATTTAAAAAAAAAAGTTTCTCAAATTTTTAATATTGTTCAATATCTTTTATTAGAATGATAACCACTAACTAATTCTGGCTGAATATATCTTTCAACATTTATACATATTTTGACAAAATAGTATCATGCTAAAGAATAAATAAACAAAACTGGAGTTTTTCCGTATCTTCCCATTTTAAGATATATAAATATAAATATTCTTATTAACTCAGTTAATTTAATTTAATTTAATATTTACTTACATTAAATACTAAACCAATATCCATCATAACTCATTAAAACAATTATCTATAACACGATATACCTATCTATTCATTTACTTATCTACTTATCTATTTACTTTTGTATTTATTTATTATTTATCTACTTATAACAGCAAATATTATATTATAAACCAATTTTAAATAAAGAAAAATCGTAAATACACATAATATTAGATTATAATTAGAATATATTTCCCCCGAATTAACGTTATATTCATCTTCTCTCGTCTATTTCTTCTCTCTATCTCTCTCGTAATATTTTCTATCTCTATCCCCTTATATTGTTCTCCCTCTCTTTCCCCGGTGTCATTTAAATAAACTTTGCTTTTCAATTATTTACATATTTATTTGCATATTCACACATAAGTTTGAATAATCCCTAATGTATTTCCACTACCCAGTGAATTTCCAACCGATAAGGTATGATTTTCATGGGTATGTCTCTATTTATAAAACAAACTTTGTATTTTATCTGATGAAAGCGTAGCAACGTTGTCTCGGTTACCCTTGAAATATATATAATAAAATATATTGTATATATATATAATATTGTATATATATATACATATATATATATATATATATATATATATATATATATATATATATATATATATATATATATATATATATATATATATATATATATATATATATATATATATATATATATATATATATATATACATTTACATATACATAAGTATATATATATATATATATACATACATATATATATATATATATATATGGTAGTGGGTGGGACGTGGGGGTAGCTGAACTTGTCTGTAGAACAATGAGGGAGTGGGTGGAGCCGGTTAACCGTTGAAAGTGATTTCTATACAGCAAATTCTAAGGAGCGTGTAGAACATTGGGCTAGTATGGAAGCAGGCGACAATTCTAAGTTAGTCCAGAAATTGCCGTCGAAACGGCTTGACCTATGTCGTCGGAGTTAACCTTTTTCATATATATATATATGTAGATAAATCTACCAAAATATACGGTAGTGACCAATCCGTATGAAGAAATCATTGTAATCCAAATATCATGAAAAGAGAAGATGTATTCAAAAATATTCGATGAAAATCATTGAAAACAGAGTTAAGATAAATTAATAAAAACAATGAATATAAACGAAGAATAAGTTCCATATATTAAAAAAGTCATCATTTTACGATCGTTTCTACGATATATATGCGTGTTGGTATATATATCATATAGATATATGTAAAATTATTACAAACTATCAGAGGAAATATACATACCTTCACATATATATGCTCTCTTCAGAAATAATGAGTTTTGTCTATTGAAAAAAACCAACAAATATATAATATAATATGTCTGTTTGGGAACTGGTTTTGAATTGACCAATAGAAAAGTAGTAAGAGGTCAAGTTGATAGAATAGTAGTAGTAGAAATGTAATTTAGGGGTAGAGTGGTGCAGACTTATGTTTTGAATAGAAATAATTCTTTGAATGAAAAGAATACTTTGGGGGTGAAAAGAGATCAAGCCGGTGAAGGGTACAGCTCTCTTTTCCTAAAATTAATACCCAAAAGTACATATATAAATTAATTTACTTCCTGTTATGAATCTAGATTCCTTGTAGTTTATATAGGAATGGTATTTCTAACTAGTAACCTTATCCCAACATTTTATTTTCCTTCGTTTTTAACAACATTCTTTAATAACATCTAATTCTTATTTATCATATCTATATGAGGTAATATAAATTTATTCCTATAAGTATACCCAACAATTAATTTAATTTCTTCTTATAGATCTAGATTCCTTGTGTTTAAATAAGATTGGTATTTCTCAATTACCCTCAAATTTTCTTTCCTTCGTTTTTAACACTATTCTTTAATAACATCAAATTTTCGTGTACCCTTTAACGGCTTGACCTCTTTTCATCCCCAAAGTATTCTTTTCATTCAAAGTATTCATTCTATTCAAAACATAAGTCTGCACCCCGCTACCCCTAAATTAAATTTCTACTACTACTATTCTATCAACTTGACCTCTTACTACTTTTCTATTGGTCAATTCAAAACCTGTTCCCAAACAGACCTATTATATTTAATCTTTGTTGTTTTTTTTTCAGTAAACAAATCTCATCATTTCTGAAGACAGTATATATATGTGAAGGTATGTATATTTCCTCTGATAGTTTGTAATATTTTTACATAGATCTATATGATGTACATACCAACACACATATATATCCTAGAAACGATCGTAAACTGATGAATTTCTTAATATAAGGAACTTGTTCTTTGTTTATATTCATTGTTTTCATCAATTTATATATATATATTAATTGATATATATATTAATTTATATATATATATTAATTGATATATATATATAGTAATTTCTATATATATATATGTGAGATGTGAGAAAAACCACAGACCCTCCATTTCAACTCTACTTTTGAAAAGCAGAAGTACTGCAAAACGGGTAAAGGAACCAAATATATATATATAGATTTTTTTAAAAATAAGACTCCAGTTGCATTTTAGATTTCATCTTTTTTTCTTCATACTTCCACTCGTGTAGGACACCTCGGTTATTTTTCATTTTGTAAAAAAACCTTACTTTCTAATATATATATATATATATATATATATATATATATATATATATATATATATATATATATACATATGTATAATAGATAGGCTGTAGACGTTAACAAACTAGAGTACTCGACACTTTGGACGGTACAGTAGTGAATATTAAAAGTTTCAGGACCCCCACGGCTGAGCTGTAGCCGTTTCGACATCTGGTCATACAATCAAGGCAAACAGATTTTTTTAAATCTTTAAAATATACTATCTTTTGTTTTCCTCCCGGAGTGGTCATTGACATGGCGGGGGGCGGGTTAAACTGAGATTAAATGGCTGTTATAATCCTGTTAAATGGTGTGTATTTTATTACATTCTAGTCGGCGAGGGGCTAGACAGGAAAAATTCAAGAGAAATGGGTTTGTAGACTAATTGACCTGAAAGTGCGAAGCCAGTTAGTCCCGCACACAAGTTATTAAGTGATATTTAATCTTTACCAACTAATTCCAATCCGTAGATATGATATTGTGTTCAGATTCAATTCGAGTGAGAAAAAAGTTCCAACGGGAGAGAATATAATTTCTGGGTATATAAGATCCCCTACATTCCCTGCCATCACACCCATTGAAAATCACATCTAGCCCGATCTGGCATACTTTAGTTTAAACTCTACCATTTCGGTGTTCGCAACTAAGATGTATATTCAATGATATGTCAATAATAGAAAGGTCTGTATAAAGCTTTAAATTAATGATATTGATTATTACATATGGGAGAAGGTATTGCATATTTTATTAGGCTAGATTGCAGAGGAACCACATTCAACAGAGCTGGTGCATTGAAAAAGCATGATCGATGTAAACTCATTTGAGTAGAGGTATCCGTGTTAATCTACTGAGTTATCGTTTAATATAATATGCTTTACGACTTGCAAAGCCATCTTTGATTTATTTGCGACATTTTATAGGGGGACATACCACTAGGTAGCTTTACGACAATTCGATATTTCTGTAGAGTAGGAATATGTTATGACACTGAAGGTACAGACAATAATTGTTATGCAAATTCTACATTATTATATGTAGAACAGATGTAAGAATATGGATTGCGAGAATTCTTCCGTATTTACTATATACTCTGATTGTAGATTGTGAGGTGTGCTATCTACACTGTTTTGACTGTAATTTCAGACAAATAATGAATATATATTATTAAAAAAAATGCCACAAACAACGTAATAGAATCGGGCAACTCTAAAGATATACCACAAAAGAATATATAACTGCATCGCATGCGATTTATTATGTAATTTAAACTGTCGGAGAGTTCAATTTCATTCCCTTTCTGACGACCTATGTAATAGTAATGTAATAATAGTGTCAATAAACCATAACGTTTGTCTATATTACAAATGTATTTGGTTTTATTTTAAGATCGCACTCACATACACACACATCGATATAAATATATTGACTGTTTAATTTAATGTTTATTACTGTTTAATTTAATGCACATTATTTCATATTGCTTATAACCAGATTCCTGAACATTCTTACTGGTATTCGTTTTGGTTAAGATCCATTTGGTTTAGACTGTGACCTAATGCAATGTTTTTTTCTGTAACGTAGTAGTTTGTTGTAGGTAACACGTCATAATAATTCAATTATAATATAAAGAAAATTAAATATATTATGACAACACCTAATTGTGTGCACATTAGAAATAAATATTTGTTTGAAAAAAAATAAACGAGATAACTTAAAATCCCTATACATGATTTATCTCATGGGTCTCGTATATCTTAGTATAAAAAAAACCAGCAACATTCACATTCAATAATTTCTAGCATCAAGAAAATAATTTTCTAAGAAAATGGATTATAAATAATTATCCTTATCATTTCTCTGACTTCATAAAATATAAATGTTATTAAAATAATGTTATTGATATTGAATGAAACCATTTAAGGTGATAGCTGAAAAGAATTGGAACGACCTCATTGTAATAATTCTGAAATTGAAGTAATCCGTTGAGAGATGAAAATTAAAATATATTCGAATGGACATTTAATTTGGTTAGAAGAATTGAAAATATAAATACTTCAATCCGGAATAATTTTGCCTTATCTCCATCGTATTAGGTCTGATAAAACCTAAGTATATGTGGGTGTCAAACAAAACAATAATATAATACTAAGATGATGCAAAATTGTGTGCATTTGCCTTTTTCAATATTTTGTTGATACACTGAAAATCTAAAATAGGAATTGTATACATACGAATCCGATTATGAGTATAACATATGTTAAACGCAAACAATATATATGATATCTTTTATTACAAATTTTGCATAGCGCTTCTCAATTAATGATGAGACAAAACATTAATCACATTACACTACGATATATACATATCGTATCCTGTCATATTGATTGAACCCTCATCTGATCGATATCGAAAAAATTGTAAGATACTAATATAATTTTGACATACGATGCAACACTGACTTCGATCCTATTTCATTTCTCTCTCTCTAAATATATATATATATACATTTTTTTGGATCGATCGACTTTCGTCAAATCGGACCGAGGAAACAATGTTTCCGTTGGTCTTTCCAGTTGCTAGTACTATCTATTGGTTGCAACTCAAGGTAGAAGGATCAAAGTGAAATATAGTGTCTTGCTCAAGGACATAACGCATCGCCCGGTCCAGGAATCGAACTCACTACCTCAAGATTGTGAATCCAATTCTCTAACCAATCAGCCACACGCCTTCATATATCATGTCTTTAGAATCATCAGATAACATATATATTATTTCTTCTTCTAATTAGCATAATCAATCATATAAAAAATCAATTAGGTGTAAAATTAAACTTAGAAGAAATGCGTACATACCGTAATTATATCTCTACCATGGTTTCATCCCTATTTTTAGACATCCAAATAATAGGAATGTCCTGAGTTAGGATTCATCAGGAGACAAACTCAAAATCAGACATCTAGTTTTTCAATCCGATCCCGCCAAAAATAGATTAAAAAATGGCTAAGAATCGCTATGTGGCTGTGGTCAAGCCAGAAAGAATGTGATTGGTTGCTTACGGCGGGTAGGCCTGCTACTAGAAAGCGCAGCCATATATCGCCAAATTTAATCTCAACCTATCGGGAGATTATTAAATATAAAGGTTAACATATACATAAAGTTATAGATATGTATATGTATATGTTGCAACTGGTCACTTTTAAGCTCTATGAAGAATTAATAAATTAAAAAATCAGATTAATATATCATAAATCATGTCTTTAGAATCATCAGATAAAATGATTTTGTATATGGTTAATTATGCTAATTAGAAGAAGAAATAGTATATATTTTATCTGATGATTCTAAAGACATGATTTATGATATATTGCCCTGATTTTTTAATTCATTAATTCTTCATAGAGCTTAAAAGTGACCAGTTGCAACATATATATATCTATAACTTTATGTATATGTTAACCTTTATATTTAATAATCTCCCGATAGGTTGAGATTAAATTTGGCGATATTTGGCTGCACTTTCTAGCAGCAGGCCTACCCGCTGTAAGCAACCAATCACATTCTTTCTGGCTTGACCACAGCCACATAGCGATTCTTAGCCATCTTTGAATCTATTTTTGGCGGGATCGGATTGAAAAACTAGATGTCTGATTTTGAGTTTGTCTCCTGATGAATCCTAACTCAGGACATTCCTATTATTTGGATGTCTAAAAATAGGGATGAAACCATGGTAGAGATATAATTACGGTATGTACGCATTTCTTCTAAGTTTAATTGTACACCTAATTGTGTATGATTGATGATATATTTAGTCAGTTTCTACATGCTGTCGAAATGTTGGATAAATACTCGATTGGGGCCACCGCGAAGAGGCTACATTCGGTTATTTGTCGGAGTTTTCTCCATAAGAGCCTTTCTTCTTATAGCTTGATCTAATTGATTTTTTATATGGTTAATTATGCTAATTAGAAGAAGAAATAGTATATATTTTATCTGATGATTCTAAAGACATGATTTATGATATATTGCTCTGATTTTTTAATTTATTAATTCTTCATAGAGCTTAAAAGTGACCAGTTGCAACATATATATATATCTATAACTTTATGTATATGTTAACCTTTATATATATATATATCTATTTATATGTAGGAACAAATATGACCTCGACGTCAGAGCTCAAGCCGTTTCGACGGCTATTTCTGGAGTCGGAATAGCCCCCGAAACGGCTTGAGCTCTGCCGTCGGTGTCATACTGTTTCTTATTTCCCTCTCTACTACCCTATGTATTGAGTACTCTGGTGCGTTATGGTCCATCTGGTTCCTTACCACAATTCCTTTGTTATATATATATATATATATACATATAGTAATAATGATAAATTTGAAGGGCACAATTTGGTGAAAGCAGCGATACTTTGCTTAAACTTTAATCTGTTATTTTAATAAACATATATATAAAATCAAGGGAAAGCAAATAAAGAAAAAGTTTTAAAATTAATTTGAAAAAATTCACTGTACTTTACCGCGATTTTAGATTCCAAAACAAATAGATAACCCAAGTGGATTGCCATTGAGAACGAGATCTTCGTCATAAGACTTTTCTCTCTCGGAGAATATAAGATTCCGGAGTTCAAAATACAAACTGCCGCCATACAAAACTGCCCCAACAAAATAATGATGAAACAATTTTGTCTAGTACCTCTAAATGTTCGGTCGCCCACATGTCTTTGATTTTCGGCCCCATGTATTTTGTCTATTATATTCCATTGTTATATTACGAATACCTAATGATGTCACCGGATCATACTGAACCCGGTCATTGAAATAATCATAGTATAATAAAACTTTTAAGGAATTACACACGTCCAGACTCCTCTTATTTTATAATATATATATATATATATATATATATATATATATATATATAATTGATTACACGACAGTTAGTTCACCATACCGAGAACAATTGTTTCACCTTCACCGATCTTCAGCTTGGGATGTGTATGTTTATAGGAACAGGATGGACAGCCGTACGAACGCGCATGCGCAGATACTAGGTCACTTCACACAGGCAATACTAGACTGCGTGCGGGAGGTGTAAGGGAGATAACTGCGAAAGTCCGGAAAGTTTTTAGGTTGAAAATAAAATTAAACAAATTAAAAATAAAATTACAAAGAATCAGTACGGAGCATTGTAGTTATGAAATAGATGTTTGGTGACGTGTGGACAACGTGTGAAAAATTCACTACTCGGGTTTAGGCAATCACTATTGCGCAATCTATTTAGGATACGTATTCGTTCGTCGATACATAAGCCACACGTCGGATTTCCCCTTGCGTATGGCTTGGACTTAGTGATGGCTTTCCATTGAATGGAGTAGCCTATACTTGAGGCATTGGGGGACCATACGGGGCTCGCGAGTTTCGTGGATAAACGTCTGTCCGGGTATCAGAAGTTAGACTGGTGGTTCAGGAAACACTCTGTGAATCCGCCCTGCGCCATGCCCACATAAGTTTTGACTTCCTGTAGTTCGTTTGGTCGGTTGGAAGTGACCACAGCTTCATAGATTACAACTGGTGTGTTTCATTGTTGTTGAAGCGGGCAAGCTTCAGGCTAACGGCAAGAGTACCCTGGTGGGGTGTTGCTCCTAGGGCTGCTGGCGATGTGGGTTTTCATATACTTAGTGCAGGTGTATCATATTTTAACTTTGTGTCTGTTAAAATGGAGCGGTATTTATGACCTATGGGGAAGTGTCTATCTAAGAGGGTTAGACATTGTTTTCCTACATTGGTTTTAACGTTGAGTGAGAAGGGATGAGAAAACCAGATAGTTTGTCTATTGATGCGCTTAATTTTCTGTGGTTTAACTCCTTAACATCCAAAAAAGCGACGTTCTGACAGTTTGACATTTTCGATTTTTACCCGTCCATCTCAGAGACCCTGTTAAACAAAGCGCTGGACTTCGCTACCACTCATACCACCGTTGATGGTTTAGACAGGGAAATCATCGCTCACTGCCGTAAAACCCACCTCTCCAACGAGGGAGTAGCCTGGGCAAGAAGTCTACATCGTCAGACCTGTTCGACGTCTCCATGGGATCGTTTGACAGTGCTGACGCATGTGAATTGGTTGGCCTTTTTATATTGGACATATTACGTGTTAGATTCCCGGACTTCCACACTGGAATATACCGTGACGATGGACTGACTTTATCGAGCCATAAAAGTGGTCACGACCTCGACCGGTTTAAAAAAGAGTTAGCTTCTACCTTCAATGAGTTAGGCCTTAGAATGACAGTAGCCACCAACCTCTCTAGCGTAGATTTCTTAGACATTAATTTAGACCTTCGCACACACACTCTCAGACCCTTCCATAAGCTAAACGAGAAACTTAATTACATTCACAATGACTCATGCAACCCTCCCACTGTTTTTAGAAACTTCGTTAAGAATATCAGTACTAGAATCTCAAACCTCTCCTCTAATAAGGCTATCTTTGACAGAGCAGCACCCTACTATAACACGGCGTTGGCTAACAGCGGCTTCTCACAACATATCACCTACTCTCCCCGTAGCAACAACACCATTAAGAAAAGTAAGCGCATCAATAGACAAACTATCTGGTTCTCTCCTCCCTTCTCACTCAACGTTAAAACCAATGTAGGAAAATAATTGCTACCTCTCTTAGATATAAACTTCCCCATAGGTCATACATACCGTTCCATCTTTAACCGATACAAATTTAAACTAGGATACTACTGCGCTAAGAACATGAAGGCCCACATCACCAGCATCCCTTCGAGCAACACCCCACCTGGGTGCTCTTGCAGTAAGCCTGAAGCTTGCCCACTTCAACAGCAATGCAACACACCATCTGTAATATAAGAATCTGTGGTCAATTCCATCTGTGGGCACTTCCATCTGTGGGCATGGCGGAGGGCCTATTGAAGGAGCATTTCCTGTCTTACCTTCAGATACCCGGACAGATGTTCATCCACGAAAAATGCGAGCCACTCATGGTCCCTCGGGGATTCATGTATAGGCTACTCCATTCGATGGAAAGCCATCACTAAGTCCAAGCCATACGCAAGGGGAAATCCGACGTGTGGCTTATGTATCAACGAATAGCTATCCTAAAGAGATTACGCAATAGTGATTGCCTAAACACGAGACGTAAATTTTTCACACGTTGTCACCAAACATCTATTGAATAACTACATGTCCCAGGACTGATTCTTTGTAATTTTATTTTTAATTTTTCTAAATTTCATTTTCAACCTAAAAACTTTCCGGACTTTCGCAGATATCATCCTTACACCTCCCGTACGCAGTCTAGTATTTCCTGTGTGAAGTGACCTAGTATCTGCGCATGCGCGTTCGTACGGTTGTCCTTCCTGTTCCTATAAACATACACTTTCTCGAGCTGAAGATCGGCGAAGGTGAAACAATTGGTGACGGTATGGTGAACTAACTGTTGTGTAACTACTTCTACCTAACTCGTCCCTTGGACTGAGTGCTCTACAACTACGGATATTACTTTCCACCACTATATATATATATATATATAATTGGAAATTTAGGAAAATTGAATCTCTGGCGCTTTTCAAGCAAATTATATATATATATATATATAGGAAAAAGTATAACATCGACGGCGGAGCTCAACAGCCGTTTCGATGGCTACTCCTGGACTGAATTGTCGTAACGCTACCTTGTGGTGTGCCCCTCCTATATATATATATATATATATATATATATATATATATATATATATATATATATATATATTCCTTCCTTATATATCGAATACCTGATAAAATCACCGGATTCATATGGCACCCAGTCATTGAAATGTGCATAGTATAATAAATCTTTCATGGATTTACACCTGTCTAGCCTCCTGTTATTTTTATTGATAATTAACTCCGTATTCGCACCACCAACTCCACAAACAAAGACGGGTGAAATGCACTACTTGAGTACTCTCCACAATATTACACCAAGATTGACCATACGGAATTCTATCCAGTGGTAAACCAACAAACCTAATGATATACATATATATATATATGTGATGAAACAAAATCTAAAGGCAGATATATATATATATATATATATATATATCTGCCTTTGGATTTTTTTTTTTTTTTGCAAGATTCCTTACCTGAAAACGTGTGTTGAAACAGCTAATATAATACTTTGTTAAAAAAAAACAAAAATAAAAAATTAAAAAATGGTTGTTTATGTACTGCCAAAGCCATTTCGTCACACATTCTGGGACCTCCGCAGTTACTAATTTGTTGTTTTGTGTGTCCTTTGTATTCTGTCATACACAATCTTGATGTGTTTGTTGTGTGCTGACACACGATAAGGAGCACATATTGTGTTATCTGCAGTTATATTATATAAAAGTGCAGGTCGGTTAATGTCTTTTTAGTCTCGTCATTTAGGGTACTGGTAGATGAGCATATGGACTGCATTTGTTGTGTACGATATTTAAGCTGTCATTTTCAATATTGGCTTAGCAAAGTGTAGTAGTAAGCTGAGAGGAAGAAAGTGTAGTGACTCGATTTTAGGTTCCCATGATATGATGTTAGTTGGTGAAGCGTTTATTATATAATCCTGCAATGGCGTTCCCTAGGTTTGTGGTAGTAGAGCATGAGATTCGAACAATATTTTCTATTATAGACACTATGGTATCTCTGCGATAGCAGCTAGTATTTGTTTAATAATTCAAAGAAGGTATACGATAATTTAATCTTAATTAAGTTATTAAATTAAGTGTTATACCATAGGCATGATCTACAGTTGGAACGACTGTTTTTATGTTAGCTAGAGAAATTATTCGTGAGATGTCATTTATTTCATCGGCTGTGAAGCTCGAGGGTTTAAAACCTTGAAATATATATATAATATCCTCATAGCCACATTGATATACATTTCTTTTAAGCTGTCATTTTAATATGATTGCATATTCAATTATTCAGTATTCAAATATACGATTTCAAAATAAGTGGTTGCGTTATTCTCGGATTGTTTTCTGTCATTGTCTTATTAGACATAGCTGTTGCATATGGAATCGCTCCCGTAAGTTTTTGATTTTTACTTATTTAAAACGACTGTGATAGAATAATTCTTATTAAAAATGAAGTATAAGATTACAGTTTTGACGCTCAGCAAGCGTCAACCCATCACGTTACGGCATAGGGTCCCAATATTTAATACTTAATTTTGGATCAGAAATGTTATAGTCGAAAAAGAGAAATATGGCTAAGTGGACAGACAGGCAAATACTTTCACCACCAACATCACCACCGCCACCATCACCACTACCACGCCAAAAACTTTAGTCAAGATACCTCAACTTCTATTTCTACTTCAACTTCAACACTACCACTATAGTACTACGATCACATCACAACCACCACTGCCTCATTATCGCTACCACCACTATTCTCTCCCAATACCTCCTGATAAGTACTACTAGCACAGCACCGCCACCACCACTGCCTCATTATCGCTACCGCCGATATTCTCTCCCACTACCTCCTGCTAAGTACTACTAGCACAGAACCACCACCACCACCACTGCCTCATTATTGCTAACGCCGCTATTCTCTCCCACTACCTCCGGCTAAGACAGGTATCGTAGTATTCCCACTAAAAGAGGAAGGCAGCACAATGTATAAATAGACTGATTTGATGACCCGGTCAAAGAATAGAAAAAACAAAAATCAAAATCAAAACAGCACAGCAACGAAAAACGTAAAGAAAAGAAAAAAGAAAAGAAAAACAAACAGACAGAAGGACAGACAAGAAAAAAAACTACGTCAGACATTCAAACATTACATTACAATGAAACTTATGCTTATTCTTTTTTGGGGGATTTTACATGTTTCTTTGTTTATTTATATTCGTCTACAGCGTGATAGTGCCACACTAAAAACACCGGGGGTGATGAAATCACCGGTGGTTATGTAACCATACATTCACCAATCCTCGATAAGTGTTTTTAAATGTCGAACATAAACAGTTCGAATAACAGTGAAGTGGTGACTGGAATGTCCTGTGACAGACTGTCACCCAGAAGGTGTTCCCTGGCTCAGCAGCAGGGATCTGGCTGTCAACCAAATACTGCTGGTGTCGGAGGAAGAAGAAGAAGGAAAGGGACAAGAACCAACTGGACGAAAGAATTGAATAGAACTGTTACGCAATGTTACCTGAAGAGTAACCCCAAGAAAAAAGGGTATAGGAAACGGATGCATAACATCTGGAACGGAATTGGTCTATTTAAATTAGATGAACAAAAATTGGCCGGGCAGGGTCGGGTAATAAGAACGAATGGGTGGATAAGCGAGCTGGAACTAGCGGAACTGAGCAGAGAGATTAGGTTGGAAATGGAGAGTGGTGTATGCCAGGCAAACGAACCAGTGGGAAATGAAAGTGAAGAGGTTGAGAGAACGGAGGAACCATCCGAAGCAGACAATGATCTGAATGCTGAAATAAATAATACCTGGAACAAAGATACGGCCATTGAGGAGATGAATGCTGACGGGCTAGGACAAGATTTTGTTTGATATCCTAAACTTAGTGGTAGATGAAATGAACAATGATAGTGGGAAACCTATGAACCTAAGATTTGTAGACAGGAAAAAAGTTAAAAGAAACAACAGCTAATGTAAACAAAGTCATCCCATGCCTTGAGACGAGGAGCCTTCACCAATGCAACAATAGCCTCAAAGCAACAGCAAATGCGGTGAGGAAATTACTTGGCATAAAAGCGAGAGGAAACAACAAACACGAAAGATCAGAACCTTGGTGGAAGAAACGACTGAATGGTCAAATCAGAGAAATGAGAAATTACATTGGAAAGCTTGAGTCCCTACTGAATGGACACTAAAAAACATAGGCACTAAACATAGACTGGAAATAAAGTACAAAACTAGGAGGAAAACTCTAAATATTATCATAGAGGAACTGAAGCAACGGATTGTAGCAAAGAGTGCAACAAGTAGGCCATACAAGAACAGAGTCAGTCAGTATAGACAGAACCGCATGTTTGACAACAACCAGAAAGTGTTGTTTGGACATCTTGAAGAGAAAGAAAGAGGCAACGACTTGATCTCTGAGGCGGAACAAACTAAGATATTCTGGAGAGGAATATGGGAGCATGATGTTAAACATAATGACTAGGCAGTGTGGATTGAAACAGTACAAAAGGAGATTAGTGAACAGGCACACCTAAAAACTGATTTGAGTATCACAGTTGAAACTCTTAAGGGGCAGGCCAAAAAACTAACCAACTGGAAACCACCAGGCCCTGATGGTGTGCAAGGGTATTTAATTAAAAATATAACATTCCTCCACCCGAAACTGTCAACCATTTTCAATGACTGCTTGATGTCAGGTGAAGTACAATAGTGGTTGACAAAAGGTACCACAGTTCTGGTAATGAAAGACTGAATCAAGGGTAATGATATTACCAACTATAGACCTATCACATATCTGTCCGTAATGTGGAAACTGTTGAAAAGCATTGTGTCTGAGGAAATCTACCATCACCTCCACACAAACAACTTGTTACCGGACCAACAGAAAGGATGCCGAAGGAAGGCCCGTGATACAAAGGACCAGTTACTTATTAATAAGATGGTAATGAGGAATTGCAAGAGGAGACACACTGCTCTTGCCAGGGGATGGATAGACTACAAAAAGGCATTTGACATGTGCCTCATTCTTGGACCACCAAAAATCTAGAGATCTTCAAAGTGGCAAATAACATCAGACAGTTGTTGAGCAAAAGTATGAAGTCCTGGAAAACAGAGTTAACATCAGCTGGAGAATCCTTGGAAGGCGTGAAGATCAAGAGAGTTATCTTCCAGGGAGATAGTCTGGCCCCTCTGTTGTTTGTCATTGCCCTGATGCCCCTGACCATTATAGAGCGAAAAGAGAGAGCAGGATACAAGTTGGGAAAGGGAGAGCTTACCGTCAATCACATCCTCTTTTTGGACGTTCTTAAGCTCTTCGGGAAGAGTGAGAAGGAGATGGATGTGCTTGTTGACACTGTCCGTATTTTCAGCAATGATATATGTATGCAATTTGGTATCAGTCAGTGTGGATTCCTTGTGATGAAGAGGTTTTAATTAGCAGAAGAAACGTAATCCAGGTACCAACTGGTGAGATGATAAAGGAAATTGACACTGAAGAAGGATACATGCATTTGGGTGTTCTGAAGACTGATGACATCAAGAACAAAAACATGAAGGAATTGATAAGTTCTGAATACATTCGGAGAGTAAGGAGCGTAGTAAAGTCAAATATGTACAGTAGGAATGCCATAAGTGCAGTAAATTCCCGAGCTGTGTCTATACTGTGTCTATAGTGTGCGGGAATTCTGAGATGGAGTGTTGTTGAACAAAAAGAAATGGATAGGAAGACAAGGAATCTATTGACTATCTACAACATGTTCCACAAGAGGAGTGATGTCGATAGGTTATACTTAAGGAGATCTGAAGGTGGAAGAGGTCTTATCAGCATAGAGGACTGTGTTCAGATGGAGAAAAACAACCTACACAAATACGTGACTGATAGTAAGTGGTCAATGCTCAGAATTGTACTGAAGAAGAGGACAATAGACCAGGGGATGTCCAAGGAGGAAATAACAAGGAGAATGAGCAGCCTTCATGAAAAATCCCTTCATAGTAACTTATTTGAGAAAACTGAATTCAGAGATCCACAGACATGGAAATGGTTGAAAAGAGGAGACCTTAAAAAGGTTACAGAAGGAATGCTAATGGCTGCGCAAGAGCAGGCCCTCAATACGAAATGGTTGAAACACCATATTTACAAGGAGGAGGCTAGCCCACTGTGCAGGATCTGTGAAGAGAGAGAGAGAGGAGACTGGGGATCACATTGTATCCGAATGTTAACACCTAGCCCAGACTCACTATAAAGGCTGGAGACATGATGTGATGGGCAGGTAGATCCCCTGCCACCTATGCAAGATAAACAATTTACCACATTCTGAGAAGTGGTATGAGCATAAGCCAGAGGCGGTGATAGAAAACTATCAGATGAAGGTGCTGTGGGATTTTAGGATACAGACTGACAAGAAACTGGAACACAATAGACCTGACCTGGTGGTTTTGGACAAAGAAAAAAGATCGTGCCTGATTGTGGAAGTGGCCTGCCCATTCGACACAATAGTGCAAGAGAAGGAGAGGGAGAAAATTAACCGATACCAGGACTTAAAGTGGGAGGTATAAAGGATTTGGAACTGCAATGAATTCAAAGTGGTCCCGATTGTCATAGGCGCACTAGGTACAATCTCAAAAAGTTTCCAGGCATGGTTAAAGAAAATTGGTCCCGCGACGCTTTTTGGAACGCTTCAAAATGCATCCTTGCTAGGGACAGCAAGAACACTCCGATACGTCCTGAATATCTGAGGCTGCAGGTAGTGGCTTGATATTCATTTCAACAAACTTTCCAGTTAACTAGCATCAATGACTGAGACTCAAAGAACAATAATAATAATAATAATAATAATAATAATAATAATAATGATTTCATGTATTAGCCACAAGGTCCGACATGTATGGGACAATACAAAGACAGGGACAGTGGGTTTTACAAAAAGGTCGAGTAAAAGTGCACAGTGGCAAGTCTAATTCAACAATGAAAATATAAAAATATAAAATAAACTATGCATAAATATAACAAAATAAATACCCCGATAGGGTGTGGACAACCTTAGGGTGACTCGGGTACCCCACCAATCCTGAACCACCCTACGCTTATAGGGCACCCAGGGAGAGTACCCCTCTTCTCAAGTTAGGCAGCCTATAGGCGCATGGTCAGAGTAGGCCCATTCACAAGAGCCATTCTCGCCACATTCACCCACCTTTTAGCAAATGTACTGGGGGGCAGCACTTCTCCCTCCACCCTCATCTTCCTTTCCAGGTGAAACTTGAAGAAGTTGATGAGGGATTGGCCGAATAGAAAAGTGTCTGTCGTTAGTCCTTTCAACATGGTCCACCATATAATCTCTTTCGCAACTGCCACTAGACAGAGGAAAATATCCTGCTCTTCCTAACCTAATGAAGGCGGTGGATCGATCTTCACTATGGACTCGGCCGATAGCCGGATTCGTTCCATACGCGACAGTAGCTGTTCGACATAACTCCACAAGTCAGTAATGCACGGACATTGGACAAGTGCGTGCAGAACGCTTTCGTCGTTGTGTGCGCATCTTGAGCAGGTCCGTCTGACAGCACTTCCGTGCCTGTAGAATTCATCCCGAACCGGCAGTGCCCCTCGGTAGCACTGCCAACCGAGGGATTTCTGGAAATTGTCCATCGTCCCCGGCTCAAAAGTCCTCCGGTACAGACTGGTCAATTCGACTTCGTCGAGGCCCAAACCTTCTCCGAGTGCGTCATCGCACTTGCCCACCACTAATCCTCTATAGAACTCGAGAGTGGAAGTACCACTGATCGCATTGTCCGCTTGGTAGAGGGCAGTGAGTGCCTGGCCAAATTCCAGGTGCCAGTCACCCAGTCTCGGTCTCTTCTTGACCCACAACTGCAGCTCAGTCAAAGAAATGAGCTGCGGAAAGGCCCGTCTGATAAACGGCGACCACACCTGTTCACCGTTGAGGCAGAATATCTGGAGATGTCGCAGCCTCAACGCTTGTCTGCGCATCATTAGCCACAGCATGCCCAGCCCTCCGCGTAGAGGGTGCTGGCAGCAGATGGACCGCCTCACCAACGGAACTTTTCCCCTCCACAAGAATTTGAAGAGGAGCCATTCCAACTTGACGAGGCGCGGACGGGGCAAGGCACGACGATCAGGCGTTAGCAGATGACGGACACGATGTACGCATTCGCCACCTCCGCGCGACCTTTCAGTGATAGCTTCCTTCCAGCCCATTTTTGGGTGAGACTGGCTACTCTGCTCGTTACCTCGTCCCAATTATTTTCCACCTGGAGGTCTGGTCCGAACCAAACCCCTAGCAACTTTACCGGTCCGTCCGTCCAGCACCCCACGACACTGTTGGACGGCATGGGCTTGCCACTCCAAGTTACGAGCTGCAAGCCCACCGCCTTTTCCGGGTTAAATTTGGCTCCTGTCAACCTTTCATATTCCTTCAATAAGGTGCCGACCAGTTCGGTTTCTGAGCTGTTCGACACTATCACGGTGATGTCGTCCGCATAAGCCAACACCGCCTTTCCACGTCCCGGTTGGAGCGGGATGCCCTGCAACAGCTCCAGCTTCCGCAGTAAAGGCTCGAGTGTCAATACGTACAGAAGGGAAGAGAGAGGGCACACTTGCGGACCGATCGGAAGAGCCGAAATGTTTCCGAGAGGTTGCCATTAACCTTGACCACCGAGCGTGTGCCGCTGTGCATTGCAATGATCCAGCTTCTAAAGACAGGGCCGAAGCCAGCTGCTTTGAGGACAAACTCCAGATACCGATGGTCGACACAATCGAATGCTTTTGAATGATCTAAATTGATCAGTGACCGACCGAAACCAGGTTTACACCCTACCCTCTCTATGATGTATCGCATGAGGTGGAGATTGTCGTGTATGGACCTGGCTGGGATTGTGCAAGTTTGCGCCTCCCCAACTAAATCCTCGACGACAAGCGCCAATCTCTTTGCTAACACCTTGGCCAAAATCTTAAACTCTTTGTTGAGCAGAGTTATAGGCATGAAGTTGTCTAATGTATCCCTCTTGTTCTCGTCTTTCCTTATCAGAATCACCACTCCCCTGCTCACAGAACTGGGAATACTCCCATTATGCTGCCAGTTGCAGTAGAGTGCTTCGAGGAGTCGGGAGAACACGTCTGGCATATTTACGTAAAGCTCGTAGGGAAGGCCAACCAAACCAGGTGAATTGCGCCTCATGCAGCCGACATGGGCGTCCTGAATTTCGGCTGAAGTAATCGGCCTTTCGCAGCGCTCAGCGTCGACCGTCACTGCAACCTTCGTGTTTGGCATTGAAGAAATGGTCTAATGCCATTCTCGCCGCTAGCATGTCAGTTGCAATGCCACTACAAATAGCCTCGTCTAAATTATCTACCAGCTCCCCCTCCTTTCTATTTTTCTCTATCGCTAGTTCTTTGCTGAACTCTATCGAAGTTACTCTAATCTCTCTTTTGAGAGCCACCCACCATATGTTGTTGATGATCCCCCCGTCAACTTTTGCTTAACTAAATTGTTGACTCGGTCCCTGTAAGGCTTACGTGCCGGAAATGACATGTTCATCTTCCAGTAACCCGGTCCTAACCTACGCGTTTTATTTAGGTCGACCGTACAGATCACAAATTTGTGATCTTAATAGGCGACCGTTTTCAAAAGTGGACGGCCCACACTGTTTCTATCTATTTTCCTAATGAAGATCCTGTCTATATACGATCTAGTGACCCCATTCGTTTGGTCCATGTCCATACTGGCACATTGGAGAAATCTGGTCGATACCTCTCAGACAGTTGGAACTGTCTGAGTAGGTGCTTGAGGCTTTTTTACCCCCGCTCCTATCGGCTACTACCACACAATCCCAGCGTGCGTCTAAGATGCCATTCCAGTCCCCCGCTAACAGTAAAGGGTGAGACGTACCCAGAAAGGTCTCCAGGCGCCTAAAGAAGTCAGGTCGTCCGGTACCTGTAGGGGCGTGGACGGCCAGCAGTCTAAAGGCACCACCGTCGGTACTGCTCACATCCAAGACACCAACTTACCGTCCGGGTCCCGGGAGATCGACCTTACCTCGAGATCCAGTCCTTTTCTAAACAGCACTGCCACCTCACGCCCCATTCAAAACCTGCTAACAGAAGCGAAGATCTGATAGAAGTCGAAAATGGGGGCTAGTGCGCGCGTGTCGGAAATTCTGGTCTCGTTTACGACAATCACATCCATTTCCAGCGACCGGAGTTCGTTGAGCAGGCGACCCTGCTTCCAGGGTGACCCCAGGCCACGAATATTTAAACTTCCTACTCTTAATATGGCCATATTGGTAAGCTAAGAGAGAGAGAGAGGGAATGTTTACTTACCTCCCGGGTCTTGTGAAGGTCGGGTGGTTCGACCTCCATGGTTGGTGAGGTTTCTTTCGGGAACCCCTTTAAAAGTCTTGATGTGGTTTTCACATTCGGGGTTTCCGCGTCTTGAGGAAAGCTCTCTCGAATTTCTTTGAAGGAATCGAGTGACATTAGGACCAGAAGCAAATCTTTTGGCACGCAAAATGTGCTCATTTCAAAAATCTCCCCCTCTGTTTGAATGTCCTCGCTTCGCGCTAAGAGGGCCATCAGTTTATCGTTGGTCCTTCTGACAAGCACGTAGTTTTTAACATTGTGTTGGTGCGGTTTCATTTGTTTTCGTTTTGGTGACTGTGGTGGCGATGGTTTTGGTGGTGTTGTTTCGGGTATGTCTATGTTTGTTGTAGGTGTGGTGTTTGCAATTTCAGGTATTTGTGTGTTTATTTGTACTTGTGTTTGTTTAGGTTGTGTGCGTTTCGGTGATTGTGGAGGTGGTGTCGATGTTGTTGTTGGTGACGATGTTATTGGGGAAGTGTTTGCGTTAGTGGTGTCTGTATTTTTTGATGTGTATGTTTTTGTGTTTCGTTGGGATTTTTTTGTGAATTTTCTCTGTTTTTTGCACTTTGGGGTTTTCCTTCACCTTCGCTGCTAGAAGACAAAGGGTCTGTGTCTGTGAGTGTCTCTGTGTCTGTGTGTGCGTTTATAGTTTTGTCTATGTGTATAATTGGGGGTTAGGGGGAGTCGGAGAGCTTTCCTCGTGTTCTCCTTGGATTGGTTTTGGTGTTGGTGGTGATCCGGCTGCTTTTGATGTTGGTGTCCGTGTTTTTGTTGGTGGTGATGGTGCAGCTTTCCGTGCTGATACTGGCGTTGGCAAGAAAGGAGGTTTGCGACCTCCTGCATTTTTGCGCTGAGGGCCGAAGGCTTGAAGATGCGTTGCTTCCCCGCAGACGAAGCAGCGTGGCCTTCTTCCGTCAATGATTAGTTGGAATGTTGTCCCGTCCTGCGGGCGGGCAAAATCCGGGATGTTATTCATATCATCTGGTTTCATCTGGAGAAGAATCTCCAAATCCATTCCGGACCAGTCCTCTCTCTCTGTCCTTTTGATGTCCAGGATGGTAGTGTCTTTCCCCTCATCGATTACGCATCCCAGCAGCCACCATATGTTCATTCCTGGTGAGATGCTGAGAATGCGTATCTTTAGTGTCCTTTTACCCATGTAGGACGGATGCATGATAATGCATTCCGTTCTGCAGGGCTCACCGAGTGCTTAATAGCGAGGGCCTCGGTTTAGAACAGTACCGAGATGGTACCGAACTGTTTGCCTCTTGCTTTATACTCTATGTTACTTCCGATGTGCTCCAAAGCAGCCACTACCTCTGCTTGGCTCGCAAATTCCACTTTTCGTGTCTGCACCGAAATACATCGAAATAACACCGTCTTCCATTGCATGGCCGCTATTGCCTCGTCCGGGATGGTCAGGTTTGCCCAGGATTTCTCCCGTTTAATTAGCCTCCACCCTTTGGCCAACTGTTCTTCTTTATCGCTAATATCAATATCAATATTCAATAAGCGCTTTGTTTTTGCTGCTGCTGCAGAAATGTGGTGTTTCTGATGCTCTTATTGTTGGTGTTGTCATTCTTGCTGTTGTTATTGGTGTTGCCACCGCCATCCGTGTTTACATTGAAGCTGTCGGTGTTATTGTCGTTATTGCTCTGAGTTCTTGTTGTTGTGGTGGTGGTGGAGGTGGCGTGGTGGTGATGTCGTTTTCAGATGATACTGCTCCTACCACAGAAGGTTGTGATGGTAGCTTTTTAGTTTTGCCTTCACATTCACTAGAGTGGATGACAGGCATGACTGTAGCCGTCGTAGTCGTGGTGAAATCTCCAGTGGCTGCCTTTAAACTTTTGACCTGAACGTTGTTTACCGTTTCAAGGTCGAAAATTTCCATAATTTTATTTTGGTGGGGTAGCGATTTTTTTCGAAGTTTTTAAAAATAAATCTGAATATTCTGGCTTAAAGCCCGAATATTGAGAGGTGTCCCTCTCTTTAAATCAAGATGTGTATCTTAAGTTTCGTTAACGACAAGAAAATACAAAAAATGACACTTTAAAACAGATTAAAGTTACGAACCTTTTCACCCGCAGATTTGTACTGTCTTCACACATGTGCAGCCATAATAATAATAATAATAATAATAATAATAATAATAATAATAATAATAATGTTTTCTTTATTAACCACAAGGGTTCACATAAAGTAGACATTAAAGACAGTACAGGACAATACAGGACGGTACAAATGGGCATTTCTGCGTGTAAAAAAACAGAGGTTGAAATAAAATAACAAAGAAAAATTCCCCAATAGGGGGGAGACTTCCAAGGGACATTTGTGGAGAAAGCCCATTAAAAGACCACAGTGGCCCTGACCACCAGGGCAAGTGCCCTCTCCCAGTTTTCCACCTTTAATTTACAGACACATACTCAGAGAAGGCCCATTCATTCGGGCCATACTTGCTTCTCTCACCCATCTTTCAACAAAATGCTGGGAAGAGAGCACTTCCCTCTCTACCCTGATTTTCCTTTTCAAATGAAATTTGAAAAAGTTAATCAGGGCATCACCGAAGAGGTAAGTGCTCGTCTTCAGCCCTTTCAAACGTGTCCACCATACTATCTCTTTCGCCATGGCCACCAGACAGATAAAAACTGCCTGCCCTTCCAGGCTAAAGGAAGAGGGTGGGGCAATCCTCACGATGGACTCAGCTGATAGCCGGATCCGTCCTACACGTGACAGCAGGTGTTCGACATAAACCCACAAGTCAGCAATGCTCGGACACTGGACGAGTGCGTGCAGGACGGTTTCGTCGCCCTGCGCGCATCTCGGACATGCCCGGCTGACGGCACCTCCATGCCTGTAGAGTTTATCCCGAACAGGCAAAGCTCCTCGGTAGCACTGCCAGGCCAGGGATTTCTGGAAGTTGTCCATAGGCCCCGGCCCGAAAGTCCTTCCGAAGAGATTGGCTAGTTGATTTTCGTCGACGCCTAGAGTTTCTCCAAGTACGTCGTCGCTCTTCCCCTCCACTAATCCCCTATAGAACGCCAAGGTGGAGTTTCCACCGATCACATTGCCCGATTGGTCGAGGGCTGTGAGCGCCTGAAGACATTCCAGTCTCCAAGCGCTCCCTCTCGGTCTTCGCTTGACCCAGGACTGCAGCTCCGTCAAGGAGACGAGCTGGGGAAAAACGCGTCTTGCAAACGGCGACCACACCTGATCACCGTCGAGGAAGAGGTGGAGATGTCGTAGCCTGAGCGCGTGTCTGCGCATCATCAGCCACGGCATGCCCAGCCCTCCACGTAGCGGGTGTTGACAGCAGATGGACCGCCTGACCATCGGAGCGCGTCCCTTCCACAAGAAGCGAAAGAGCAAACGCTCCAGCGCAGTCAGGCGGGGCTTAGGACAGGGTACGACGGTCAGGCGGTAGTAGATGACGGATGCGATGTACGCATTCGCCACCTCCGCTCGACCTTTCAGGGATAGCTTCCTCTCGGCCCATTTCTGGGTGAGAGAAGCCACCCTGCTCGTCACCTCGTCCCAGTTTTTGTCCGTCTGGAGGTCTGGACCGAACCAGACCCCTAGCAATTTAACCGGTCCGTCCGTCCAGCGCCCGACGACGCTGTTGGACGGCATGGACCTGCCTCTCCAGGTGCCGAGCTGCAGGCCCACTGACTTTTCCTGGTTGATCATTGCTCCTGTCACCGCTTCGTATTCTCTTAGTGTAGTACCGATCGCCTCGATGTGTTTGGCGTTCGACACCACTACGGTGACATCGTCGGCATATGCTGACACGGATCTTCCGCATCCTAGTTCGCGCGGGACCCCCCCTCAACGTCTCCAGTTTGTGCAGTAATGGCTCGAGAGTCAATACGTACAATAGGGACGAGAGGGGACATCCTTGGCGGACCGAGCGCATGATGTTGAACGGTTCCGAAAGGTGACCGTTCACTCTCACTACAGAGCAGATGTCGCTGTGCATGGCAGCGATCCAGCCTCTGAAGACGGGCCCAAAGCCAGCCGCCCTCAGGACTGCCGTTAGGTAACGATGGTCGACCCTATCGAAGGCTTTCGACTGATCTAAATTGATCAAAGACCCACCCGTGCCAGGTTCCCTAGCTACTCTCTCTACGATGTATCGCATGAGGTGGAGGTTGTCGTGGATGGATCTGTCGGGAATGGCGCATGTCTGCGCCTCTCCCACCAGACCACCAACGACAAGCGCCAACCTCTTTGCTAGCACCTTGGCCAAAATCTTGAACTCTGTGTTTAGCAGAGTTATGGGCCTAAAATTATCTATGTTATCCCCCTTCTTCGGATCCTTTCTCAGCAGCGCCACCGCTCCTCGGCTCACAGAGCTGGGAATTCTCCCGTTCTGTTGCCAGTTGCAGTAGACGTCCGCCAAGAGGCCTCCGAACAAGTTTGGCATTTGTACGTAAAGTTCATAGGGGAGACCATCCAAACCAGGCGATTTACCCCTTGTGCAACTAGTCATTGCATCCCGTACTTCAGCGGTTGTTATCGGCTTTTCGCAACACTCCGCCTCAGTGGCCGAAAGCCGCGGCAGTCCGTCGAGGTAGACACTAAAGTCCATCCCTCGATCCGGCCCGCCACTGCCCCCGAACAGTTGAGCGAAGTGTCGCTGAAAAGCTTCACACATTTTCCCGGGATCGAGTAGCATGCGCCCGTCGTGGTCCACCAAAGACCGGATCGTGGCTTTGTTTCCACGACGCACCTCCGCCACTCGGGCCCATTGAACGGCGTTCGTCCCCTCGTGTCTGAGAGCACGCACCCTAGCTCTGACAACGCAGCCTTCGTGCTTTGCATTGAAGAATTGGTCAAGGGCCAATTTCGCCGCAAGTACGTCGGTCGCGATGCCTTTGCTAAGCGCCTCATCTAATTTTCTAACTAATTCTCCCTCTGCTCTATTTTTCTCTATTGCTAAAGTCTTACTAAACCTAATGGACTCTATTCTAATTGCTCTTTTCAGAGCAAACCACCACTTGTTGTTGACGATGGCCCCCGTCAACGCCCGCTTAACTAGTTCGCTAATCCGGTCTCTGTAGGCCTTGCGCGCTGGTAAGGACGCGTTTAGCTTCCAGTAGCTGCGTCCTCGTCTATGAAGCCTATCTAAGTCAAGCACACAGATCACGAATTTGTGGTCCGTGTAGCCGACTATCTTGAATTGTGGACAGCCTATGCTAGACCTATCTATTCCCCTACAAAATACTCTATCTAGATATGATCTGGATGACCCTATGCGATTTGTCCAAGTCCACATTGGTACATTCGGGAAATCCATTCGGTACCTGTCAGACAGTTCAAAACGTCTGAGCAGGTTGGTGAGACTCTTGCACCCTCCTTCCCTATCCACTAATCCCACACAATCCCAGCGTGCATCTAAGATCCCGTTCCAGTCGCCCACTAACACTAAAGAGCGGGACGTTCCAAGAAAGGTCTCCAGACGCCGGAAGAAATCAGGCCGCCCTGCTCCTGTCGGGGCATAGACGGCCACTAACCTGAAATCTTGCCCGTCTCCGCTGGTCACGTCCAGCACCACCAACTTACATTCTGGGTCCAGGAAGATGGCCCATATGGCAAGATCCAAACCTCTCCGAAAAAGCACAGCAACTCCTCCCCCCGATCCCGGACGGCTGGGAGATGCGTACACATCGTAGCCGCCGAAGATCGGTGCGAAAGCCTGTGCTTCGGAGATTCTGGTCTCGCTGATGGCCACTACATCCATGTTTAGTGACCTGAGGTCGTTGAGCAGGTGGCCCTGCTTCCATGACGACCCCAAGCCACGCGCATTTCTGCTGCCTCTTCTGAGTGAGGTCATGTTGAAAAGGAGTGGAAAAGATGGGAAAGACCACTTACCTTACTTCTCGTAGGGGAAGGACGGCTTTTCCATCCTTTTCACTGCTTGTGGCCTCCTCAGGAAGGATGTCCTTATAAATCCTCCTGGAGAGTGCTTGTCGGAAGTCTCCGATGTCTTTGGGGAATTTTTGTTTTAGTGTCATGTACGTTTTCTGTGTGATGCGAGTGATTTGTATGTGTGGAGGTGGTGTGAATTTTGGGGTTGTTGTGTAGTCTTTTTCTGTGATGCTGGTGTTGTGTTGGATGTAGTGTAATAATTGCTTGTTGTTCAAATTTAATGCTGTGTAGTGTATATCGTTTTGGTAGTTTTGTTTTGTTTGCGTTTGTTGTGGGTTTGTTTCTGTTTCGCATTTTGGTGACTTTTGTGGTGTAGGTGATGGTGGTGTTGGAGTTAATGATGGTGATGGTGTTGGTGTTTGGGTTGATGGGGTTGGTGATGCTGGTGTGGATGGTGGCATATCTGTCCTAACTTTTTTGTTTCTTAGTTTATTCGTTTCCCTCTGTGTTTTGTTTTTGGAGGGAGAAGGAAGAGAATTTTTTCTTTTTTGGTTTCTTTTTTTTTTTCCGGATATCGTTTCCCACTCCTCGTCGTCACAATCTGTCTCCAGTTGTGATAGGCCGGGGAGTGGAAAATCCTCCACAGCCGTTAGTTTTGGTTGTGGTGTGGTGGATGGTGTAGGCGCTGGTGCTAGTTCTGAAGCGTTGGGTGGTGGTGGTGTTGGTTTTGCTGGTGGTGGTAGTGGTGTTGGTTTTGCTACTGTTGCTGGGGTTGTTGCTGTTATAGTTGCTTCTGTTGTTGCTGCTACAGTTGTTGCTGCCATCTCTGCTACTGGTGGTGTTGATGGTTGTGTCACTGGGGTGGGTAGGAGAGGTGGCCTCAACCTTTTAGCCTGAGGGCAGAAAGCCCTTAGGTGGGTTCCTTCACCACAAACGACACACCTAAGTCTTCTGCCCTCGACAATTACCGTGAGGTGGCTGCCGTCAGTGAGGTCTATTACCTCTGGGATCTCCTCAATGCTTTTTTGGTCCGCTTGGATCAGGAGCTCCATCCCAGATCCGGACCAGTTTTCCTGCTTTTCTTTTGCTACTGCTATTATTTTCGTGTTGGCTTCGATGCCGGCGAGGACAGCCGCTATTAGCCAGGGAATTTCGATGGCCGGTGGAACGTGGGTCACCCTGATCTTTACGAGTCTCTGGCCACAATAGCTTGGGACGAGTGTGAGGTCGTCACTTTTTAATGGGGCCATGGAGTGTTCTCTAGCCTCCTCTGGTGTTTCAAAGAACACATCCACGGTTCCATACTTTTGCCCACGTCTGATGTGGGTTTTTCTTGCCCACACATGTCCCAAAGCTTTTTGGATTTGGGACTCGGATGCCCGTTCCACTCGGCGCGATTTTACATTTATTGTTCTATACGACACGGTGCACAGGCGCCGATGCTCCATTTTATTAGGTGGGGGGGGGGGAGGCTGACCCTGTACCCATCTTTCTTTACCATTTGTTTGGCATTTTCTAAATCTTCTTGAGTTACCGTGAACGCTTCGAATTGTTTTGCTACGATGGCGAAACTGAGGGTCGGTTTTATAATGTCATTGTTGTTGTTGTTGCTATCGTTAATATTAATTTTATTTTCAGTTGTGGTGGTGGTGACGTCAGTCGTCTTTGGTGGGGAAGAGTCCATTTTGCTTGATTTCATTTCGACGTCACGAGTTAATTTATTTTTTTCTTCTTTTGTTTCTGTTGTCGCGGTGGTGGTGGTGGTGGTGGTTGTCGCGGTGGTGGTGGTGGTGGAGGGTTTAACACCTGCAGTCATTGGTAATGGCGGGAAATGAATGTCTGCCTGAGACAAATTTAAAATATTGCTACTGCTTATATTTTTTTTGGTGTTGGCAAACGTAGTAACATTTACAATGGTGGTGTCGGTGTGAGGTGTTATTTTGTGAGGAAGGCTTTCAGCTGCTTCGTGCAGAGGGGAATTAGCCATTTTTTTTCAAAGAAATTTTTGGATAATAATAAAAGTTAAAATTTTGGGCACAAGGCCCCAATCTTTTTGGGTGTCCTTTTCGGAAAACAATGTATGTGTGCTTATAAACAGTTTACAATAAAATTTTCCATAAATGGCAATTTTTAAACAAACGGAAATAACAAACCTTTGCGGAGCTCACGATAATACGATTTCCTACGTAGGTCGCCAATAATAATAATAATAATAATAATAATAATAATAATAATAATAATAATAATTGTTTCTACTTTAGGCACAAGGCCAGCAATTACCCAGTGCATTACTGGTACTTTATTTTATCGACCCCGTAAGGATGAAAGGCAAAGTCAACCTCGGCGGGATTTGAACTCAGATCGTAAAGAGATGTAACTATGCTGGAAAGCATGGCGTCCGACCCTCTACCGATACTGCCAATCCACGGGGAATTGCAGGAGGAGACACACTGATCTTGCCATGGGATGGATAGACTACAGAAAGGCATTTGACATGGTGCCTCATTCCTGGATCACCAAAAGCCTGGAGATCTTCAGGGTGGCAGATAACATCAGACAGTTGCTGGGCAGGAGTATGGGGTCCTGGGAGACAGAGTTGACATCAACTGGAGTATCCTTGGGAAGCGTGAAGATCAAGAGAGGTATCTTCCAGGGAGATAGCCTATCCCCTCTGTTGTTTGTCCTTGCCCTGATGCCCTTGACCATTATGCTGCGAAAAGTGAGAGCAGGATACAAGTTGGGAAGGGGAGAGCTTACCATCAATCACCTCCTCTTCATGGACGATCTTAAGCTCTTCGGGAAAAGTGAGAAGGAGTTGGATGTGCTTGTTGACACTGTCCGTATTTTCAGCAGTGATATATGTATGCAGTTTGGTATTGGTAAATGTGGAGTCATTGTGATGAGGAGGGGTAGGTTGAGCAGAAGTAACGGGATCCAGATACCAACAGGTGAGATGATAAAGGAAATTGACTCTGAGGAAGGATTCAAGTATTTGGGCGTTCTGGAGGCTGATGGCATAAAGAACAAAAAAATGAAGGAATTGTTAAGAACTGAATACATTCGGAGAGTAAGGAGCGTATTGAAGTCACATCTGAACAGCAGAAATGCCATAAGCGCAGTAAATTCCCGAGCTGTGTCTATTATTAGGTACAGTGCGGGAATTCTGAGATGGAATGTTGCTGAACAAAAAGAAATGGATAGGAAGACTAGGAAGCTATTGACTATCTACAACATGTTCCACAAGAGGAGTGATGTCGATAGACTCTACCTAAGGAGATCTGAGGGTGGAAGAGGTCTTATCAGCATAGAGGACTGTGTTCAGATGGAGAAAAACAACCTATACAAATACGTGACCTATAGTAAGGAGCCAATGCTCAGAGCTGTACTGAAGGAGGGGACAGTAGGCCAGGGGATACCCAAGGAGGAAATAACATCAAGGAGGAAGAACAGCCTTAAGGGAAAATCCCTTCATAGTACCTTCTTTGAGAAAACTGAATTTAGAGATCCACAGACATGGAACTGGTTGAGAAGAGGAGACCTCAAAAAGGCTACAGAAGGAATGCTAATGGCTGCGCAGGAGCAGGCCCTCAAAACGAAGTGGTTGAAGCACCATATCTACAAGGAGGAGGCTAGCCCACTGTGCAGGATCTGTGGAGAGAGAGAGGAGACTGTAGCTCACATTGTGTCCGAGTGTAAACACCTAGCCCAGAGCCACTATAAGGGCTGGAGACACGATGTGATGGGCAGGGTGATCCACTGGCACCTGTGCAAAGTAAACAATCTACCACATTCTGAGAAATGGTATGAGCATAGGCCAGAGGCGGTGATGGAGAACAGTCAGGTGAAGGTGCTGTGGGATTTTAGGATACAGACGGACAAAAAACTGGAACACAATAGACCTGACCTGGTGGTTGTGGACAAAGAAAAAAGATCGTGCCTGATTGTGGATGTGGCCTGCCCGTTCGACACGAGAGTGCAAGAGAAGGAGAGGGAGAAAATTAACCGATACCAGGACCTAAAGTGGGAGGTGAAAAGGATTTGGAACTGCCATGAAGTCAAAGTGATCCCAATTGTCATAGGCGCACTGGGGACTATCTCCAAAGGTTTCCAGGGATGGTTAAAGAAAATCGGCCCCTTCACGCTTTTTGGAACGCTTCAAAAGGCATGCTTGCTTGGAACGGCAAGAACCCTCCGATACGTCCTGAATATCTGAGGCTGCAGGTAGTGGCTTGATATTCAATCCAACGGACTTTCCAGTTAACCAACATCAATGACTGAGATTCAAGGAATAACAATAACAATAATAACTGATATAGAAATTTACTGTTACTAACTGATATAGAAATTGATCAGATCAAGCTATTAGAACAAAGTCAGCGAAGGGAAAATGAAACATGTTTCAGTGAAAACGCGGTAAATTGTAACAGTTCGAATCCCAGGTTTGGGGCAGAATCCCTGGCAACAGAACAAATTAAAGAAAGGATCGAAAAAGTGGAGGGAGTGCATGCTTAAGATGAAACTCCAAATGAAAATAATGAGATCGTAAATGATAAAGAAATGAATGAGAATGAACTTGCCAACTTGAAGGATGAAATTATGATCGAATGGATGAAAATGAAAGAATCTGACATGGGGCAACGAGACACCCTCCCTAAGATCCAGAACTCCAAACAGGACCAAAAGATAATACACAAGAATAACATAATTCTCAAAAACATTATCATCACAAACAAACTAAACATTACTGATTTAAATCATCTCTATTATGCATCGGCTAAAGTCACCACTCACTTATGTGGAGTGAAGATGAAAAAACAAAGGAATTCCCACAAGAAAACTACTTGGCAAGAGAACCTCAATCGCCAAATAAACCTTCTCCGATCTGACATAGAAATTTTAACAAACTATAAAGTAGGTGAACATAGTTAAACAAACTAAACTTAGAAAATTGAAAAAAAAGTACAGTATAAAATCAACAAGTGACATAGACATGCTGATAGAAATAATCAAGCAAAAAGTTTCGGCCAAAGCTGCTCGTATAAGGCACTTTGAAAAACGATCTAGATTCATTAAGGACAATAATATGTTCAAAAACAACCAAAGAAACTTCTACAGAAAAATTGGTAAGTCAACAATAACTGCTAAATCAATACCACCCAAGGAGGAAGTGCAAGAATTCTGGGAAAAGATCTGGGCCGAAGAAAAATTTCATAACATACATGCCCCATGGATAGACAGACAAATGAAAGATACAGCTCACCTCCAGGAACAAATATGGGAAAATATAACAGTTGAACAGTTGCGCTTGGCTCTAAGAAAAACCAGCAAATGGAAATCCCCAGGAAATGACAAAATACAAAACTTTTGGATAAATGCCTGCACAGAGTCTCATGAGCTGTTAGCCCAACTTTACAATGAAAAAGTTAAGGAGCCAGAAAAGATACCATCATGGCTAGTTAACGGCATTACATTCCTGCTTCCGAAGAATGATGAGACAAACAATCCCAAAAATTACAGACCGATAACTTGCTTGACCACAATGTATAACATTTTAACATCAGTCCTAACTGAATACACATATGACCACCTGATAACAAATGACATATTTCCAAATGAGCAGAAAGGGTGTAAGCGAGGCTCATATGGCTGTAAGGATCAGCTTCTGGTTAACAAAATGATACTGGAAGATTGTCATAATAGACACAAAAATCTATCGATTGCTTGGATAGATTATAAAAAAGCATTCGATAGTTTGCCACACAGTTGGATTGAAAAATGTTTAGAGATTTTCAAAATATCCCCCGTTGTCAGGAGGTTTTTGTCATTCAGTATGAAGGCATGGAAAACGACACTCCTTTTGAATAGTGAAACAAAATCACTGGAAGCTGGAGAAGTTAATATTAATTGTGGAATTTTTCAGGGTGACTCTTTATCACCGCTTTTATTCTGCATCGCACTTATACCATTAAGTTAAATGCTCAATGAATCAAAACATGGATATAGAGTCTATGAACAAAAACCATTAATCACCTGTTTTACATGGATGACCTGAAACTATTTGCAAAAAATGATGAACAATTGCAAGGGCTATTATCCACTGTGGAGCTGTTCAGTGATGACATTAAAATGGAGTTTGGACTAGATAAATGCGTCAAAGCAACGTTCACCAGAGGAAAGCTGCTGAAGAGTTCAGACATTAATCTTGATCGGGGGAACGTGATAAGAGAACTTGACAAAGAAAAAACTTACAAATATCTAGGTGTTTGTGAAGGAGACAGAATCAAGCACTCGACAATGAGGGAAAGGATAAGGAAGGAATGTTACCGCAGAGTAAGAGCAATCTTAAGAACGGAATTGAATGCAAGGAATAGGTTCGATGCCATAAACACGCTTGCCATACCAGTAGTAACCTACAATTGCAATGTCATCAACTGGTCAAGCACAGAGATCCGTAGGCTCGATACAAAAATTCGAAAATTCTTAACCATGCACAGATACATATAGAATATATCTCCCCAGGAAAGAGGAGGGCGTGGGTTAATCCAGTTAGACATTGCGTTGAAAACTGCAACTATTGGATAATCTACATATCTAAGGGAATCACATGATTGGATGATCAAACTCGTTTTGAAACACGAAAGCATCAACAGATCATATTCCATTACAAAAGATGCACAAAGATACAGTAATGGACTACAAATTTCAGAAGTCCCATTTACTGCAGGCATTCGATAGTTTGCCACACAGTTGGATTGAAAAATGTTTAGAATAATATCTCCCGTTGTCCGGAGGTTCTTGACATTCAGTATGAAGACATGGAAAACAACACTCTTTTTGAATGGTGAAAAGGAATTACTGGAAACCGAAGAAGTTAATATTAATTGTGGAATTTTTCAGGGTGACTCATTATCAACGCGTTTATTCTGCATCGCATTTAAACCATTAAGCAAAATGCTCAATGAAACAAAACATGGATATAAAGTCTATGACAAAACCATTAATCACTTGTCCTACATGGATGACCTGAAACTATTTGCAAACAATGATGAACAGTTGCAAGGGCTATTATCCACTGTGGAGCAGTTCAGTCATGACATTAAAATGGAGTTTGGACTAGACAAATGCGCCAAAGCAACGTCCACCAGAGGAAAGCTGCTGAAAAGTACAGACATTAATGTTGATCGGGGGGAATGTGATAAGAGAACTTGATCAAGAGCAAACTTACAAATATCTAGGTGTTTGTGAAGGAGACGGAATCAAGCACTCGACAATGAGGGAAAGGATAAGTAAGGAATGTTACCGCAGAGTAAGAGCAATCTTAAGAACGGAATTGTTTGCAAGGAATAAAATCGATGCCATAAACACGCTTGCCATACCAGTAGTAACCTACAGTTACAATGTCATCAACTGGTCAAGCACAGAGATCCGTAGGCTCGATACAAATACTAGAAAATTTTAAAACATGCACAGAATGCATCACCCTAAGGCAGATACAGATAGAATATATCTCTCTAGGAAAGAAGGAATACGTGGGTTAATCCAGTTAGACATTGCGTTGAAAACTGCAACAATTGGATTATATACATATCAAAGGGAATCTCATGATTGGATGATCAAACTCGTTTTGAAACACGAAAGCATAAAATAATCATACTCCATTACAAAAGATGCACAAAGATACAGTAATGGACTACACATTTCAGAAGTCCCATTTACTTCTGAAATGGAAAACGCAGAAAAAGCAAAGCAGGTAAAAGTAGCTGCAAAGAATGAACTGCTACAGAAACTGGCTAAGAAATGGCATGGAACGCCGCTGTATGGAAAATAACCAGAAAGAGCTAACAATCCTGATGTTGACAAAACTTTAACCCATCAGTTGTTGGCATCCTCTGGACTGAAATCGGAGACTGAAGGACTGATTATATCAGCACAATATCAGTGTCTGCCAACAAAAAATGACCAAGCCAACATAATAAGAAATTGATTCAACCCATTGTGCCGTGTATGTAGAAATCAACCAGAGACCATTGATCATATAATTTCAATGTGCGGTCCTATACATCCAACCGAATACCTAAACAGGCATGACAGAGATGCATAATACATACATTGGATAATGTGTTAGCATTTTGACCTGCCCATCAAAAGTATTGGTGGGAGCATCAACCACCTCCCACACTTGAAAAAGATCACATCGTAATCTTGTGGAACTTTAGCATCCAATCAGACCGAACAATAGAAGCAAATAGACCTGATATAATACTGAAAGTATGCCTGCTAAATGATATGTCCGTTCCAATAGAAAAGAATGTATCAATAAAAATATTTGAAAAATTTAGCAAGTATAAGTACCTGGAGATAGAAATTGGAAAAATGTGGAAATTGAGAACTAAAACAATACCAGTGGTTGTAGGTGCTCTAGGAATGATACATAAGGGGTCTAATGATTACTTACCGCAAATCCAGGAAACCCGCGTATAGTAGAAATACAAAAGATATACTTATGGGAACTGCTCACATACTAAGGAAGATTCTGTCAATATAAATACATCACAAGTCTAAACACCTAAAGATGCATGTGTGTGTATGTATGTTCTTTCTTGAACATGGCGGACCTTGGTGTCTCTTGAGGTCACTGGTTGTGACTTGGTGATAACTCGTATGAATATAAAGCACGATAAATGCAACTATGCTACTAATATTAATAATAATTGTTTCTACTTCTGGCACAAGGCCAGCAATTACCTAGTGCATACTGGTACTTTATTGTATCGAGGCAAAGTCAACCTCGGCAGGATTTGAACTCAGATCGTAAAGGGACGTAACTATGCTGGAAAGCATGGCGTCCGACCCTCTACCGATACTGCCAATCCACTAGATTATTATAATAGATATAATTTGAGTTATGGAATAGATGGGATGAATTAAGTTGGTGTTAAATTATCGAATTTGCTCGCCGTTTTTTGTCTACGGAAAATTGTTCGTTCAATTTTGCTTATAATTAGCATTTTGTTGTATTTTAAAATATGGAATAGTTCCGTATTACTAAGTCCTCCGTGAGTCATGCCAATTCTATAGGTCATTGCCGTTGACAACTTCTTCCAGCTGATTCTGTATTCCTGAGACAGATGTTGGAGATTCCACGCGTGGTAGGATGGGTGTCTGGAGCGATGACCGGTGGTGTTAAATTCTGGTGTGGTACTGAGGAAGTGGAGAGATGTGGAGTGCGCGCACAGCAGGAAGAGGTCAGAGGGTCAAGGCAGGTTGAAGAGATAGCAGTAGGCATTAGAGGAGGATGACAGGTAAAGATACGGTCTGTATGTGGTGTGGACTGTGTGTCTGTGTGTGCGGGGTTACAGTGGACAGGGCAAGGGATGGGTAGATATGAAAGGTGGGGGGAGAAGGTAGTAGTGTGGGGGGTTGGTGTGTATATTAGTGGAAGTGTTAATGCGATATGTGTATGAGGGGTTGTTGGTGGAGCGGGGATAGAAAGGGTAACAAAAGGTGTTGGGGATGGAGAAAGGAATGTAGTGTACTGGTTTGTGTGTGCTTGTTTGGATATGGGTGTGTGTGTGTGTGTGTGGTAGAGAGGGCGTTAGTATGGTGGGGAAGTGGTTGAATGTGGGTGTGTGAGTGGGGGTTAGTGGTGGAAGTGTGTGTGTGGAGTGGGTGGTCTATCGGTGTGTACCTATCTATGGGTGAGGGGTGGGTGTGTTAGTATTATTAGTTGTGGGGCAGCCAATACTCATTCTAAATTATATTGGTGTTAGGAAGGGCATCCCGCTATAGAGACCAAGTTAAAATCAATCCTCTATGAGCAAGGGATGGTCACCTTACCTAGCAGTTCCCACAACAGAACAACTCGTCTAACCCATGCTGCCGTGGAAGATGGGTGTAAAACGGTGATGATAGAGTGTCTCAAATAATTCGGAAAATGTAGCACAATAGAGTTTTACAATTGTTAAAATAACTGCCTAAGCTGATGGAAACGTGTCTATTGCTACAGGAATTCAAAATTAATATATTTTACACATTAATTGCGCATTAATTCTGAATATGTCTTGAAGTAACAATATTATTATTTCAACACGTTCTTGAGTTTGTTTACAAGCAGGTATAAGAACTAACGTTCCACTATAAAAGCTAGTGTTCATTTGAAGGAAGAATGTATATGCTTCCTTACCTTTAGTAACACTTTGTGTTGTAGGCTGTTTTCGAGTTGGTTATACCTTCAGTAAATATGTTACCATGTATGTTTATACATGTATGTTTATACATGTATGTTTATACATATGTAGAAAAAATATTTAAAAACTTTATTGAAGAATTACATAATTTCTCTTGGTTTTGAATAAGTCTTTATAAAACTTTGATTATTAAAAGATCATTTATTTAGAGTGATAAAATCTGATCAGCGAACCAGGCTGTAATAAATATTGGCACAACATTATTTATGACAGGATATTAAACTAAAATATTTCGCTATAACTTTGTTGACCTTTGCCTTAGGTGTCCAGTTCAACTAAAGAAATATTGTCTGCACTGAACTCAGCGCTTTATAAAACCTTTAGCTAATGACCTATCTCGCCTCTTTTCAAACAAATACGTGTCATCAGACATTATGTGAGAATCCATTTAGCAGGTCAACTATAACAAATTACATTTCTAAGAAAGCTCGTTGGTCGGTTTTAAGTCTGAGAAGGTGTAATACAATATTGCTATTTTCTATGGTCTTTACTATGAAGTGTATTACATTCTATGGATCAAAATATGATATACTGTGTCCATAAATAAACACTATTAAGCTAATTTGGTGTTTGGTTTAAATATCCCTACTTAAAATATATATAAAGGAATACATCAATTTCAAAATTTGTATTTTATGCATGCACAATATATATTTAGTTAACTAGGCAGACATATGATTATCTTTAGAACTTTCCATTCATTCTTTTTTATTAGATCTGTATACCAAATAATTGTTTCTACTTTAGGCACAAGGCCAGTAATTACCCAGTGCATTACTGGTACTTTTATTTTATCGACCCCGTAAGGATGAAAGGCAGAGTCAACCTCGGCGGGATTTGAACTCAGATCGTAAAGGGACGTAACTATGCTGGAAAGCATGGCGTCCGACCCTCTACCGATACTGCCAATCCACCGCCCTTTGTATACCAAATAATATTTATCTGTATACCAAATAATATTTACAAGCTAGATCCTTGCTCCAGCCTGGTAACATTTTATTTACTCCTTAATTTCGCGGAGAAAATGTCAAACATCCATCCAAAATATTGTTCTTCCTTTTCGCCCAGCATTTAATGCACATGCATATCAAAGTATATATTTGTTTTCTAATATGATAGTTAACATTTAAAAACCATTGATTGTATGGCTTATGGAGAAGCAGGTACAGAATTTGAGGTACTTATAAGAATTCGAGCATTAAAGTTGTTGATAGATGAAACACCGCTTTATTGTAAAATATTTTGTAATATAAAAGCTTGTAATTCCTTCGTCAACGTGTTTGATTATATAATAAAGATGGTGTAGATGCACATAGGTATTTCTGCACATAACACGATATTAATAGAATTTACCATATCTCATTTTATGGAATATGTATGTTCGGCACGTTATTCGTATTATATCAGATAATTGTTTCTACTTTAGGCACAAGGTCAGCAATTACTCACTGCATTACTGGTACTTTATTTTATCGACCCCGTAAGGATGAAAGGCAGAGTCAACCTCGGCGGGATTTGAACTCAGATCGTAAAGGGACGTAACTATGCTGGAAAGCATGGCGTCCGACCCTCTACCGATACAGCCAATACACCGCCCACCGTATTATATCAGATAATGATTTGTGTTTGTATAACATATCCATATATGATACATTGATGGTGTATTCTACGCTGGTGTATTCTACCTGGGGTCAATATAAACCAATGCCCCTTTTATGTAGTGAGATGGATGTGTTTGTTCGTTCAACGACGTAGTTTATTTTTCATTTCTTTATGCGTGAGCAAATTTGCTAACTATTTCTATTGTATAGCTTGTCATTCTTTCATCTTTTAGCTGTTTCTGCCACTCGGGCCCATTGAATAGTTTACTGACCATCTCATGTATCCGCGTTCTGACAAATTAACCGTCGTGTTTCACAGATATGACCTGCTCTAGGGCTGTACTCGCAGCGGGCGATTGCAATGCACCACCTAATCGCCTACTCTATTTTGATTGCGGTACTCTAACTAAAAGCCATTTATCGGGCAATATTCGCACTGTTGATAGGGCACTAACCCCTCTTGATTATGATTACGATTGCAGATTTCAACTGTCGCTTAAATTATGTAGTAATCTTGTCTCCTTGTTTTTTACATACTACGAAAGACACGACTTTCCGGTATACATAGGTGACCATTAATAGTTGTGGAGAGGGTGGTGGATTGGCAGTATCGGTAGAGGGTCGGACGCCATGCTTTCCAGCATAGTTAGATCCCTTTACGATCTGAGTTCAAATCCCGCCGAGGTTGACTTTGCCTTTCATCCTTACGGGGTCGATAAAATAAAGTACCAGTAATGCACTGGGTAATTGCTGGCCTTGTGCCTAAAGTAGAAACAATTAATATTTGTGGAGAGGATGCGTTATGCCTATTGGCTAATCTTATTAAAAACCGATAACAATACAATATTGATGAATGTATAAAATTGCTGGCATACTGGGTGAATCTAGATGGTAAATATAAGAGAGCTGAAATTGTCTGATCAGTTTCTTGGAGGTTTTCCTCCTCATACCCGTTCTGTCGCCTATTCTCCCACAGTCCCAACTTGCAAGTACGATACCAACCCACTCTCCCGTTAACAGTAACGGGTGAGACGTTCAATTAGAGGCCTGACAAAATTCGGCTGTTGTGTTCCAGTCGGAGAATAGACGGCACCGGTTTAAAAGGGACACTTTCACTATTATTCCCATCCAGGATCTGTAACTTACATGGAGGTCTACGCATTGTCTAAAAAGCACTGCCACCAGTCTCCCATTGATGGCCGACTAAGTTGTACAGAGAATTCACACTCGTCAATAATGGCTGCTAGTGCTTGTCTGTCGGAAATGGTAGACTCGATAAAGGGTTTCGCATATATAGCTAGGGACCTGAGGTTCGTGAGTAAATGGCATTGCATCCAGAAGAGAACCAGAAAATGGAAATGTATGTCACTTACTCTTAAATTGTCAATGCTGGCCAGAAAGTGTAGAGGATAAAAGGTGCTCATTACACCCTTGTGCTGTTTGCGATCGGATAGTACGACCTCCATATGTGGTTGTGGATTCATTGAGAAGTTATTTAATATGACACAGGTGCCTTTTACTGGTTCCCATGTCAAGAGTAAACTCCCCCTATTATATGCATCCAGATATATGCGCACAATCATTAGAGTGTGTTACAATTTAAACATACTGGTGCCACTCATCACACCATCTTTCCCAATATCGACACATTCAATAAGCCCCTGATGTTCTTCGTTAACTCTCCTCACTTGTAGTGCCTTTTGTGTCTGTGTGGCTGTTTATTTCTGTGTCGTGTTGCTTTTTTTTTCATGGGTGGTTGTGGTTGTGTGAGTGTTGATAATGTTGGTTGCGGTAGCGGTGGTAGAGTTGTCCACTGCTGTCTGAGTGAATTTCGAGGTGTATGGATGTCTGTAATATAGTTGTTGTTATCGTCATTGCCGGTGGTCGCGTTCATGGAAGGTCAAATGCTTTTCGTGTTTTCTCTTTCTTTTTTCTTTCTTTTTAGTGTTTTCTCTTTCTGTTTTCTTTCTTTTTAGTGTTCCCTCAATATATTTAAGGGATGGTGAAATATGTGTCTCTGAAGGATATGTCTGTAATATGGATGAGAGTGTTCATGTGAGTGTGTGAGAGAGTTAATATGTGGGAGTTTCTGTTGAGAGTAGATGGAGTGAGAAGGGTTGAGGGAAGATGGTACATCGTTGGGTGGCCAACCATGTGATTTTGACATATATTGTATTGTTTGTGTTTGAGGATCCACTGCTGCTGTTGCTGTTATTATTGGTTTCGATGTTTTACTATGATTGTATTGACCGTCCAGCTGTTGGTTTTCCTGCGACTGTTACTTGATTTGGTGCTATTGTTAAAGCGTTTCGCTGATTTTGGTGTCGTTACTGTGACTGTTGGAAACCTGGTGTAAGCAGCAAGCAAGCCTTGCTATGTCTGTATTTTATTCACATTTCGGAATTATCTTACTTTGTTTACATAGGCTTCAGTGAGACATAATATGATAGTTATTATTTCTGATGTCATGTTTCAGTTTGCATATTTTCTAATTTCACCAACTTAAGTACACTCGCCTGAATTCTACAATCAAGATGGAAGAAACAGTAGTTTTTGAATATGTTAAATAGATTTACTCTATTTATTTCCAAATATTTTGTATGTCTACAAATATTATATGACATATTTCTTATAGTATGACATTAATTCGTAAGAGAGAGAGAGAGAGAGAGAGAGAGAGTGTGAGAGAGAGAGAGAGAGAGAGAGAGGGGGAGCGAGAGAGAGAGATACGTATATATATATAGAGAGAGAGAAAGAGAGTGAAAGAGAGAGAGAGCGGTAGAGAATATAAAAGGGGTGATTACATATTTAATTGTTGTGTGAATTTGTTAATAAATAGTTTTTATTTATTATTATTTGTTGTTGAGGGAAAGAATCGGGTCATTTGTAAAAGAGAAAGTTTTGGAGTTGGCTAGGTTCATTTCTGCACAATCTGAAATGTGGCTACTTAAGCGGATTTGTCTTGTGTTTATGTCTCGGATTTTTTACCGGTGGATGGTCATTATTTTGCGTAATGACACACCCGTCTATCCTATATAGTTATGTCGACAGCCACCGCATGTGATTACCTAGATCAGTGCTCTGTGTTGCAAGTGAAGTTGTTTTTCAATGTGAAAGTTTGGGCATCTTTAAACGTGATTTTTTGTCCTTCAATTAAGTGTAGGCATGTTTCACAGTTTGTTCGTTCCCAAATTGTTACCGTAAGGTTGGAGATTGATTTGTGTATATTTTCTCCAGTGAGAATGTGTTTTAGTTATTTGGGTAGCCTTTTACTTTTAATGACCTTGTGTGTTTCTAGGATTTCTTTCAATGTTTCATTCAGAGAGAGAGAGAGGGAGAGAGAGAGAGAGAGAAGAGAGAAGAGAGAGAGAGAGAGAGAGAGAGAGAGAGAGAGAGAGAGAGAGAGAGAGAGAGAGAGAGAGAGAGAGAGAGAGTAACACAATTAAATTGAAGATGTCATTTCTGTGAATATCTGAAACATGCCCCATATCGCCATCGATTAAGCTCAAATATTCTAAGGAATAAATATGAGCACAATTTAAAAGTCGATTGACACACTCACACACACATATATATTTATATATATATATATATATAATATATAAGGGAGAGAATTGGGAGTGTGTAACACTCCACTTATCACTTATTATTATTTTTTATATTTTTTATTTTTTATTATTTTTTATTATTTATCTTTTTTAGCTATTTTTTATCTATTTATTATCTATTTTTTATCTATTGTTTATCTATATTTTATCTATTTTTTATCTATTTTTTATATACCTCTTATCTTTTTTATCTATCTCTACCTCTTAACTTGTGCCCATCCGTCTATGATATGTTATTTGTATTAGTGTATACTGTTTGTGTTGCATACGGGTGCTTGTGTGTAGGTGCATGCGGGTGCTCATGCTTATGTATATAATTGTATGTAGCTGTATGTTAACGTAACCCTGCCCAACTGTGAGTGATAACATCTCTTATTTTTTATTATTTATTTTTTATTATTTTTTATTTTTTATTTTCTATTTTTTATTTTTCATTTTTCATTTTTCATTTTTATTTTTATTTTTATTTTTATTTTTATTTTTATTTTTATTTTTATTTTTATTTTTTTTATATATTTTTATTATTATTATTATTATTATTATTTTTATTTTTATTATTATTATTTTTATTTTTATTTTTATTTTTATTTTTATTTTTATTTTTATTTTTATTTTTATTTTTATTTTTATTTTTATTTTTATTTTTATTTTTATTTTTATTTTTATTTTTATTTTTATTTTTATTTTTATTTTTATTTTTATTTTTATTTTTATTTTTATGTTTATTCTTAATCTTATTCTCTTTTTTTTTTATTCTTAATCTTATTCTTATTTTTATGTTTATTTTTATTGTACTCCTCTTATTTTGCTCCTTTTACTTTACTCTTTAAACTCCTCCCAACTTATGGTATCCCCACATATATTCTTCTGTTTTGGCTTTGTCAATGCTTGTATACTTTGTATTTACTCTTTATGCTCTGAAGAGTCCCACTTCTAGTGTGGACGAAACACTGTTAGCAATTAAAGATATACCTATGTTCTAAGCGCTCTTTGTTGTTAATTGTATTACGGCTCTGTCCTCTGACATTGAGCTAACCGTATACTGCCTATTTGATAAGTGGAGTGTTACACACTCCCAATTCTCTCCCTTATATATTATACGGCTCCCACTGGTTGAGCTTCAACTTTGATATACGTGAATTTATATTATTGTATATCATCAGGCAGTATGCTAACAAAGACATACTTACCCATTTCTTTGAAGAATATTCCCACCCCTTCTAAAATGTCATATGAGAAATTGCTTATAACTTGCATAAATTCCTTTGTAAAACGTGTTCGGTGGCGTGCGTTCCATTTTGATAAGAAGTATGATAACCCTGATGATAAGTGTAGTTTTAATAATTATGGCTTTAAGACATATAGGAGCCCCCCACACAATAGCCTATTGGATAATTTCGAAAGTGAGCTGTTATCCCTTGTCATGAATATTAGGTATAAAAAATCTAGATGTACCAATAAGTTTCAGAGTAAACTCGGTTCTATCGTTAAGGACTTTAAGAATAATAAATCTATTCTGGTCCCCTCCGACAAAACTAAAAACCTGTATAGTATGGATTATAAAACTTATCGTGGCTTCATTTATAATGAACTACATAGGAACTACAAAAAAACAACGCAGAGTAATTTAGATAATATTAACTAGAGGGGCATAACATAGTAGTAAAATTAGGTCTAGATAAACACACTCAACCATATTACCCCAAACAGCCTAGATTCACCCTTAAGGACCATAAGGAAAACTTTATTAGTAGCCCCTCAGTTAGGCTTATCTGCCCCTCCAAGTCTGATTTGGGGATTATAAGTAAGAGAATCTTAGATAGCGTAATTCCCCTGGTTAAAGAAAAAACATTCTTTGAGCTTTGGGGTAATACTAGTGAAGTCATTAGGTGGTTTTCTACGGATTGTGGGCGTGATTCGCTTAGGTTTATCTAATTTGATATTGATGCTTATTATACATCTATATCTCCTATCATCCTCAATAAGGCCCTTATCCTAGCCATGCAGAGAGGGGTCATTACACGGCCACAGATAGATATCGTTCTCGCCGCACGTAAAACCATCATTATGTTTGAGGATAATTTATGGACGAGAAAAAACACACCGGATAATTTTGACATTAATATGGGGTCAAGTGATTCTGCTCAGGTCACCGACTTAGTTGGGCTCTACCTCCTTACTGAACTACATAGTAACTTCCCATTCCTTAGGGGTGGGTTGTACCGTGATGATGCCCTACTCTCCATAGATGCTAGCAAGTATAATATAGTGCGCATTAGGAAAAAGCTGTATAAATTCTTTAAAACCTTCAATCTGTCCATTACTATGGATATAAATGATAGGACTGTCAACTTCCTTGATGTTACATTGGACTTAGGTAACCATACGTACACACCCTACCATAAGCATAATGAATTGCTGACTTATGTGAATACTAACTCCAACCATCCTAAGTCGGTCATCAGTGGTATATTGAAGGGGGTCTCTAGCAGAATAAGTTCACTCTCACATAGCGTAGAGGCGTTTAACTCGCAGGCTGATTATTATAATGATGCCTTAGCTAGATCCGGCTTTAGGGACAAATTACATTATGCCCAGGGAAATAATAGTCCAAATAGTAGCTCTACCTGTGTTGTTATAACACATACTATGTCCATTGGTAATAGAGGTGTTTCGAACATGAGGGTTTTGAATACCGGTAAAATGCACCAACAGGGTACCAATGGACTAAGTAACAATAACGGTAGGCCTATTAGCTCCCCGCATAGATTAGGTGAACATAGTAACCTTAGCAATGGAATTAATAATAATAATAATGGTAATAATAATAGTAATAGTAATAATAGTAATAGTAATAATAGTGATAGTAATAATAATAAGAATAAAAAGAATAGAAGAAGATTGAATACACAATTTTAACCCCCCATTTAACTCCGAAGTGGCTACGAATATTCCTAGGGCCTTCTTCTCCGTGTTAGAAAGGAACTTCCCTCCTGGCAATAGGTACCACTCTATCCTCAATAAGAATGTGGTTAAACTCTCGTATTCTACAACCCAAAATCTGGCCTCTCATCTAGCCAATACCAATAATATGAAAATTAAGGAAGGCCTCGAAACCTTACGCCTAGGGGAAAACATTGGAGTCGACAAAGGTAGCCTGAACACCCGTGGTCAGCAAGCTGGTGATCATTTAGATAATAGCATCACCAGAAATTGTAACTGTAGAAGGGCCTCGAGCTGCCCCCTGAATGGTTTCTGCCTTACTAGAAACATAGTTTATGCGTGTGATGTGGTAACTACTGCGTCCACTAAAACTTATATTGGATCAACTTCCACCCATTTTAAGACCAGATTTAACTCTCACCAGTGTACATTTAGACATAATAAACTGAAGAATTCTACCTCCTTAGCAGCGCACGTCCATAATTTAAAAAATGCACGAACACAGTATACCCTCACTTGGCGGCAAGTTGCTAAATCCCATCCATATACTCCTCATAATAGAGTATGTAACCTATGCCTTACGGAATTCCACTCTATTATATTTGCCATGTGCTCCCTACTAAATAGAAAGTCAGAAATATTTTCCTCATGCCCCCACCGGATATTAAGCTCTTTCTTTTACTTTAAGCCTATTAGCTAGCACTTTCAGAATTCTCCAGTTGGGTAATCTAGTGTATTTGTCTCCTATTGTTTGTCTTGTTTGTATATGTGTCTGTGTGTATGTACGCCTGCATGTGTATATGGAATTTGGATATCAAGGTGTATATGTTAATAAGCACCCTTGTTCGGTACAGTGGATGTGACCCTTCCATACTTGCCCACCCACCGTGTGTGTGTTTGTGCATAGGTGGGTCTATCCCAACGTGTATTGTATGGATTTGTACCTTTGTATGCTCATGGGTTTTGATGTAATACATTTATGTAGAGTGTGTACTGCATTATAAGATGCACAATTGATTAGATTTAACCTGCCCCTCACATTTTATCTTATTTTAGTTTATTTAAATTACCTTATTGACTCGTGGTGAACCAATGGGCCTGTGCCCATATGGACGGAGACTTAGCCAGTCACCGTGAGCTGACCTGTGTCATCTCGCCGTGGGCGGTAGATATGGTGTACATGTATGTGTTACCCTCCTATTCTGCGGTTCACAGTCTACACGCTGACTTTGGGGTGTTTTTGCCCGGTGTATTTTTGGCATAGTTGGTCTTCCATAGATTGACGCTCTGTGTTATTCTCCCAAAAATAACGTTTTGGCCCCGATAGCCTTCCGTATTTATTAACGGTTTGTTTATAATTGAATCTGGTGACTACACGTGTGAATACGCTCCTCATAAGGTTGTATTTTGAATATTCTGTATATATGTGTATGTGCACTGTCTCTGCATATACATGTCTGTGTGTATGTGTGTATGTATAAGTATACATATACTGTCTCTGGACTAACCCTAATGTTGCGTACATTATTGTGATGCCGGATTGTTGCTCAATGTTATGATGTTGTGGTTATCCGCTTTGGAAGCTATTTGTTGTGCACTGTTGCTGAGTTTTCTTATATTATATTAAATGCTATGCATAATAACCTGCTTCAACTGACTGTATTTTACCACCTGCACTTGCCTGCTTCTGCTCACTAATATGCGCCTCAGTTATTTGCCTCTTGATGTTCGTGCTGCTGTATATGAATTTGCCTGCAACCTTCCCAGCATATGCTCCTGCTTGTGATATGGATACACCTTGTTAACCAGTTAATTCTTGCCTGAGTGCTCAACTCTGTGAATGCACGTCTGTGTATTGAACTTTGTAGTGTAAACTTTTTCTGATTGCCTAACCGCTCAACTCTATGAATGCACACCTGTGGATTGAACTTTGGAGTGTGAACTTCTGGGACTGTCCAACCTGGGATGTTTCCATTGCATTGTAATGGTCAACTCAATCTAGTGCGGACATAGCATCTGTTCATGGAAAATCTCATTTGAACGCTCTATTGTTGAACTGTGGCTAAATGCAACACCTAGGGCGTTCGTGTCCTGATATATTCCATATATCACCATGAGTCAACACTAGTGTCACCTTAGGATTTCTATAATAATATTATTATTACATGCCCTAATAATTACCATCTAGATTACCCTTATTACATCTTTTTACCCCAGTTACATCTTGATAAATATACATTACTTGGACTGATATGTGTATATATATATATATATATATATATATATATATATATATATATATATATATGTATCCTTATATATACGTCTCTTTTATATATATTTTTTATATATTTTTGTATATATATTTTTGTGTATTTTATGTGTTGTACGTATATCACTTGGTTAACATAGCTTGATAGCTTACGCATTTGCCAGTCTTATCTTTACCCACACCTTCCTTTATGGTGTATATTTTACTCCATTTTTTTTGGTGTATTGTTTTATTTATCTTCTGGTGTATATTTTACTTTACTTTATATTATTTTATTTTATTTTATTTTATTTTATTTTATTTTATTTTATTTTATTTTATTTTATTTTATCTTATTTTATTTTATCTTATTTTTTATTTTTTTATTTTTTATTTTTTTATTTTTTATGTTTTATATTTTATTTATTATTTATTATTATTTTTTATATTTTTTATTTTTTATTATTTTTTATTATTTTTTATTATTTATCTTTTATCTACTTTTTAGCTATTTTTTATCTATTTTTTATCTATTTTTTATCTATTTTGTATCTACCTCTTATCTTTTTTATCTATCTCTACCTCTTAACTTGTGCCCATCCGTCTATGATATGTTATTTGTATTAGTGTATACTGTATGTGTTGCATACGGGTGCTTGTGTGTAGGTGCATGTGGGTGCTCATGCTTATGTATATAATTGTATGTAGATGTATGTTAACGTAACCCTGCCCAACTGTGAGTGATAACATCTCTTATTTTTTATTATTTATTTTTTATTATTTTTTTATTTTTTATTTTTTATTTTTTATTTATTTTTATTATTATTATTATTATTATTTTTATTTTTATTATTATTATTTTTATTTTTATTTTTATTTTTATTTTTATTTTTATTCTTAATCTTATTCTTTTTTTTTTATTTTTTTTTATTCTTAATCTTATTCTTATTTTTATGTTTATTTTTATTTTTATTTTACTCCTCTTATTTTGCTCCTTTTACTTTACTCTTTAAACTCCTCCCAACTTATGGTATCCCCACATATATTCTTCTGTTTTGGCTTTGTCAATGCTTGTATACTTTGTATTTACTCTTTATGCTCTGAAGAGTCCCACTTCTAGTGTGGACGAAACACTGTTAGCAATTAAAGATATACCTATGTTCTAAGCGCTCTTTGTTGTTAATTGTATATATATCTATATATATATGTATATCAAATACGCTTATCAAATATTGACAGGCTACAAATTGTAAAGAGTGTAAACACATATTTACGGAGGTAATTTCAAAAATTAACGAGAAACTTACATATAGATACCAAGCAATAACGATTAATCTCCTTTGTATGTATTCCATTAAAGAAATATATTTCACTATTAAACGCTGAATCACAGATTTGAACTCTGAGATCGTCAGCAAACGTGAAGATTTAACTATCTGCGATTCCACACTGAGAACAAAGAGGACATAACAACGAAAGGCACGCGTGATTTAAAAAAATAGATATCGCCCCGCTGTCAAGTCAGTGGCGTGAATAGGCTTATCGACAGCCAGAAATAGCAGCCGAGTCCTTTCAACGGAAAAAGCTCTATCCCCTGTCAATGTTTTATATGTTCATTTCATATATATACTAACAGAGGCATCTGGCGTTGACAGGGAATGAAATTGTTCCTTATATATTAGAAGATAAAGGAAAATATGTTGTAAAGATATTTGTTATTCTCAAGTCAATCTGTGCTCCAATTGGTATACATGATGGAATCAATTCTGAAAGCATAATGCAAATATTATTAATAATAAAAAAAGATAAAGTTGTCCACGAGAAATGCAATTAAGTGCAAGCCAGTGGATTTCAAACTCTGAACTTGAGCTTTATTTATAGACATTACGAACCAAGTCGTATTGGGATTTCTGTTCGTTTTAACTCAAATGACATGTCTAATGGTTTGATAGGAATTGATGGAATGAAAACCTCTTCCTCAGAAGCACATCCAGTGATGTTGGTAGTTTTTAATCACACTAGGTAATAAGGTCTTCAAAATCAACCTTGTCCCATTGCATAATTTAGGAGGATCTAAATTTTTTAGAATCATTATTGGGACCTTCAGAAAAGTTTTATGAGGAGGAGATCCGGGTAACTCAAGATAATTAACAAAGCCAGTTTTCCAAATACACAGATTAATGGATAATGGAAGGCATCATATGTTCGGCATTTTGCATTTATCCACTGCATCTTATTTCCTTTTCCTTGAATAATAATATCTCTCTTCCTGTACTAGTCGCCTGTAATCAGTGCTGCTACTTTATATGCGGCAGGGGCAATGTAGCGGCCTCTCTGTTCAACTTTTTGTCTGCATCAATAATTATTTTGTGTTCATGGTGCAGATTGTAATGTACATTTGAACATTCTGATGTACCTATTGTTTGCAGGCAATATACCTTGCAGATAAAAGATTAATTCCTCTTTCAAATTTGGACGGTTAAATGACCTGTGCAATGCCTGCTCCTTGCAATTTGCCACCAAATATAGCTGTAACAATTGAGGATTGTTGCCCTTAGTTGGCAACAAATATTCAATACGATGGTATACTATACCTTGAATTTCAAAAGTTGGCTTCGTGTTCACTTGTCTTAAAATATTGGGAATGAATATGGTCATTTGGAAAAGAGAACTATAATTACTAATATGTTTTCAAGAAGTGCATGCTGCTAGGTGTGTTTCCCAAAAGTAATGCCTTCAAATATCTGGGGGTGTACCAAACGTCGGTAAAACATCGTTTATCCTAACTCTAACCCTAACACTAACACGAGGCAACGTCTATACAATTTGCGCATATAATCGTACCAACTGTCTGTCCGGTGTTTAATGTAGAATATTAACAAGAAAACAAAAGCTAGTTAGTAGTTAAATACCGTTCTTATAATATCAAAATGTAAACTAAGTGCATCACCCCTCATGAAGGAAGGCTTTTGGCATGCTACCATTTGTCCAAGTCGTACGAGGATACTAACGGACAGAATAGAGGCGGCTTACTTCTCAAACCAGTTTCATCTTGTTCGGCCGCTATCAGTAACAACATTCGTAAGCTATTAAGAAAAAATACTCATCATCGAAAAATTCTGAAAAAAAAAAAAAAACGAAACAGAAGCGAAGTATTCAAAACTCACACCACCCGCTGTCGTAGTGTTTTTATTTTAAATAGGAATTTTGGAGGCGATGGGGCCGCACGACATTTGACAAACGTCTAAAGCTGACAACCACAGTGTACAGTGTTTAGGAATTAGCTCGACCCCTTACCGGGTTCGAAGGTTATGACTACAACGAAAGCGTGGCTCGGGGACCTGCTGCTCTAAAGAGCGTGCACGGATATAGCGGCGTCAGAAGCAAGGTTCTGGACGGATAAGAAACGTAAATAAGTCTCCGACCGCTGGTATTATAACGGATGCTCAAAACGAATACAGGAAATCTATCCTCAATTCTGGGAAGGCAATGACAGTCAAATCTAGTTGTCAATGTCGCCCGTTAATGACGTGGGCATTTCGTTCAGTCATAAATTTCGGTTCAGTCATAAATGTTGGTTCAGTCACAGACTTTCGAGGCTTTCGGTCCCCGAGAGGAGGGGGTACTCGACGGTTAGGACACCCAATGTTACTCTCTTACTACGAACTAGAATCAAGCTCAACGGGTCTTCTTTCCGCACCGATCTATGCAAGCCGTGGTTTCCCTAGATAGTAGATAAGGACAGTGGGAATCTCATTGTTTCGTTCATGCGGGTCATTATTTAGATAACTTGTAACCTGAGCTTTATATATCTATCTCTCTCTCTCTCTCTCTCTCGCTCTCTCTCTCTCTCTCTCTCTCTCTCTCTATATATATATATATATATATATATATATATATATATATTATTGAATTAAGATATTCGCTGCAATATAGGTGTACACGTACACGTACATGTGTGTAACATTTCTATATCGCATATTATACGATAAGTTTATGGATAAACATTTGGAAGAAATTAGCTATGAAGTGTAAAGTTGTTGCCTGGCTCCATCTACCCTTTTTTAGTAAAAGCAAGGAGGAAGTAACTGACAGCTGTTTCTGGTTGTGTGATCGTCGTCAAGGAAACGAACCCCAGTCCACGGCTCGTACTGGAATTTAGATAATCTGCAAATCTATAGAGTTAACGCCTATGTATACTGGCTGATTAACCTCATTACTACAACCATGCTTCAGTAGAAACAAGATAGATGTCACCAGCCATACCTTTAACATTTATAACTAAAGGTTACCAAATATTTATTCGTAAACATATCATATAATATTCAAAACAAAAAACATGTGTGAGGCTTGTGATTTCTAATTTGGGGTTTGTATGGCGAAAGTGATAGCAACCACTGAGAGATATGGGAGATTTTACGGAGATCTCCCGACATTTACACCTAACTTATTTAAAATGAGCGTAAACAAGCCCGTTAGTTATGATAAACTAACAAAAACATGGAACGGTATGTCTTTCAATAGCTGACGTGGGTTTAAAAAACAATGTTGTCGGACAAAAAGCGTCGTTAATCCAACAGTTAGAAATAATACATTCCCTCTGAAACAGGTTCTAGCATATATAAAACAATAATAAACCGTCTGAGAATTTAGTTCAATGTTGAAAACTTGCCTGGCTTCATAGCAAAACAATCTTTGAACAGACATAATTCTAGATCAGATATTATTCATATATTCAGAAGTTTCAAGCTTATTTGCCGAAGAAAACGGAGTTGCATTTAAATAATGTTTGCAATGCCTTATTTCATAATAGATAACACTGAAATTTATATGAAAGTAATAAAGTTATCAGTTAAATAATGTAAGATTAGAACATGCTGACTTTGTCATTAATATATATATATATATATACCGACAGTCTGTCGGGCGCCTTCCGGCGCCGCTGGTCACAGCATGTCGTGCTGTTTTAGCCATAAGATAACGCCATCCCACTATATATATACATATACACACACACACACACACACACATATATATATATATATATATATATATATATATATATATATATATATCATAAATCATGTCCTTAGAATTATTAGATAAAATATATACCATTTCCTCTCTCAATTAGCATAATTAACCATATAAAAAAATCAATTAGACCAGGCTAGAAGAATAAAATAAATATATATATATATATATATATATATATATATGTGCATATATATATATATGTTTTATTCTTATAGCTTATACATCCCGCTCTCTCTCTCTCTCTATATATATATATATATATATATATATATACATATATATATATAAATATATATATCGGCCTGCCCGCCCAGCCAGTGGGATGGCGTTATCTTATGGCTAAAACAGATTGACGCACACTAACCGGCGGCGCCGGTTGGCGCCCGACAAACTGGTCGGTATATATATATATATATATATCAATGACAAATTCACCATGTTTTAATCTTACATCATTTAACTAATTACTTTATTACTTTTACATATATTTCAGTGTTATCTATATTTAAACTCAGATTTACATTTCTTATATATATATATATAAGAAATGTAAATCTGAGTTTTTCTAATATTAATAATAATATTCGATTCGTTTGCAATACATTGAATGAACGAAAAGGTGAAGGGCATAGAAAAACAAACACACATCACAAGCAATTGCTGGTAATGTACCAATATACGTTGCAACCGAACTTTTCTCTCTTGTGTGTCCCTCAGTTAACAATTGTTTTCCAAAATATTACTTATACCAGTGGACAATTATCTCCACGGGCGGTATGACGCATTATATATATATATATATATATATATATATATATATATATATGTACACGTACATACATATATGTATACAGACATACAGTAGTATGTATATATATATATATACATACATGCACACATATATACAGGTACGTATGGATTCACAGAACATTTATTGTAATGCTCCTTGTGTTTGTAAACAAACATCCCGTATTAAGCCATAGTGTCTAGCAACCATCGTTGCTCGTTTGTTCAACACTGACAAAGGAACGCTGTACTAGTTTCAAGCTTATTAGCTATCGTCAACAACGTATACCTTGCTGCCAGATTGTGGAACGTATATACTTACCTTATTCATATTAAGGGCTGAGTAGCCAATATGCATATCAAGTGGGTTAATAGGCCGGGTGCACCGAAAACGATAAACGGAAACAATGAAACGAAATTTAATTTCCCTCTCATAGTACGGCTGTTATTTAAATATAAGTATGTACACGTTCATACATATATGTATACAGACATACAGTAGTATGTATATATATATATACATACATGCATAGAGATATACATGTACGTATGGATTCACCGAACAGTTATTATAATGCTCCTTGTGTTTGTAAACAAACATCCCGTATTAAGTCATAGTGTTTAGCAACCATCGTTGTTCGTTTGTTCAACACTGACAAAGAAACGCTGTACTAGTTTCAAGCTTATTAGCTATCGTCAGTAACGTATACCTTCCGGCCAGATTGTTAAACGTATATACTTACCTTATGCATATTAACGGCTGAGTAGCCCAATTTGCATATCGAGTGGGTTAATCGGCCGGGTGCATCGAACACGATAAACGGAACAGCTGAAACGAAATTTCATTTCCCACTCTTAGTACGGCTGTTACTTAAATATAAGTATGTACACGTACATACATATATGTATACAGACATACAGTAGTATGTATATATATATATACATACACACACATATATACATGTACGTATGGATTCACCGAACATTTATGATAATGCTCGGTGTGTTTATAAACAAACATCCCGTATTAAGCCATAGTGCCTAGCAACCATCGTTTCTCGTTTGTTCCACACTGACAATGGAACGATGTACTAGTTTCAAGCTTATTAGCTATCGTCAGCAACGTATAGCTTCCTGCCAGATTATTGAACGTATATATATACCTTATGCATATTAACGGCTTAGTAGCCCAATTTGCATATCGAGTGGGTTAATCGGCCGGGTGCCCCGAACACTTAAATATAAGTATGTACACGTACATACATATATGTATACAGACCTACAATAGTATGTATATATTTATACATACATGCACACATATATACATGTATGTATGGATTCATCAAACAATTATTACAATACTCGGTGTGTTTGTAAACAAACATCCCGTATTAAGCCATAGTGTCAAGCAACCATCGTTGCTCGTTTGTTCAACACTGACAAAGGAACGCTGTACTAGTTTCAAGATTATTAGCTATCGTCAGCAACGTATACCTTCCTGCCAGATTGTTGAACGTATATACTGCCAGATTGTTGAACACGATAAACGGACAAAATGAAACGAAATTTCATTTCCCACTCTTAGTACGGCTGTTACTTAAATATAAGTATGTACACGTACATACATATATGTATACAGACATACAGTAGTATGTATATATATATACATACATGCACACATAATTACATGTAACTATGGATTCACCAAACATTTATTATAATGCTTGGTGTGTTTGTAAACAAACATCCCCTATTAAGCCATAGTGTTTAGCAACCATCGTTGGTCGTTTGTTCAGATTGTTGAACGTATATACTTACCTTATGCATATTAACGGCTGAGTAGATCAATTTGCATATCGAGTGGGCTAACTGCCGGGTGCACCGAAAACGATAAACGGAAAAAATGAAACGAAATATGTATATATATGAGTGTGTATATATATATATATAATAAAAAGTGTGATTTCATATGTCTCCATAACGTTTATTCGTTTATTGAGAGGTGACGCGCGTTTTGCTATTGATCAATTCAAAGTTCGATCTGGATCTATCTAACCCAACTCCGCTGTGTTCCGTTAAACTTTTCATTCCATATTTCGTCTAGATTGATACATATGCAACCTTGAGCTGATCAATAGAGACACGCGCATCACTACTCAATTGACGTATTGAACAGATGACAAATAGTTATTTTTTATTATTACAATTACAGTCTGTTTACGACTGCACCTCTATAGTGACTGCATCGAGTGATCACTAAGGTGAAATTGTAATACCTGTACGTTATATTCCCTCTCTCTCTCTCTCTCTCTCTCTCTCTCTCTCTCTATATATATATATATATATATATATATATATATATATATATATATATATATATATATATATATATATATATATATATATATATATATATATATAATATATATATATATATATATTAAAATATCAGATTACAAGTTAAGCAAAGAATCGCTGCGTTCACCCTTAACGGGATGTTCTGAAACTCAGAGAATCAGAAGATCCCGTTAACGTTTCCCTAATATATATATATATATATATATATATATATATATATATATATATATATATATATATATAAATCTTCTCTTCTTGGTTGTCCATCGTGAACGATGATGACATTTTCATTATTTTAGATCCCGTCTGCCGTGGGCATGAAGGTGGCACTGGAGATCGATCAGGGACTTCCTTGGCTGCAGTAGATAGCCACGACGTCTGTAGTGCCTATAAATATATATATATATATATACGAACATACAAAGTAGGAGAAAAAGAGAGTATGATAGGAGGATTTCACTATACTATATGTATCAGCGTCTGTATGTGTGCGTGATTCTTTATGTTTATGACATGCATCACATTATTGCACATTCTAAAAGGAAGAAGTAATGCAAACAAGACACATACCAACTTGCAGCTGTTGAGACCATACAACATCCTTTCATTGTATCAGGAATCCCAAATGTGCTGACCTACAGATATAATTTCACACAATCAAAGAAAGTCCGGAGATGATATATGAGAATAACAGCAATTGATTTCATGTAAATATTTAACCTCATTGCACAATCATTTGCATGCAGGAGGAGAGAGAACTCCATAATCCTATAACATTATACATGGTAACTGCATGATTGTGAGTGCTGTATTACAAGAAATAAATGGAGCATTCTGGAAAAATGATAGCAATCCCTTACCATGGACTGTCCCCTCCCGAAAACACTTACAGATATAGCAGCAGGTTATGTTATCCATCAACAAGTAGTTTGTCTAACATATTTTGGAAGAAATACTCCATTAGGCATAGGGGGAATAACATCCCGGTACATCTAATAGATTCTACCTTAGCTCTACAAGACCCATGCCATATTGTAACAAGCTGATAAAATTTACGAAAGCCTAAAATCCTCTGACACAAGTATCAGTTACAGCAAAGAGTCATTACCAATATCATTTAAACATTCAATCAGCCAGCGACTCCATATGTGGATACCTGCGTAAATGTGTGTATGTATGCCTATATGCTTGAGTGTGTGCCTATGTGAGTGTGCTTGTGTGCGCGCTATTGTTGTATGAACAGAGACAATGTGAAATATACACTTTCTGATATCTCCAGACATTTGATAAGAATACGTCACCATTCTGCTACATAATTATCAGTATATTTATTTGCATTGTCGTAAATTAAATATTCATTTTAGTGGAAAGATGAAAGATCGCTAACCGACTGGAATATTGTTAATATTGCATTGTACGCATAATCCAGACTGTTAAGAGGCTAAATAAATTCGTCTAAGCAGTAAATGTTATATATGCTTCCGTGGTAATTTGGGCAACAGACTGGCATTAACATTTGGCAAATAATAGAAAATGTCTGCTCTTATCGGTCGTCGAAATGGATGTGCAATCTTAAAATCACTCAATGATTCTGCAGGTTCGTTCGGGATTATATCGCTGAACAAGATAATTAAACGCTACTCTGAAGTTTTCTTTAACATGATCACAAAGAAAATGTTTCAGGTAATGAAGAGCCTTTGACGAAAAGTTTCTAAACTTAATGTAATGTCGGCTATGATGTCTATGAAGTCTGTTAGGACTTCAATATTTTCCAGACCACATGATGGGTTTCCGTTCCGGATGTAATATTTTAGGTATGGCCTTGGGTTTCTCTAAGTTAATTCGAAAGCAATCGTGGGTGGCTGTCGCAAGTGGGCTGCTGAAATGATCTGCTGTAATAACATCTGAGGAATGTCATTTGACCTGTTAACATTGAATTGAACAAATTCAGGTTTGTCTGTATGGGTTTTAAATACATGTTTGGAGATGCCTTAAAATATAGTTCACTACAACAACAAAATAGAATAATGCATGTATGTTCCCATGTACGACACCAGTGTTGATATTAAAAGGCAGACTCATGTCACTACCAGGAGGGACACAGCTGGTATCGTTGAAGTAGATTGAAACAACAGCATCATCAATTTTGTAAAGTATTACATAGGCTTTGTGTGGAATGATTCAAAAGGCGTGGTTGAAATCTACAAAGGTGCCAACAATTGGTAGCTAGTTTTGGTGTCAAGATATAGCGCGTTCCGTATCTCGTGTAGCTTTCACTCCAGATAGTTTCCATCCTTGTGAAATCCCACATAACTTCTTCGAAGGAAGATATTTATTTAATGTTTCGTTGATACGATTAAGGAGTATTATCTTTTCCAGCATAGTTACGTCCCTTTACGATCTGAGTTCAAATCCCGCCAAGGTTGACTTTGCCTTTCATCCTTACGGGTCGATAAAATAAAGTACCAGTAATGCACTGCGTAATTGTTGGCCTTGTGCCTAAAGTAGAAGCAATTATCTTAAATACTATTCCAGTATTTGATATCAGTGTTATTCAATGGATCGGTTTCATATTCTTCTTTTGATAGATTCGTAGTAATAGGTATGATACTAATTTCTCTCCACCGCTTTAGTGCTTCTCTCTCTCATATATATATATATATATATATATATATATATATATATATATATATATGTGTATATATATATATATATATATATATATATATATATATATATATATATATATATATATATATATATATATATAATTAAATGAGGTTTATTAAAAAAATCCATCAAAAGCCGAGATGAGTGAAAGTATGAGAAAAAAAATTGATAATGCAACTGGAGTCTTGTAAGAATATTTATTTATTAAATTAACCAGTTTCATAGTTCTTTGGATTTTCAGCAGTAAGATTGAGATGGCGTGATTGTGCTTCTGTTGTGGTTTTTCTCCATAAAAGTAACACCTAATATTTACTTTTGAAAATCATAAAACGTGTGCAAGCGATAAAGTAAATAATTCATTTTCAAATGTTATATTTGTTATATATATATATATATATATATATATATATATATATATATATATATATATATATATATATATATATATATATATATATATAAGGGAAACAGATGAAATCCAAAATGGAGGTGGATCTTTTTTTTTAAATATATTTATTTGTTTCCTTTACCAGTGGTTTCGCAGTTCTTATGCTTTTCAAAATTAGAATTTAGATTGAGAGTTTGTAGTTTTTCTCGCATCTGGTTGGTGTTTGAATGTTACTGCTGTTTTATATGGTAAAAAAGTGGCTCGAAATGATAGGTTTTTAGAAATGTGTTTGGGTATTGCAGTCGCGTGAATAAGCACATCAGCTTTCGCACCAGTTTATGTTTGAATTCCTTTTTACTTAAAAAAAAGTGGCTCACGAAGGCTTTTTTTTATAAATGTAATTTGCTTAAACGAAATTATTAAATTTCACGCCTGTACTTTGGAATTTTTTATAGCCATTTAGAGAGTCTTCTGCCAAACAAACGATAATGGTCAAGAAAAACGGGATGGAGAGAATTGTTCTGGTTCAGGGAGCATGGTTGATGTGTTGAAATGTAATTTGATTGGTTATAAATGAAATTATGACTCTCACGTGAACAAGTACATTAAATTTCACGCTATTCACCTGCTATTCACCTCCAAGCAACCAAAGCATTCAAAGACGAGCATCCCTTTTAACATAGCAAGAGGAATTTGCACAATTGTCTCCAATTATGACACGCGAAATAAAAGACTTCAAGAAGTAAAGGAAATTCTGTTCGAAAGACAGTACCCACCATTACTAATAAATAATGGAATAGAAAGAGATAAAGCAATATGCATTGATGAATTACGAAAGTAGATACAAATTCAAGGTCCGTCCAATATTATATCATATATCTCAACACAGAACCCACGGAATGCGGAATCTTACAACATTATTCACAAGAACATCCCACTATTGAAACAAGACCCAAGAATGAATAAATATCTTGAAACTCATGAAATAATCAAAAGTAAAAGACAACCGAAATCACTAAAAACGTTACTCACCAATGACATATTACCTACAAACCCACAACCAGCTGTCAAAAAATGCGGTCGCTCTAATTCTGGAACCTGCACTCACCTCATTGACGGGAAAATTTTGTTGTAAAAAATCACTTCACTTGCTTATTAAATAATTTAATTTATGCAATTAAATGTAAATGTAAGTTTGCAATGAAGATTATATAGGACAAACTAAACTCACACTCAGAAACAGAATGACAGTACATCGCCAAAAATTACGAGATCCTACCAGAAGACAGATACCACTCAGTGCACATGTAGACATATGCGCAAGTAATAAGGCACCCGAATTCTAAGTCTTCCCATTTTATCTTTGCGCTGACAATGCAACAGAACAAATACGCATAACTAAGGAAAATATGTTTATTCAAAAATATAGACCAGCATTAAGTATAGTTTAATATACATTATATTCAACACCATAAATTGCTAACCTTCACATACACGTGTAACCATAATATATGTGTGTGTGAGCGGACTTGTGAAATACCAAACCCAGCATGAGTCCATTGAAGTGTGTTGGAGGGAGAGTAGCTGATGGCCAATATGGCAGCAACTATTGACAATAATTGATGATGAAGTAGAAAAATAAAACAGCCTATAGTAAGACAGGAGAGGAAGATGTTTTTTGAAGATAACACTCCAGTGAGAAAATTTGTTTCGAAAGTATTGCATGTGTCCGAAGAAACTGCAGATCTAGAATCAGACTGAACCATACAATGATCGTGTCTCGAGCTATCTGCCGGCGAAACAATTGTAACACACAATAAACTGAGTCCAGAGGCATCACTGATTGTTCGTTTTATATTATATCAGACTCTGCTCTATAAGAACATATAGTGCTCAACTGCCAAACCCCCTATGGGAGCATCATAGCTACCATTAAACACACACACGCACACACACACACACACACACACACATACAAACACACACGCACACGCGCACACACACACACACACACACACACACACACACACACACACGCATACACACACATACACAAACACACACACATGTATATATATAAATAAATATATATATATATATATATATATATATATATATATATATATATATATATATATATATATATATATATATATATATATATATATATATATATATATATATATATATATATATATATAAATATATATATATATATATATATATATATATATATATATATATAAACAAGGTTTAGCAAATAGAGAAAAAGTTTTTAAATAAAATTTAAAAAGTTTACTGTACTTACTACATTTACCCTTAGCCCGCGGTTTCAAGTCTCAAAATAAATGGATAATCCATGCGGAACATCATTGAGAAGGAGACTTTCGTCAGAGGGTTCTTCTCACTCGGAGAATATAATATTCGCGAGTTCAAATCACGAACTGGGGCCATACGGAACTGTTCCCGGATGAGAGTGTATGATAAAGAAGCAATCTTGTCTAGTGCCGTATGTAAAGATAGAAGGCAGGGGCGGAAATGTCAATCCCGCCACTAGAAATAGCAGCAGTTAAAACGACCAAAGTGTTATCTCGAGCTTAGGGGAGATTGATAATAATAAAGAATGTTTTCCTATGTGCAAAACATGCATATAGGGACACATGTATTATCAAACCGTATGCCAATGTGGTTCTATGGCAGGTTAATAAATTAACGAGCCAGAACATATATAATCAAGGTTTAGCAAATAGAGAAAAAGTTTTAAAATAAATTTTAAAAAGTTTACTGTACTTACTATATTTGCACTTACCGCGCGGTTTCAAGTCTCAAACTAAATGGATAATCTATGAGGAAAACCATTGAGAAGGAGACTTTCGTGAGAGGGTTTTTCTCCATCGGAGAATATAAAATTACCCAGTTCAAATCACGAACTGGCGCCATACAGAACTGTTCCCGGATGAGAGTGTATGATAAAGAAATAATCTTGTCTAGTGCCGTGTGTAAAGCTAGTAGGCAAGGGCGGAAGGGCCAATGTCCTGCCACTAGGAAAGAATGAAGAGTAACATGGTTCGCTCTACAACAAGGGGCTTTATTTCAAGTATTTACATTGTTTCATTGATCAGGTGAGTCTAGAGGTCGGCAATCACTTGAATTTGCCTCACTCGATCTCCATTACATTATTTACCGCGAACTCCCTGCCTGATTATGGAAACATCTTGTTGAGCAAAATAAAGCTGTACGTTAAACTATCCACGACGCAGAGTACTCACGAACTCTAACTGTATTACCTATAACGATAACTTGTTATCCCATATATATATATATATATATATATATATATATATATATATATATATATATATATATATATATATATACACCTTCACACACACACACTCACACACACACACACACACACATATATATATATATATATATATATATATATATGTGTGTGTGTGAGTATGTATATATATAAATAAATATATATATATATATATATATATATATATATATATATATATATATATATATATATATATATAGTAATAATAATAAATTTGAAGAATAGAATCCAAAGAGGGCTCGATAAGGATAAATATATGAGTTTCAGAATATCCCGATAAGGGTGAAAGCACCGATTCTTTGCTTAATCTTTAATCTGTTATTTTAATATATATATATATATATATATATGCGAGATAAATTTAATTAAATTAAATTAAGGGAGTCATGTCCGAGACATGCGCCATATCCACCCCTATTCACGCTAATGGGAGGACGCTAGCATGTTGTCAGTAGATTTAGAATTGCAACACGTGCATTTTATTAATTCCGGTTTCCTTGTTTTAGGCTCCAGTTCTTCAATTTTATAATTTATCATGTTTCAGATTCCTGTATAATTCTATTTTCGCTATATTTTTTAGCAAGCCTACATTATCTATACTCTCTAGAAATAGCTGTATAAAGCTTGACCGGCTTAACCCACTCCCTATTTGTTCTACAGGCAAGTTCAGTAACCACCCCCAGCCCATGATCCACCGCCATGAAAGATTTAATTGTGTTCACAACAAATTTCGATCACTTTTTTTATAACAACCTTCAGAAATGCCTGACTATCGCATGCCCATATATGGATTACCCCCTTGAAGAGATCAGCTATATCAACACGACGCTGAACATTTAATTTAGTCCATGATAAGCTGTCGAAACAGGTTGAGCTTTGCCGTCGGGGTCCAGTCTTTTTTCCTATATATATATATAGTAATAATAATAAATTTGAAGACTAAAATCCAAATAGGACTCGATAAGGATAAATATAAATCAAATATATAAGAACCGTATAGCAAATATTTATTAAAATAACAGATTAATGTTTAAGCAAAGAATCGCTGCTTTCACCCTTAACGGGATCTTCTGAAACTAACAAAGTCAATCTGTAAACTCAGAAGTTGGTATTTCAAAAAACGTTGCAATCGGAGGAAGACAGGAAGACGATCCTTTGGTTCGTGGAAACGTTCCCTGGCAAAGAACGGGAAAAAACGTCATTAATAGGAGCGGTGAAAAACAATTACGCGCCGAGACAGAGCCACGTTTATGGTTTAAAAGAAGTCGTAGCCTAATGTTCTCTTAGGTGGTTATTAGAGACGTTCTCTGGCAATGAACGGAAAAAACGAAGATAATAGGTCATATGTGGAGCGGGGAGAATTGCACGCAAAGACAAAACCACGTAAATGGTATAGCTGAAGTCGTAAATTAAAATTCTAAGTAGGAAACCGAATGAATCTCCGCTTCAGAGTTAAGAATAAAGTAAATAAAATAAAATACAGAGGTAATAGAAATTAAATAAATACATACCCGCATGCAAATACGTACGTACACAAGCATGACCTCACTTTCAGCTTACACCTGGAGTCTAAAAGACAACCACACCCAATATAAGTTACACTGGGAGATCCACAGACTACATCTTAAACAAAAAATCTGAGGCAGTTTTGGCTTGTAAACATAAATTGCACAAAACTTTCCTGTATTACAGACCCATGTTATACCCTAACGGATAGTACGATTTGTACGGGGATATTTTACGTCTTGATGTGGTAGGTAAGTATATGATTTGTTTATACCATTACTTATTTGCATAGGTAAGTATATATTACATGTATGTTTTGTGAAGGTACGTATACTTTCTCGTACGTATATTTGATTGTATATGTTATGGCGTATAATTTTTCATATATTCTGGTACATATGGTTTGGTTATGTGTATACGGGAGTTTTGTGTCTGTGTGAGTATGCAGGTTCGTACGTATGTAGGGTGTGTGTATATGTGTACTTCATGTTTCGGTTGACTTACGTCTCCGAACATTTGTGTATTTACATGTAGGTATGTGTGTGGGCTTGTTATATACGTATTTATTTATTTATATACGTTTATTTAATTATTTATATATTGTGTATACACGCACACACTCACATATTCATATGTGCGTGGTTTGGTATACCTATGGCAAGTGTTTTCACGTATGCTTGTGTATGTATGTATTTGCATGCGGGTATGTATTTATTTAATTTCTATTATCTCTATATTGTATTTTATTTACTTTATTCTTAAATCTGAAGCGGAGATTCATTCGGTTTCCTAGTTAGAATTTTAGTTCACGACTTCAGCTATACCCTTTACGTGGTTTTGTCTTTGCCTGCAATTCTCCACGCTCCACATATGACGTATTATCTTCGTTTTTTCCGTTCATTGCCAGAGAACGTCTCTATGAACCACCTAAGAGAACATTAGTCTACGACTTCTTTTATACCATAAACGTGGTTCTGTCTCTGCGCGTAATTGTTTTTCACCGCTCCTATAAATGACGTATTATATTCGTTTTTTTTCCCGTACTTCGCCGGGGAACGTTTCCACGAACCAATGTATCGTCTTCCTGTCTTCCTCCGGTTGCAACGTCTTTTGAAATATCCACTTCTGCGTTTACAGATTGAATTTGTTAGTTTCAGAAGATCCCGTTAAGGGTGAAAGCAGCGATTATTTGCTTAAACTTTACATCTGTTATTTTTATAAATATATATATATATATATATATATATATATATATATATATATGGTGGGGGGCTGTGTGTGTATACTGGGGAGACAGCAATATTTTTTACGCTCATATATACTTAAAATGTCTTAAACCCAATCAACTAATAGATTTGCAATTTTCCTTATCTCCAAATAAGACGTCTGCCCACGCTAACAAACAGATTTAGCAAGAATCAGTAAAATACGTATTGAGGTATTAAGCCAGAATGAGAACATGCTAACATCGTATTTTGCCAGTCTCACCACGTCTTATGAACTGAGCAATTTTGAACGGGCTAAGATCATGCAGGCAATCAGTAATAGTACCAACATTCTTTCTCTGGCGTCCATTTTCAAATTCCATTCCATAACCATCAAGCGAAATGTCAATAAATTATGAGAAAGAGGTAATAGTGGAGAGGAAAGCTGTATCAGGAGGTCATAGCGACAAAAGAGATCATCAATATGGAGCTGAAGAGAACAATAAGAAGAGATCGAACTCAATCCATAAGAATTGTGAGGGACGTTGTTATTCCCGGACAAAGATTTAGAAAGTTAGAGGGGGCAATGATTATCTTGAACAAAATGAAACATATTCCTGGAGTGAGCTTTTACACAGAAGAGACGAATTTCACCAATGATACACATACATACAGATCCAACAGTCGTGTTCAGGCTTCTGATCCTCACTGTCCAAAACTGTCAGGTGCAAAATCCCTGCCAAATTGATGATTTTTGCCTGTGTGGCATGTGATGGCAAGACACCCTTGATCATGTTTGAGACGGCTAAAAGATTGACAGGAGTTTGTTGTGGTCAGGTTTTGAAAGATGTAAAGATGTGGGTGCTTTCTGAATATCCCGAGGCAAGATCCGAGGGTAACTCCAACAAGATCAATTAATACTTTTACATTACAGCAAGAGGGGTCTCCTTGTCAGAAATGTACAGTGACTGAAAATATTTCTCAGATATGATTTTGGGAACAGGTTATGGGATAAGGACACTTAGCCCCATTAATTACTTGATTTGAACCCATTAAAATTCAGCATCTGGAAAAAGTGGTGCAAATATGTTTGAGAAGGCCCAGAGTAAACTGCAAGCCCTCAAACTCTCCGTATGACATAGGAGGAGGTGATTGATGCGGAATTCATTAAGAAAGGTAGTCGTGCAGTCCGAAAGAAGACTGAGGAAGTCATAAACAAAAGACGAGCAACACGTGATGCCTAACAGGTACGATTTTGGCCAAGAATGTATGAGGATCTTTGGAAGAAAACTTTAAGCTTCCATCCGAACTTCACTCCTTTCCGTTATAAGCTGTCAGTCCTGTTATATGGTTAGTTATTTATGAAAATATCATTTTCGTCCATGATCGACTTCATCACAAATTCTTCTGGTGAGCTTGGACAGTAATCGACATTTTTCTTGAATGAAGTAAGGACGAATATGATTAAAAAGCACAAGCATTCCTGAGATACAGAATTTCGAAGTTGAATCTAAAATGTGGACAATGTTGCCGGTACACCCAGTATATATATATATATATATATATATATATATATATGCAAAAGTTTTATTTAAAATTGTTGGGTTACAACGAGTAAATATTTTATAACTGATATAAAGCACTCAACAAGTTTTGGAGTAGATATACGATATTAAACAAAGGGAAACTATATTTATAAAACCATATTTATTTCATTATACATATTTCAGGGATACCATATTAAAAATATGGCATGCCTTCTTCAGATAAAATACAATATATAAGCAGTTTTATAAATAAATTTGACGTCCCATAAAATATTGATCAACTTCCATTTAAAAAAGTTGGTTTGGTAGTGAAATGTTTGTAAATATTTAGTGTTAAGTACAGTTAGAAAGAAAGACGGAGAGAAGGAATAAATGTATGTAAAGAAAAACAGAGAGAGATAGAGAGAGATATGGGAGAGAGAAATAGTGAGGAGGTGCAAAATGAGAGGCAGCTGAGGTAACAGATGAATAATAATAATTCAACATGCAAAATGAGATATTTAGGGGGGAGGGAGTACTGTAATTATTTATTTATTTATTTAGTTATGGTGTTAAGGAGACGGAGACAAATAAAAAATAACTAAAGAGAAAACAGCGATACATAGATTACATCATGTATAGAGGGAGGAGAAGAAAGCTATATCTAGAGAGAAGGATGACAGATTTATAACTTTACGTTATGTCCTATCAATTTGAATTATCAATTTATATGAATTGGGTATTATACTGTAAATATCAATATTCATGAATGAGACATAGATATATAATGTGTGAAAAATAATGACCATATGTTTAGTTTTAAAATTCTTAGGTCGATATATCAAAAACCTGAGATAAAACTTCAAAATACATAAGTATATATGTACTTTCCGGAAAAAGAAAGAAAGAGAAAAAGAGAAGGTCATCTCAAGTTCTAGTTGACACTATAGATATACACGTGAGCATACGTGATCAGCTCTGTAATTTCATATTTCACATGAAAAAATGTTCGTTTGCGTTATAAAAGATTTTACTATATATATATATATACATACATACACATACATAAAAATATAAAATATATATTAATATTAATATTCCTGCCCTCACATACATGATTATCGTTCATGTATAGAATAGACAACAGATATCAATATATCAAAACGCTAAGAATAATTTCATCACTCCCTAGAGTGTCTAGGGCCTTAAAAAAACACAGTATGCGCCCCATATCAACCACAGAAATCAACCCTTCCAAACCAACTTTTTTAAATGGAAGTTGATCAATATTTTATGGTACGTCAAATTTATTTATAAAACTGCTTATATAATGTATTTTATCTGAAGAAGGCATGCCATATGTTTAATATGGTATCCCTGAAATATGTATAATGAAATAAATATGGTTTTATAAATATAGTTTCCATTTGTTTAATATCGTATATATATATATATATATATATATATATATATATAGGATAAGGTAAAGCGAAGTAGTTTCAGATGTTCAAGTCCTTTAATAATAATGATGTGATATATATTTTAATGGCGAAAGTGGCCACACTGATCTGTGCGCCAGTCTCGCGATATCGTCAGACAGCTTGTTACATAATAAGGTTATGTTTCCGAGGCAATCCAAATTGAATCGACATGGGAACGGACGAAGTATGTGCTTTCGGATTCTTCATCCGTTCCCCTGTGAGTACCAATTCACCCCTACTGGTCTGAGCAAGCGCAGGTCCAGGGGGAAGTTGACCATTAGCTACCGCAGATTTAAACGAAATTCGCTTGTTCAGTTCCCTCTCTCAGCCAGACAATGACCCATTCAAGCCGGCCCCATAGTTTACAGCTACCGATCCCATCTGTGGCAGTCAGCCAAAAGCCAGTGGGGATGGGAGAGTGTTAGTATTTACAGGTCTCTATACTACCTCTCTCTAATAACTGACCATCAACCCCTAAGATAATATATTTTTAATTCTATGTATCATAGTCTCATATTGGAAGTTATAAGTGCAATTAGAACTAAAAATTACAATTTAAAATCGAAAATCCTAAATCAAGTATCAGAAATTATAAATCAAAAAATTAACAAATAGAAATTAAACAATTAAAAATTTTTGAAGTGAGAATCCGGATTGAGGTGAGTAGAAAAAATATATAGATTGAAGTGAGTAAATAGTATGCAGAGAGATGTTTAAGTAAGAAGTTTTGAAATGGGTCCTAAAGTTACAGTTACCCTATCTACATACTGAACGATGGTGCCATACAGTAGAACTGAGGGTAAATTACAGTATTACGTGTAGTAGTCAAGTGGGTACATAGTCGTAATTTACATCACATGGAACAAACCAACAAAGACATATATAAAGTACACAAAAGAAAAGAACCAATGAATGAATGAATGATTGAATGAGTGAATGAATGAATGAATGATGCAAAAACACAGAGTACATATATGCAAAATGATCCATATTATTGTCAATTTGTCCATGTATAGGTTGAATTGAGGGGGCTTCTGTTCAAATGCGATTTGGTGCAGAAATATATGGGTTTATCTTTGTTTCCGCGTAATTATCCTGCCGAAAGTTATTATTATGCCCGTCCAGTGTCCGGGGTTTCCATCCCATGGTAGAGGGAATATCCAGGGGTAGCTCATGGCTGGTTCCTCTCTTCTTCACCATATCGGTTACATCATAGAGCGCTCAACTAATTGGAGCTACATTCTTAGGGTAAACATTGGTGCAATTCAAATCAAGCACTCAACGTACTTATTCCACATAGGAGTGATTGAGTAAATATCGAATAAGGAAAAGCGAAGTAGTTTCAGATGTTCAAGTTCTTTAATAATAATGCTGTGATATATATTTCAATGGCGAAAGTGGCCACACTGTTCTGTGCGCCAGTCTCGCGACATCGTCAGACAGATTGTTACATAATAAGGTTATGTTCCGGAGGCAATCCATATTGAATCGACATGGGAACGGACGAAGTATGTGCTTTTGGGTTCTTCATCCGTTCCCCGGTGAGTACCAATTCACCCCCACTGGTCTGCGCAGGCGCAGGTCCAGGGGAAGTTGACCATTAGCTACCGCAGATTTAAACGAAATTCGCATGGTCAGTTCCCTCTCTCAGATAGACAATGACCTATTCAAGCCGGCACCATAGTTTACTGCTACCCATCCCATCTGTGCCAGTCAGCCGATATCTAATTTTACTTATAACTTCCAATATGAAACTATGATACATAGAATTAAAAAATATATACTCTTAGGGGTTGATGGTCAGTTATTAGAGATAGTTAGTATAGAGACCTGTAAAAACTAACACTTTCCCATCCCCTCTGGCTTTCGGGTGATATTTACTCCGTCACACCTATGTTGAATAAGTACGTTGAGTGCTTCATTTGAATTGCATCAATATTTAGCCTGAGTATATATATATATACATATATTAGAAAGTGAGGTTTTTTTTACAAAATGAAAAATAACCGAGGTTTCCTACACGAGTGAAAGTATAATGAAAAATAGATGAAATCGAAAATGCAATTGGAATCTTATTTTTAAAAAATATATATATTACAATACAACACAATAGGAGGTAACATGATAATAGTACCACTGATGATGTTGCAGATGTGGAACGAAAGCATTGGCTCATATACATCCCAACAAATACGCGCCCAGTTATGTCCGTGTCCACGTACATCGACAAAGATAGATACACGCACACATGTATATATCTCTTTCCGTACACCAATGTGATGTGATATACTCACAGTCATATAAATCTGCACAAAAGGTCATAGAGGGTCATCCATGTTATACATGCACAAATATAAACCATGTAACAATATACATACATCCATACACATACATGCATGCATACATACACACATATATATAAATAAATAAGTACATAGAAAAATAAAAAAAATGTATATACATATATATATATATATATATATATATATATATATATATATATATATATATATATATATAATGTATAATAAACAATACAATATAATTACCTCATTACCAGAAATTTCCCGAATTAGACGAATATGGAAAACGTCCTCATTCATTCATCGGACAAGGCAATTTAAAAAATAGTGAAATATTTGAAAAATCTCCCCAAGAAAGGCAAGGGTTTAACGGGCAAACAAAATAAAGCAAGATATATATACAAATAGGGAAATATAGTTAGGGTATGTGTGTAAATGTGTATATATTCACTCACAAATGACATATGTGTGTATGTACAAATGCATGTGTATAGTGAAAATGAGTGTGTGCGTAAGTATGTATATGGGGGCAAGCATAATAGTTTACAATGTGTGGTCGATATTTGTTCGCAATTTTCAACTGCTAATTTTATGCAATTTTGTTATACTTCCGTTTGTCACTCTTGTCTTCATAAAAAAAGTGACTATATTTTCATTATTTATTTTCAGAATGATTGATTATGAATAATTTTGAACCTCCAAATTGGTGGAACAGAGAGGGAGTTTTTCCTGGAAT